>JAJJWW010002381.1:0-101656 GCA_023531295.1 Papaver armeniacum | reverse complement strand
GAGAAGGAAGACGTTTACGGATGGAACATTTCTTTCCGGTAAATTGAGGTCGAGTACTTCTCCCAACAGCAGCTCTTGCATAGCCCAGTGGAGTATAAATGATAGTCAAGATGTAAAGAAGACGAAACGAAGCTTCCATGGAATCTATTTATGAATGTTGAATTGGTGGCAGCCTCTCTTATCTATAATTGGTTTTGTATGGAATGGCCTGAAGCCTAGAAATACGTGTTTGAAGGGGCAATAATCTGTTAAGGTTTTGAGCTCGAACTGGTGGTCGAATCCAGGGGTTGTAGCTGGTTTCTAAATTGGAGCAATCTCTGCCAATGGAGTTGGGGTGAAGCTTTGAATCAGCTGAGACGGTGAGCAAATGGAGAAAAGAAGTTTGTTGCGGCATCGTTGCAGGCAGTGTAGGCGTCGATTGTGCTCGATGGGTGATTGCAGGCAGCGTTATTTGTTGTACAGCAGCAATGAACAATAAGAAAGAGGAACTGCATCTGTGCGAAGGAGCATTAGTTGAGAATTAAACTGCAGCGGTGGAGTCTCGCCATTTCAGCAACAAAACAATGGAGTTGGGACTACAGAAGAGCTTGGCAGTAAGGTTGGTGTTGTGCAGTCGGTGCCTAGAAGTCGAAGTCGGAATTTAACAAGGATCTGGTGATGACTTGGAATCTACTGTGGTGCAATTTGGAAGCTCAATGTGTGTGACCGGAGTTGGAGGATGGTGGTGATTTGTATGGGCAGTGGTGATTGTGCTGGCAGTGTATGTATACATGAAAGAGGACGGAATCGAACTCCATAAACTGATGGCAGAGTTATTGTTCTACTGGCTGTTGCATCAGCTGAATTAGTGATGGGAGAAAGCAATGAATCTATCTACAAAATGGAGATGGCAAGGATCCGAACTTTGCTGCTGATGGTAGTCGTTCCAAGGCTTTACAACAGCAGCGTCGATGGGGTTTGCCGGAGTTCAATCAGAAGCTCGTACACTGACTGAATTTGGGCGTGAAGAAGATGGAATCAAGTTTAAGGACCTGATGGAAGTTGGAGTTGCAACAAGAACGTAACTGGAGATGGCAGCAAACAAATGCTTTGGATGCGACTGAGATAATCAGCTGAGAATGGAGATTTGTATTGCGTCTGTTGAATGGTGAACTGAGTACGATGATGCTGTGGACGGACAGTTGTAGGAGCGTTGTGGTCGGATTTAGGAAATGACCAGCCGGAAGAAGGAGGTGTTAATCTCGGTCTTTAAATTATCGATTCTAATGAAGAGATGTTGTACCTGAGGCTAGATGGACCGTGATGGACTGGGCCTAGGTAATTCTATCTACTAGGTCTTAGTCGGACTTCTTTGCAGCACTATTTAGGAGGAACGAACATAGGGAGGAGAGTGGTTCGTTTTTGGGGAAGCTGCGGCTACAGAGCCGAGAGTTGTGGAGAAGAAGACGGTTTGAAGTTCCATCATCTCTATTCCGTTTTCGATTTACGAGTGATTTTTCTTTATATATTTATGGCTTTTGAGAAAGCCATGTTTTGCTAAATTCATATATCTAGGGTTTTTATGATTGAAACTACTTTGGGTTTTAGGTTTCTTTGGATTTTTTTTTTTTTTTTTTTTTATAAGCAAAATTATAATAGGAAAATTACACGTCTTGGTTGTGGTCACCACTCAAGGTTGGCAGGAGCCAAACCGGCGGGTTAGACCAACCCATACTAGTTTTGTTTTTCTTTGCCCATTGGGCTACATCATGGGCCGCCCCATTTCCTGTTCGGTTAACATAAGAAAAAATTATTTTCCTAAATCTAGAGATTAGGTTTTCAATGTCAACAAACAGAGAGTGAGTTCTCTGGTTTCCACAGAAATTTTTCTCGTTTATCTTCTTGATTATGCCTTCTGCGTCACTTTCAATCTCAATTTGTTGTTCCTTTCTAGCCCATGCCGTCTGCAAAGCTTCTCTTATAGCTCGAATTTCGCCTTCTCGCGAAAAACAAGGGATGTAAAGTGCTTCGCTATTAAAAACAAAAGCCTGCATTTCAAGATAAATCCGATTCCCCATTTGTTGAATAGATATTCCAAGCCCCATCACAAGCTTATCTTTATCCAATCACCATGAGGAGGATTCCAGGAAGATTGATTTGATGCAAAGCAGCTTATGGAAGAGATTTTCAAGAGATATGGTTGGTTTCTCCGCACCTAAGCATTATTTTCGCTCTTGCCAAAATTGAACTCGGTTCTTCAATTTTCCCATGGTGAACAATTTCATTTCGCTAGTCCAGATTGACCAAATCATGCTAGCAATCATTGGAAACAATTCAATTCTATTGAGTCATCCTTATAGGGATTCAATTGCAGCCAATATCTCACCCAATCATCAAAGGTAAGATTTTGGAATTGAAGATTTGATAAATTTAATTGTGACCAAGTATTGTTTAGATGAGAACATGAAACTAAAGCATGCATAATAGTTTCTTTTTTCAATTTACATCTAGGGCAGATGAATTCTGATATATGCATTCTTTGGTATAGGATTAATCTCACAGGGAGAGCTCCTTTCAAGGCCTTCCATACAAAGAGCTTAATCCTTGCGGTAATTTTTGTGCCCATAATTTGGTCCATAAATCGAATTTGTAGTGTCCCCCTTGTGGAGAGACAATGATATGCAGTTTTTGTGGAAAATCTACCATCTTTTGCGTTCTCCCATATCCTTCTATCTCTAGTAGGAAGTATAGTTATGGGGATATCTTCAATCTTCTCAACAGAAGATTGATCAAAGACAGAATTTAACTTGGTTGAGTTCCAAGTTCTAGTCTGGTGGTCAATTAGGTCAGCAACTTTGAGATTTTGATCGGGAATTGTGTTGGCCTTTGGTGTGGCAACTCCTTTATTTGGAATCCAGTTGTCACACCAAGGGTCGATGAAATTTCCTTCTCCCACCACCCATAAGATGAATGGTTTTATTTTCTGCATTGTTTTGTAAATGCATTTCCAAGCCCAAGAGGCTGTAGTTGGACAGTTAGCATGTAAAACATCAGTTTTAGGGAAATACTTTGCTTTTAGGGCAGTTTCCCATAGAGAGTTAGGATTCTCCACAAGTCTCCAGACACTTTTTGCCATCATTGCTAAGTTATTAATTTCACTGTTTAGGAAACCTAACCCCCCTTCTTTCTTTGTTTTGCATATATTTTCCAAGGCTATAAGATGTATCTTTCTCTTTTTTGACTTTGGATCCTCTCCCCACCAATATCTATTGAGGTGGGTGTCAATTCTTTGGCATAGATTTTTAGGAATTAGGAAATTAGCCATCTGATAATTTAACATGGCTTGTCCCACATGCTTTACCATAGTTGTTCTTCCTGCCTGGGATAAAAAATGTATGAGCCAACTACTCGCTCTTTTCTCTATAGCAGTGAGCATGGACAGATGAGTTTGAGTTTTGGATCTCAAAATGTTAATCGGTGCTCCTAGGTATTTTTCACCAAGGTGAAGATTTGAGATACCTATAATTCTGGCCAATAATTTCTCATGCCTTGGATGCACATTTTTACTAAACAACAATCCAGACTTGTGGAAATTAATCTCTTGTCCACTTGCTTTGCAGTATTTATGAAGATACTCCTTTGTAGTATGGAACTCTGGTATCGTCGCCTTAGTGAAGATGAAGCTATCATCTGCAAACAAAAGATGGCTGATGGGTGGAGCTGCCATGGCAATTTTGACTCCATGAATCAGGTTTGTTCTCTCAAGTTTTGATATGTAGGCAGATAGAGCTTCAGTGCAAATAATGTATAGGTAAGGGGATATTGGGTCCCCTTGTCGCAGCCCCCTCTCGGGTTTTAAAAGACCCATTGGACTTCCATTTAGAAGCACTGAATATGAGACTGTGTTTAGGCAATTCATGATTAGGTCGACCCACTTTTGATGAAAACCCATCTTAATCATAGCATTGGCCAAAAAGGACCACTCAAGCTTGTCGTAAGCTTTGGACATGTCCAGCTTAATGGCCGCCAACCCAGCTTTACCCTTTTTCTTTTTCTTTATAGCATGAATCACCTCATGTGCCATTAAGATATTATCAGCTATTTGTCTCTTTGGGACAAAAGCACTCTGATGGGGAGATATGATTTTTTCCATGAGGGGTTTCATTCTGTTAGCTATTGTTTTGGAGACCACTTTGTATGCAAAGTTGCAAAGGCCTATTGTCCGGAATTGATCAACAGAGTCAGCCATAGAATTTTTCGGGATGAGGCAAATATTCGTGTGATTAAATTGTGTAAGTAGATTACCTGTATTGAAAAAATGTTTTACCATTTCGCACACAGAGTCACCAACTACATCCCAATAATCTTGATAGAAATGTCCTGTAAAACCATCCGGACCTGGAGCTTTTTTTGCTCCCATTTGAAATGCCGCTATTTTGATCTCCTCATCAGAGAGAGGTTTCGAAAGTAATGTATTGTCGTCATCAGTAACTTTTGATACCATAGCCTCTAAAAATTCATCTTGTCCCTCTGGATTAGAAGTCTTATAAAGATCTTGAAAATAAGATATAAATTCTGCTCCAATAGCCTCTCTCGTTGTTAGCCAATTTCCATTTGACGATTTGATCCAAGAAATGTTATTTCTTTTCCTACGGAACATAGTAGATTTATGGAAGAAAGGCATGTTTTCATCTCCCTCATTAAGCCATAATTCTCTTGACTTATCTTTCCATAGAATCTCCTCGAGCGAATAAAGATAGATCATTTTCTCTTTCAAATCAGCTACTAAAGTAATATTACTGGGGTCATGTATTTGAGCATGATTTATAGCATCCTTTGTATCTCTTATTGAGTGAGTTATGTTTCCAAACGAAACCTTATTCCACAGCTTGAGTTTCTTCTTTGCTATGTTCAACTTTTGTTTTAGCTGGTAGGATTTTGAACCTCTTACACAGCTTGACCATGCTTGTTCAATGACAGTTTTGCAGGTACTATCGTGAGACCAATTTGACATAAAATGAAACGGTCTTTGGAGATTATCAATTCCAAAGACTTAGAGATACCGTAATAGGAGAATGGTCCGAAGAGATTCTCGGCAAATGTAAGGTATGAGTATCAGGGAAACAAGAATCCCAAACCTCATTGATTATTGCTCTATCAATTCTTTCCATTATAAGATTTTCGCCTTCTTGACTGTTTGTCCAAGTATAATCAGGACCAGGGAAAGGAATTTCTCTCATGTCCCAAGAGGACATAAGTGTTTGGAGATCTTTTAAATCATTATCAGTAACAGTTCTTCCTCCCCATTTATCTTCAGTAAGTAGTATACAATTTAGGTCAACCACAATAATACAGGGAGAGGATGTATCATGTGGTTCACTAATAAACTGTGCCCAACTGTCTGATCTTAAGTTGCGATTTGGTTCTCCGTATGTAAAATATAGAGAGCATTTAGTATTTGCTTTAAAGGACTGAGTAGTGCATTTGAAACCCCTTTGGCTAGAGTGTAGAACTGATAGATCAAAGCCATCTTTCCAGGCAAGACCAAGACCACCTTTCTTACCAATAGATGGTAAAACAAAATAGTTTAGGTATCCAATTGATCTAAATTTTCTTTCAGTAACTTCTCTTTTGCACATAGTTTCACAAATGAAAATAATATCCGGGGATTTGAGTTTCACGAGTTCCCGGAGTTCACGAATAGCCTCTAGTTTTCCAAAGCCTCGGCAATTCCAGTTGAGAATACTCATTGAGAAAAACACAAGTTTGAGTTCTGGTCTCGATTATTCCTCACTACTACTAGCAAAACTAGAGTACAGAGGACATGTAGAGAAATAAAATCTTAGGGATCTTGAAAAGAAAATTCTTTCAATTTTTTTTTTTTCCAGATTCGGACAGAACTGATAAGAGCCACACGGCAAGACTGTAGCTTGAAATCAACAAACAGATAAAGATTTGATATGGTGTCTTGGTGTCTTGGAGCTCTGGATATTTGGTGTCTTGGTATCTTGGAGTCTTCTTAAAAGGTCTTTGTAACTTGAGTCTTCTATCAAAAAAGGAGGATTTGCAGGGGCTTGTTATCAATTGCCATGAAGAGAAAAGTAGGAAGGAAAAAGAGACACAGTGACCGGAAATGTAACAAGGGGTGTTTAATCAGATTTTCAAAAAGCCAAAAATCATTTGCTTAACTGTTTTGAGGGTGATAGGTAACCAAGTGATCAAACTGGGTATCAGAAATAAGTGACCTTTGAAGTTCTTGTTTATGCTCCGGTCATATTCCGGTCGAAGATGTTGTTTAACGGTAATCTAACGGTCGAAAAACGGCTAGAAAGCTGGTATTGGAGGTAGTTCTTATTTTCCCAGTCTGGGAATCGCCACCCCTACGGGTGGTATTAATTTGAAAAACTTTTCTAAGAGAGAGAGAGTCGTACAGGAGAGAGAGAGATTACACACGCGCAGTGATATTCACAAGTTTCTTTGGATTGATTATATAGCAATAGACCATTATGATTTGAATAAATTAATCTTTGAATATTGTTTATCGATTTATTGAAAATGAGTTGTTGCTTCACCGGTTTCTTATAACCTTTGTGCGTAATTGTTAAGTTTCAAGAATATATTTGTCTCATTATTTGATATTCCATACTTGGTTTAATTTCTTTGATGGGTTATGCTTAGAAGATTCAGATTATATTTGTGAATCAACATTTTAGTTTCGTATAACTTTATCGTTGATGCAATTTGATGGTGCATGCTTGGTTTTATTCTTTGATGCCCCATGCTTAGGGTATACCAGTGACATTTGCGACTCTAATACATATAATAGGTGATGCCAATAGAATGTACGATAAATATATATTCGTTTGAATTATGTTTCATTCCAGTGATTAAATAGAAGTAGTAGTGGATATCATAGAACCCTGGTTACCGACTCTCGCACCTTGGTTACATCTTTATTATTTTAGTTTTGTAATTTTATTTACCAATTCTTAAACCTTTGACTTGATTGGTTACTCTTTGGTATTAGTTAGTAGTAGTATTTTCACACTCCTCGTGGGAACGACCTGTACTTGCCATTGTTCTACTAGTTAGACACTGTGCACTTGCAGTATATTTATTGTAGGTTTCCGAGCCTACCAATTTTTGGCGCCGCCGACGCGGACTTGTATTTAGGTTTTAGGTTTTAGAGTTATTTCTATTTTTATTTTTTATATTTTTTGTTCTATTTTACGCCTTTGGTATTTTTCGATTCTTTTCAGATTTGGGGTGAAGCTACAAGGAAAGAAAAAGTGTTATAAAAGGAAAGCATCTTCCAAAGAGGGAAAGAAAAGAAGAATTCAAAAGGAGTGAAGAAGAAGATTTTTTATATAGTTATTTTGTTTTATTTTTAGAAACTGTAAATAGGGTTGTATTTTTTTAATTATTCTTTTTGTTTTTGGACACTTTTTGGACTTTATTTTTGGACTTGGACTTTATTATTTTAAACCCTAAGGAAGGGTTAAAAATTAAATATAAACTGTTTGCAGGGAAGGACAACAGTTACGATACTGTCTCGGCCCCTCGGGTTCGTACACTGACATCGGAGTCGGTGGCCTGAGTCGACTTCAACGGTTCATCGCCATGCAGTACGGAGGTAAGACTCTATCCACCCACGAATCCCCGTCGTTGGGTTTTATTTTGTGTGACAACTCACACCTCGCAATAGAATGTCGAACTGGTATTACAATAGCCAATACAATGAATATCCGACTGAGTTTCAAAATGGACGTTACTACTTTGACCATAATGTGAATAGTGGTTGGGAACATCAGCCTTTTGAAGGTTATGGTCCATACCATGGTGAGCCCAATTACTATCCATACGCCCACCGGTCATACGAGCAAAATTCCTCTCTACTAGAGTCCGCACGTAAGTTAGCTGAGTCATCACAAAAGTTACTTGAGTCGACACGTAGTTCAGATGAGATGAATAACTTAGTTTTGGACGAAAGCAATGCAACGTGTGAACCTTCTTTCCTAGATAAAATCCGGAATTCATGTGAGTCGACTCAGAAAATGTTGTTAGAGGCCCAAGAAAGAACTGCTCAAGATAGTCTTAATTTCCAATATAGTGTTTCCAATAATACCTTTGAAAATGAGGATAGTTATTTGCATAATCAAGATGACCAGGATAAAATTGGTAACACTACTTTTTTATATGAGTTTCGACCATTTTCATGTTATTACAATGATGATTATGATGAGGATAGTGTTGATGAAGAATTTGAAATATTTAGGCATAGTGATCAGGAATTTGTTACTCCAACTGAGCTTAATAATGATAATGTTTCTAGTTCAAATCCAAATAATTTTAATAATTATTCACCTATTCAAAAGGACGAGGATTTGTCTAGAGATACCCCCGTTTTAGACGATGTAGTATTTCCTTTTGATTACGAAGCTAATAATGGTTTATAGGAACGAGTTTCTTCTGAGAATATTGTTTTAGAATCTAGCGATTTAGAAACATTAGTCTTAGACAAAGAAAATGAACTCGTAGAGATGAGTGAGGATGAACCTGACTTAGAAGAATCAATTGACCATTTTCGTGAATCAATGACCTTAAAATTAGGGAAGTTGTGACTAGTCTTTCTAGAGACGCTGAAAACTCTAAGTTTGGGGGTGATTATCATTCTCCATGTGCTTTAACTCTTAAAAAGGTCCCTCACTTGGGACTTGACATATGTGCCTCAACCATTTTAAAAGATTATCTTCATACACGTTTTCCTGAACCTAGTGATGTCCATAAGGAAGTTCAGTTGTTAGAAACCCATCCTCTAGTTGATGTGGTTTATTCAGGTTATGATACCCAGATTGACTTTGTTTTCCCACCAAATATTTTTCAACCAATTGTGGGAACGTATAAGTTTCATATGTGTCAATTATTAAGTTTTGAGACTGAGCCTAAGTACTTTAGGAAATTAGCATCGACACATTTTCTTATGATTGACCGCCGCCATCATCGTTGTCAATTGTGTGAGTCAAAATCGATTGACTTTAAGGATCCGCAATTATTCAAAGTTATTATTATGTGCTTTTAAGTTCTTATTTGAGTTTTTACGGACTTTACAACCTGAACCGGATCTTAGCTTTGAGGAATTCCAAAGACATGAAAATATTTTATCTCGACCCGATTATAGAGCTCCGAACTCGAACCACAGCTACATGTAGTTATCTTAAACAGGAAACTAGACAAGGGTGTGCTTTATTTGTTAATTTTCTTGGCATGTTGCATATTCCTTTTACTTGTGATAGCTCTATTTGGTTTTGATGACCCACAGATATTTCGGCTATTACTTTATGATTTTATAAGGTGACTAATCCTTTCTTAGTCCTGGGTCAAGACTTTAAACTTAGCGCTTCTTGGGAGGTAACCCAATATTCATGCGACACGGTAATATCTTTCCTTAACTCTTTTACTTCAAATGGTAACAGTTTCTCCTTGTTCATGCTTTTAATTTTATCTTTAGAACATTGAGGACAATGTTAGATTTAAGTTTGGGGGTATGGGAGAAACTATTTTTAGTTGCATTAATAAACTTCAGAGCTTAGAAATTTATGCTTATTAAGGATGGCACTAACCAATCTAAGTGGATGGAAGCATTTTGGTTGTAGGAGTTGAGGAACCAATCTGATTAGATGGAAACATCTAAAGACTCTATTCATAAAAGCACAGAGCTCAGGTGTTAGAATTAAAGAAAAAACATGGTAGTTTCGCCATATCTCGTTGAATCCTTTTCACTTCTATTTTTATTTTGTTTTCTTTAAAATATGTTTCTCTAAGTGATTAGGTGGGGCTCACGATTCAAGTTGTTACCACTGCTAGGGTGAAATAGAGTGATTGAGATACCAAAAAAAAAAAAAAAAAAAAAAAAAAGAAAAAAAAGAAAAGAAAATTGAGACCAGACCATCAGACCAACCGGAATAAATTCAATAAAGTCGACCACTGGAACCCTTGTATATGCCAGTTGTGTTGTCCTAGAGTTAGGATTATCGACCACTGGTTCCCTTGTATATGCCAGTGTATTGATATTAGTCCAGACCAGTATGTCAGTCCATTAGGATAGGTTCATTTAGGCAGTGGCCTTCAGACAGATATGAGAAATACCGTTCACCTTAGTCAACATCAAAACCATCTATGTTTTTCTATATCCATTTCTTAATCTATCCATGTGATTGGTTGACTCCGGTTATGATGTCCGAAACTATCTAAGTAGAGCTCGTGACTTATATATGAATTTTAGTATGCTTGAGTGCAAACTCGTGTACAACAATTGGAATTTCGCATCAGGGTACTTCCTCCTGTAGTCAATAAGTATGCCAACCAAGGAGATTCTTTAGTGCTTTCCAAGGTTCTGCGTAGATAGCTAGGGTCTGGAGTAAAGGTTTTGTGGGTATATCTCTTGTAAGCCCTCCCGAGACTATAACTCGGCCACTAAGGCCACCTAGGGGTTTAAAGGCTTATTGCATACGCTAAATGCAATCGACGATGCATGCGACAGTGAGTTAGGATTTATTTTCCGGATTTGATTTACTCGAGGATGAGCAAATAATAAGTTTGGGGGTATTTGATAGACACAATTTTGTGTCTATTATGATCTCAATTATGTACATTGTTCGCACTTGATTTCGTAATTATTATGGTGTTTTATGTGTTTGTAGGTATTTTTGGGCAATAAACGTTTTTGGAGAAATCGGCTCGAAAAGTTGCTAAAGGGACCTCCGGAGGACACTTGCTATTCGGACCTTTCACATTGGATAAGGGGTACCCTATTGATAAGGGGCATCCACCGTTATTTGCACCCCAGAGCCATTGTTTCCACCCCACGGTTATAGGCACCCCAGTCTGGATAAGGGGAGGACATCTTCAACAATTCAAATCTCAAATTTGGCGGGAAAGTTTTGTCAGCAAAGTTCAGACTTAGGGTTTGATTTTCGGAAAGATTTAGAGAGATTCAATCGTCAATTTTAGTTGGGATGGACTTCTTAAGGTTAAACAGGGGAGGTGTAAGTCTTCGGTTTGATCAGAAATGGTCGGATCATCGAGTTCCATGAAAACAGAGGCGATAAGAATATGTTCCAACTGCGTAAATATTTGGACACAATTTCGATGAGATTTTCTTGGTGTTTCTCACGGGCTTGGACTGGAATTGGCCTGTTGCGATCAAACAGGCTAGCTAATGGACTTGACGCAAAAAAATAAGATGATTCTCATGCGGATTCGATAAAACATGGAAGTTTTTGTATCTCGGGTCTGTGGTATATATTTGGCTGTATATTTGGAAGTTAGGCGTGATAAAAATGGAGGATATCTTTTGCTAGATTGTGTGAGAGACGAAAATAGGAGAATCAAATATTCCAAATGTATTTTCGCAAACAGGGAAGAGTTGGTTGACGGGTTTGTTATGGAGAGATATCCTGGATTATGGGAAGAATATCTTCTCTGCTAGATTTTCTGCTATCGAATAACAAAGTTTGATATTTAAAAAAAGAAACAGAGAACTCAGTTGCCGTGTATAGAAGATTTGGAGGGAAGAAAAGCCGTGACTTGAAGAGAAAATAAAGGGACGATAATTGAAGTAAAACTCGAGAGATTCGGACCTGTTGGATATATAAAGGCTTGTACGAGAGTCCATAGGGATCCATCGGGAGTTTGGGGTGGTTGCTGTGAAGAAATGAACGCTGCAGAGGAGAAGTAGCAGCAGCAGGTAAAGAAGAAGGAGAAGGGTTGTAGACGACACTACAGAAGGGTCGTTCTCAAGAACCCTAATCTGAAGAACATTGGACCAACGGAGTTAGTCGCAGAGCAGTCTTAAATTCTACAGTAGTTTTCATATATCGTTTCTGTAACAACATTGTAACAGTTGTTTGTAACGCTCATACAACGTTGCAAACTGTCTGAGTCATTAGTTTTCTCTTGTTTTTCACCCTTTTGAGCTATGAACACCTATTTTGAGCACGTGATTAATATGAGGAGCTAAACCCCAACACTGGGATGACGGAGGAAGCCATATTTCATGCGTGTGGTAATTATATTTAATTCTTTAATGACTTTTTGCATGGATTGTTAATTGTTTTATGGTTTTTATTGAATGGTTGTGATTTCAATTGATGGTTTATACTTAGGTTAAATCTTTTGATATCCCATGCTTTAGATATACAGTCGTTGCTTTTCAAAAATCTACCTTGGCAAAGAAACAGAGTCAATATTTTATTTGAGATATAATTGTTTGGAAAAAATATATGAATCGCATGAATGAGTTTATGGTGGAATCCCGAGTCTCAGTATCTCTCGATTTTTGTGACAAACTTATATTTTCTATTTTTAAGTCTTAAATCAAACCTTTACGAGTCTGAGTTGAACGAATCTTTACTACCACTTTCTACAATAATTTAAAAACACATCAATTTTTGCAGAGAAAGATACACCAGCAGGAGAAGAAGAAGAAGCTGAAGAACAATAGACCCTTCAAGACAGTCGTTTATTCAGTCTTAGTATTTGCAACAGTTCTACAGTGCTCATAAAAGTTTCACCTTTGTAATAGTTGGTTTGTAGCGCCTATACAGCGTTGCGAACAGTCTGTTTTATTGTTTCTCATCTTTTTAATCAACTTTTGAACCATAAACACATATTTTGAGACATGATTAATATGAGGAGCTAAACCCCATTGCTGAGGCGATAGAGGAAGCTATTTTTCCAACAAGAAGTGGTATATTCTTATTTATCTATTTATTGCAATTATTTTTATGATTATTTGCCTTGATCGGAAATTGTTTGAATGATTTTTGTTAAGCAATTGTTATTTCTTTTGATAGAGCATACTTGGACCTAGCTTTTTGATTTTCTATGCTTCGGATTTACACTTGTTATTTTGAGAATCTACTTGTTGCAATAGTTTAGAATCAAATTGAACGAGAAAATTGCATGAATATAAATATTGAGTTAAATCGCTTTGAAATTGGAAAATAATGGAATCTTAGCCTCAGTGTTCTTTTAATATTGATAACATCTTTGTCAGAGTTTGCTATAATTTTTAGTGAGTTTTCTATTTTTGTTTTGAATTTAAGTCTAAAAAAAATCCTTCACAAGTCTGAGTTGAACGAACATCTTTCTTACCACTTTCTACAACAATTTTAAAATCATATCAATTTTTGGCGCCACTGCCGGGGAGTGGTTGCATAATACACTCTGACTGATATCAATTTTTGTATATAGGCTTTTATTTTTTATTTTATTTTTGTATATAATTTATTTTTCTCTTTCTTTTAGATTTCTTTAGTTCTTTTTTTTACCCAGTTCGTTTGAATATTTTCCAGGTACCTTAGCCTGAAGTGTTGTGGGCGAAAAGAAAGTATGCACTCGCAAGGCTTTTGCAAGAGCCACTCGGGAGATCCATTAGAGGTTTGCTTAGCTCATTTTGGGTATGATTTTGATGATGATAGTTTTATTTGTGAAGTCAATGCCTTATTAGACTCCACACCACTGCTAGACACTAACAAATGGAAACCCAAACTAGAACCTCTAGTTTTGTCCGAGTCTCGACTAGTTCCATCAGTCGAGGATGCTCCGACCTTGACCCATAATCCATTAAGTTCTAATTTTTTTTGTCTTGATGATATTGATAATGAAACCGTTTTACATAATAATGGGTCTATGAGTTGTGATACTATTGCTCCAATGAGGCCTGGTTCGGCAAGTGAATTTGAACCAACATATGTTTGTGTGCCCGACTTAGCTGAAGTTGAACCAATATCAGTCGTGGAAGTTATTTCCGCTGACTTAGAACCTGATTTAGGGAGTACAAAAACTGTTCAATTCTTTAAACAATCTTTACTAATTATCTGCGAACCTCGATTTACTTCATATTCAAGGTTCGAATTATATTTTAAATAAGATTGAATTCAGTTTTATCTCTCTAGGTACTAATATTTCTTACTGCAGGTTCATGTTTATGACTAATCATATTAGTTGGGTTGATCCCCAACTCTTCAGGCTTTATATATATGACTCACACCTTACATTGGGGTACCAACCTCACATTGTTTGAGAACGTGCTACTGGCAAGTAGGGAAACAAATAACTTTCGCTTCATGGGAGTCAACCCATCAGATTTGTTCCCTCTACTCTATCTCTTATTTTCTTTTTGTTTATTTTTTCATTTCCCATCTTAATCTCTACGTTGGATGACTCAATTACATTGAGGACAATGTAATGTTTAAGTGTGGGGGAGTGGCACTGTCGTGTCGTTAGGAATTTTGATTAAAAAAAAAAATTATAATGACCAGCTGTGTAGCGGGTCTACAAAAAACAAAAAAAAAAATATTGTGTCGGTGGTCTTGGGTATGGCATTTGTCATGACCAGCTGTATAGCGGGTCTAACTCTCTCTTATGATATGACCAGCTGTGTAGCGGGTCAATTCTCTGTTTTGCTCGAGGACTAGCAAAATATAAGTGTGGGGGTGTTGATAAGCATTTAAATGCTACATTTTATACCCATATTTATATTAGCTAGGACTCGATATTTTGGCTAACATCACTATTTTAATGCTGTTACAGAAAGTACACGTAATTCTAATTATCCGGAACATAAACAGCTAAAGCATTAGCTGAACGACGTTTGCGACGCAAATGTGAAATAGGGTTGGCCTGGTACCTCCATGTATCAGCAACCACAATGATCAAATATGCTTGGCTGGGTATCTCTATATATCAGCAAGCACTTATTATCTTGGCCTTGGTATTTCTATATATCAAAGAAAGACAATGACGAAATAGGGTTGGCCTGGTATTTCCATGTATCAGCAACCACAATGGTTGGCCTGGTATTTCCATGTATCAGCAACAGTCTAGTTACCATGACAATAAAAAGGGAGTCGAAATGGTGTCTGATGTTGTTCTCGTTCCGTAGCCATGGCACACTATAGTTCGACGTAAAAATATGTTGCAGCTAAATTCCCGAGAGCTGCATTTGGTGGTGATTGAATTGGCTGTTGATATTATACAGAGTGGACATGGTTTGGTTGAGCTGGTGTATGTCGTCTGCCGGAGAATGAAGGTGACGGAGAAGAACTAGTGCAGCGAAGATGGTAGAGGATGGTTACTGTATGACATTCAATGTTTTCGTCTACGGCAAATGGAACTTCAGGGGTGATTAAAGGAAACTAGTGGATTTATGTATTGGTGCTTCCTTGGATCTGGCAGCAACTCATGTGGCTTAATGGAAGATAGATGTTGGCTCGGGTGCGAAGCTCAGGGGAGAACTGGTGATCAAACTACCTTGGTTTAGGGTTATGTGCGAAATTTGGTTTTGCTGGCAATGGTATTGGTTGACAAGATATGGAGCAGTTGATTTGGAGATTATGTTAGGCTGAATTGAGTTAATGCAGAGGCGACTTTCTATCTCCCAGCGATATTGGAGTTTGGAGATTTTCATGGGTTCTGGCAGTATATTGTGTACGGGGGAGATGTTATTTTTCTGTGGATACTGTGAAGTTTCCGGTGATTACTTGGAGTTTACGGTAGTGGCTGGTTGTTGTGTTTGATATTGATTGTTTCGGTTTCAAGGGTTATTGATTGAGCAGTGCAGTTGTGGACGAGATGATGATTGGCTGGAGATTTATGAGTTCGAATGATTGAATGCCGATCAATGGGAGAAGGTCAAGGAACTGTAGTGCTGTTGGCCGATGATCAGTTCAAGGAGATATGAGAGTTCATGGTGATGATGCTGCGAATAAATCAATGGGAAAGTGGTCGTCTGGTGCATCCATCTCAGTGGAAGGGTCTTGGTCGAAATGAACGCATCAAAAATGAACAACAATTGGAGTTTATATTGCCTGGCGAATTGGACAGTGAGAGAGAAGGAAGACGTTTACGGACGGAACATTTCTTTCCGGTAAATTGAGGTCGAGTACTTCTCCCAACAGCAGCTCTTGCATAGCCCAGTGGAGTATAAATGAGAGTCAAGATGTAAAGAAGACGAAACGAAGCTTCCATGGAATCAATTTATGAATGTTGAATTGGTGGCAGCCTCTCTTATCTATAATTGGTTTTGTATGGAATGGCCTGAAGCCTAGAAATACGTGTTTGAAGGGGCAATAATCTGTTAAGGTTTTGAGCTCGAACTGGTGGTCGAATCCAGGGGTTGTAGCTGGTTTCTGAATTGGAGCAATCTCTGCCAATGGAGTTGGGGTGAAGCTTTGAATCAGCTGAGACGGTGAGCAAATGGAGAAAAGAAGTTTGCTGCGGCATCGTCGCAGGCAGTGTATGCGTCGATTATGTTCGATGGGTGATTGCAGGCAGCGTTATTTGTTGTACAGCAGCAATGAACAATAAGAAAGAGGAACTGCATCTGTGCGAAGGAGCATTAGTTGGGAATTAAACTGCAGCGGTAGAGTCTCGCCATTTCAGCAACAAAACAATGGAGTTGGGGCTACAGAAGAGCTTGGCAGTAAGGTTGGTGTTGTGCAGTCGGTGCCTAGAAGTCGAAGTCGGAATTTAACAAGGAGCTGGTGATGACTTGGAATCTACTGTGGTGCAATTTGGAAGCTCAATGTGTGTGACCGGAGTTGGAGGATGGTGGTGATTTGTATGGGCAGTGGTGATTGTGCTGGCAGTGTATGTATACATGAAAGAGGACAGAATCGAACTCCATAAACTGATGGCAGAGTTATTGTTCTACTGGCTGTTGCATCAGCTGAATTAGTGATGGGAGAAAGCAATGAATCTATCTACAAAATGGAGATGGCAAGGATCCGAACTTTGCTGCTGATGGTAGTCGTTCCAAGGCTTTACAACAGCAGCGTCGATGGGGTTTGTCGGAGTTCAATCAGAAGCTCGTACACTGACTGAATTTGGGCGTGAAGAAGATGGAATCAAGTTTAAGGACCTGATGGAAGTTGGAGTTGCAACAAGAACGTAACTGGAGATGGCAGCAAACAAATGCTTTGGATGCGACTGAGATAATCAGCTGAGAATGGAGATTTGTATTGCGTCTGTTGAATGGTGAACTGAGTACGATGATGTTGTGGACGGACAGTTGTAGGAGCGTTGTGGTCGGATTTATGAAATGACCAGCCGGAAGAAGGAGGTGTTAATCTCGGTCTTTAAATTATCGAGTCTAATGAAGAGATGTCGTACCTGAGGCTAGATGGACTGGGCCTAGGTAATTCTATCTACTAGGTCTTAGTCGGACTTCTTTGCAGCACTATTTAGGAGGAACGAACAGATGGAGCAGAGTGGTTCGTTTTTGGGGAAGCTGCGGCTACAGAGCCGAGAGTTGTGGAGAAGAAGACGGTTTGAAGTTCCATCATCTCTATTCCGTTTTCGATTTACGAGTGATTTTTCTTTATATATTTATGGCTTTTGAGAAAGCCATGTTTTGCTAAATTCATATAACTAGGGTTTTTATGATTGAACCTACTTGGGGTTTTAGGCTTCTTTGGATTGATTATATAGCAATAGACCATTATGATTTGAATAAATTAATCTTTGAATATTGTTTATCGATTTATTGAAAATGAGTTGTTGCTTCACCGGTTTCTTATAACCTTTGTGCGTAATTGTTAAGTTTCAAGAATATATTTATCTCATTATTTGATATTCCATACTTGGGTTAATTTATTTGATGGGTTATGCTTAGAAGATTCAGATTATATTTGTGAATCAACATTTTAGTTTCGTATAACTTTATCGCTGATGCAATTTGATGGTGCATGCTTGGTTTTATTCTTTGATGCCCCATGTTTAGGGTATACCAGTGACATTTGCGACTCTAATACATATAATAGGTGATGCCAATAGAACAGACGATAAATATATATTCAGAATTATGTTTCATTCCAGTGATTAAATAGAAGTAGTAGTGGATATCATATAACCCTGGTTACCGACTCTCGCATCTTGGTTACATCTTTATTATTTTAGTTTCGTAATTTTATTTACCAATTCTTAAACCTTTGATTTGATTGGTTACTCTTTGGTATTAGTTAGTAGTAGTATTTTCACACTCCTCGTAGGAACGACCTGTACTTGCCATTGTTCTACTAGTTAGACACTGTGCACTTGCAGTATATTTATTGTAGGTTTCCGAGCCTACCAAGCATATTGAACTAAATTAATTATCTTGTTTGGTTATTTAGTTATGACTCCATAAGTTTTCTTATGTTTGAGCACTTTTGATTGGGTTGGTTATTTTCATGATTAACTTAGTCATTGCTCCATAGATTCTCTTATGTGAGTATGGACAATTAAATTGATTACTCTTTGTGATTAGTTTGATTGTGTATTTCGATTAAATTAATCATGGGTTCTCTTGTGGTTAATTTAATTGAGTATTTTGGATTCAAATTCATACTTGTATGTGATTTGTTATGTCCAAAGAAATTCTTCTTTTCCTTCGAAATTAAGGTCTCTCTTGTTGTTCTTTCGGGAATGACATATTATGGGGGAGAGTTCTTTTTGAACTTGCACTTAATTGCCATATCTTTGTGGGGAGTGCGGCTGTGAAATATTATAGGGGTTATCGTGTATCTTTAAACTCCTTGATGAATGCATTTAGCTTCGGCTTTATGATTGCATCTAAATAAGATGATGTGTGTTTCTTTCTTTTGGTCATGAAATGTCTCTTTCGGAAATTTCATTAGGATCTCGTTCTTGTACCTTTGCCAATTTTATTGACAAAAAGGGGGAGAATTAATATGTAGTTCACACTACAAATACATATGGTTTTCGGATAATTATGTAAGGGGGAGTGGTTTCCATGTGAGATGGAGTACTAAGGGGGAGTGATACATATCACCATAGTATTGTTTTTGAAGTTGTGATACAATTGAACTTTGACGTTGTGTAATGATACTATGACATTGTATAACAATGATTGAGAACTCTTGTTTTCTTGTTGTTATAGATACGGATTTTCAACAACGATGATGCTAAACTTACAACCTTTGGGATCATTGGAGTACTTGGAAGTGACGAAGATTTCGAGTAATGTTGAAGATTAGACATGTGGAATAGGAGCTACAAAAGTTAATTTATTTATTTTTTGTATTCCATATGTATTAATAGTTTTGCCACTAAAATTGACAAAGGGGGAGATTGTTAGAGCATTGCTTGGTCGAACTCGCATGCGTTGCTATCTCAAGCATGTTTGCCAATGTTAGTGATCAAAACTTTAAGTCTTGATTTCTAGCCTATGTAGCTAAAGGTCTCGGACTAGGATAGAAAGTGTAGTTGAGCTCAAGAACTCCATGGCAATCATCATACAAGACGAAGGACTACTCGAGGAACCGGTGGAACTTCATCGACTAAAAGGTATGTGGAGACTTGAACTTATCTGTCACTCAAAAGTATATTTACTCTATCTCCTACTCTTGAGACAAAAGTCATTTAAACGTATAGACTTTCATTATACACATTTGCTATTTCGAGCCGAGTTTAACTCGCATATCTATTTCTCGAAATATGTGTTGGTAAGCTTTCGCTTTAACCGAATTCATCTTTACCCAGTGACGAAAGTCATGATATGTTTCAATCTCTTTGGAAATTGCTCTGACGAAAAATGGTCTGCGAATAACGGCTATATAACGTTCTCTGAGAATGTTTCAATGATTGAAATGAAAGTTTATATTACATAACCATTGGTAGGATATAAGCATTGTTGTGGAAACACATATATGTATAAGTCCTTATTCCCTGAACCAAAGTTTGTGAACTTTGTTGATCAAGAGAAATGGAAGTGGCGCAAGCCAAGTCCGCGAACTCAGTCCGCGAAATGGCGGAAGTTCTCACCCGAGAATTTCTGCTGGAGTTTGTGTACTCCTTCCATGAGCTTAAGTCCGCGAACCCAGTCCGCGAACTTGAGTAGGTTATATCTAAAATCGGTTGTTCTTGAACTCATGTTTATATAAACTAAGGAATGATTTTGCAAACCGTGGCTATAAAGTTCATGAACCGATTCGAGTGAATCAAACCATTTTTGCTTCGATTGTGTCTTGTGTAGTTACATAAGATCTAAGCAATTGAACAACTCTCTAACAAGTTTATTTGAGTCATTTGAACTAGTTATGGTGAAGAAGAATATGGTCGATATGAGAGTGATCATATGGCTAACCATTTGGTTGACTATTGTTGAACCAACAAATGTTAATGTTTGGGTACGGTTCATAAACCCAAAATTGGACATTTCGTTTGTGTGTAACAAGCTAAGTTTTCGATCCAACGATTGAGAAATATTAGCTTGAATCTAATAAGGTTTTCATCTAACGGTGAATATTGAATGCTTTGTTACTAAGCTAACATTGATTCCAAACCCTGATTTGAAAGACTATATAAGGGAGAACTCTAGCAACTGGGAAACCTAATCCCCACACTTTATGTGTGATACTAGTTTGCTAAGCTAGAGTCGATTCTCCTTTAACCTTTGGTTTTCTTCTTCTAAAACCAGGTTAACGACTTAAAGACTTCATTGGGATTGTGAAGCCGGGACCGATACTACTTTTCTTGTAGTTATGTGATCTCGATCTTGATGTTTTTATCGTATGCAGTACAATTGAAATAATTGGCTTGAGATTTATATCTCCGATAGGCAAGATAGAAAAGAAATCACAAACACTTCGTCTCATCGTTTGTGATTCCGCAATATCTTTTTTCTCTGCATCGATTAAGATTATTGTGAGGTGATAAATAATACTAAGATGTTCTTCGGGAATATAACTCCGGGTTATTGATTGGTTCCTGTTCACCTTGATTTTATCAAAAGACGGAACAAAACTCATAGGTTTATTCGTGGGAGACGGATTTATCTGTTCTGTAGACTTTTCTGTGTGATACAAATTTGTTTATTAAAGTCTTCGACTTTAGGTCGTAGCAACTCTTAGTTGTGGGTGAGATCAGCTACGGGAATCAAGTACGTAGCATCCTGCTGGGATCAGTGGCGTAGGAGCATAATTGTACCTTGGATCAGTGTGATATTGATTGGGGTTCAACTACAGTCCTGACCGAAGTTAATTTGGAGTAGGCTAGAGTATGTAGCGGCTTAATACAGTGTGTGTTCAATCTGGACTAGGTCCCGGGGTTTTTCTGCATTTGCGGTTTCCTCGTTAACAAAATTCTGTGTCTCATGTTATTTCTATTCCGCATTATATTTGTTTATATAATTGAAATATCACAGGTTGTGCGTTGTTCAATCAATTAGAATATCATACCTTTTGGTTGTTGATTTAAATTGATTGACACTTGGATTTTGGTCTTTGGTATCATCCAAGTTATCTCTCTTTGATAAAGACTCGTAGATTTCTATTTGCTTGAGTAAAGATCAAATCGAGAGATTGAGATATAAAATCTTTGATATACTTTTTATCTAGATTGAGTCTGATTGTCTAGTTGATTCTTTAAAAAGTGTATAGGAGTTTGTCCATACAGATTGCTAAGAAAAATATTGGGTGTGGTTGTTAGACCCCCGCTTTTTCGAAAACCGTACTAAAACTCAGTTGAGGCTACGGTAGGTTTTCCCCACCGTACACAAACACAGGGAAATATACTGTTGTGTTAACATTCCGAAGAATATCTTAGGAGAATATACGGTCGTATTACCCAATCGTATGTAAAGTCTTGGAGAAGAATAAAGTTTCCGTGAAAAATTAAGGAAATGAACTATCAGTCTCCTGTATCCGTCAGGCCATGAAGTAGCTGAGATGGTGATTGAGATGGACTTTAACAGGATTGTGCGAGGCCCATTTAGGATGTTCTATTCACGACCAGACTTGGGACGTGACTTGTTTTGGTAAGTTGCGAGTTTTGGCAATTGTTTTGGATCGGGGTTCAATGCACGGGCACACAACACTTGGGGACCTATATAAGAGACTCTTCTAATATTTTTAGAGATATCTTATAATCTTTAATTATTTTATCAAGCCATTGGAGGAGAACTCAAAGGAAGAAAGCTAGGGTTTTGGAGCAATTCGTCATCATAACTATTTCTTTACCATTTTATCATATGAAACTCATGAGTTTTGTTAGTACTATGAGTAGCTAAACTTCTTAGTGATTGGGGATGAATTCTAGTTCTACTACATGATTCAATTTAGCATATAAATCTATTCAAAAATTATTCATATGATTATTGTTTGTTTTTACTTTAATAATTTTATGATTGATTGATAAATTGTTTAGGTGGCCAACTAAGTCAGTTTATTAGTGAATCTAATACTAGTAATGAGTTAGGATATCCGTAATTGTTGAATAACTCTTACACAAGTAGAAATTGTGAAACCTTGCAGAGGGATTATGTGGAGCAATCGCAAGTAAAAACAACCCTAGTAAGTGGACCGAGCGTACTGATTTTAACTGCTAGGATCAAACCTAAGTTCACAATAAAGGCATTCAAATGAATTACATCTTATAAGCGAACCTCAAGGTGGTTCAGACGGATAGAATTTTGAGACTAAGCGTACCTGTTTTCCATTGACATAAGGAATTTTGGGGATAACTAAGCGTACCTGCTTTCCTACGGTTGATAATAATCTGTGATTTACAAAGAATAGATGAATATGCTACTTTGATGACGGTTTAGTAACGAAGAAGGATTACCTGATCATATTTCTCTCCATTTCTTGCAACTTAATTATTTTTAATTGCTTTGATTTTGCTTTAATCCAAACCAAAACCCCTCATTGTGACACTTTTTGACAACTAAAACTCCCTGCTCTTCGTGGGAAAGAACTTGACTTCCATTATATTATTTATTAATTGAGTGGATTTAAAATTAATAATTTGATTGCACCTACGACACGCATCATCTCCCCTATGAACAGCTAGGCGAGGCATCCCCTTTGAAGCGGCTATTGGAGGTACTTCTGCTTGAGAACGTATGATCCAGGTTGCAAACGAAGACAAAAGAAACGGGTGAGGGTTTAACATGCGTGAAATCCAGTTGTCATCTGTCGGAAACCGAGTCGAACCATCATCCGCTGCGGGTGGCCGTAAGAGATCTTTGAGTCGAGAACTACTCCTTATCTCTTCAAGTGTGTAAGGTTCCGATCTGATGGGTACATCGTGATAGGGTGTAGAATACACCTTATTTACTATCTATTGTTTATGCTTTCTCTGCTATGTTTTCTTGTAAATTATGCATTTTACGTGTGTTTTTGAGTTATTAGGTACTTTGGAGTCACACGGAGGAAAACAAGAAGAAATCACCCAATTTGAATGAAAAAGGAAAAAATTGTCATTTCACGGGCGAACACTATCTGGAGCCCAGTTAAGATTAAGGGGCAACTCTCTTTTGGAGGCATGATTAAAGGAAGTCAGCTGTAGTTAAGGGGTTGTCATTCAGGGTATCCCTTATCATTTATCAGAGGGTGTAATTATCATTGGGTGTAAGTATCCGTCCGACCCTAAATTGAGAAATATCTCCTCTCAATCATTTGCAAACCTAAAACAGAAATTGAGAAAGAACGAAATAACAGCAGTGGTTGCGTTGTTAATCCCGGATCGAAACATTCCGAGAAATTAAGAATAGAAATTGAAGCAGACATGGATTACTAGTCGAACTACAGAATGGGCGAGAGATTGAAATGGATTTGAATCACAAATTGATGAAGAGCAGATGGGTTGTGGCTGTTGATTTCGAAAGAATTGGAGGTGATGTTGATGGCTACTGTGAAGTCGAGAAGATGGGTTTGTAGAGATGATGATACTGGTGGTTGAGAAGGAACTGATATAATGGTTTCATGCTGGTGTTGCTTGAGATACAGACCCTTGAATTCAGAGAAGAATTTAGTTCTCAACTTCAGAGAAGAGAGAAACGAGCATGGCGGCCAGCAAATGAAGAGAATGGCTAGAGATTTGAGTCTGATGGCTCGTTTATGTGGTTGGGTTTATGTTCTCAGGCGAGAACTCGGTCAAGAATAAGAAGATCTCAATGTTGTTTGGGGTTGGTAATGGAGGAAATGCAGATTGGGTTCGAATTTGTGAAGATGAATTTGTCGTTGCTGTAAACAACACAGAGAGTGCTGTGTGGCCAAGAAATTAGAGAAAGATTTGAGTGTTACCTTTGATTCACTGGACTGTTAATTGAAGAAGAAGGGAAGAACTGAGCTGGAATTGAGATGCATTGAACAGAAATTGAAAAGAAATTAAAGTTAGGGTTTGTCCAGGGATGAGTTGCGAACATCAATGAGAGTACAAAGGAAAATTGAGAAGTTTCTTATGTTGATGCCTTGGAGATTGATTGAGCTTTACTGGAGATCTAAAATTAATGGGTTTTTGGAGAATAAGAATCAGGGTTTGAGTTGAACTATTGTTGGTAGCTGGTAGCAGTGATGAATGGAAGACTCAAAGATGGCCTTAAGGTGTGCTGGTAGATTGTGAACAAGAATGTTGCCATGAGCTGCAGGCTGAGTAACTGGTGCAAGATGGTTTGGATGGTGTTGCATCTAAAGAAGCTGGGTTAATGTTGAACTTGTGTCATGGAAGGTTTGAGTATGAGGCATGAGCTGAGTTGGAGCTATTGCAGGTGCGATTACGGTGGAGGGCGAGCGACGGATGAGCAGTGGCTTTGGCCGAGATGGAGTTGCAGTTGTGAAGAGCAGGATGAAGTGTGACTCTGGGGGTGATATGTGGTTGTGCAATTGCTAGGTTGCAAAGCAGCTGTTGGTGTTTGAAGTGGTCAAGGATGTGGCTTGAAATATTGAGATGATGATGCAGTTTGTTATGGCAGAAGATGCAGAATGAATGAATACTCGACAGTGTGGATGAATGCTAGGTGAGCAAGAAGGGTTGAGAGCTCATCCTTGAGCTGAGAAGATATAGGCATGAGTTGTGGTGGTTGTTGAATGATGGCAGGATGTTGAGTGTGATTGTGCTGCTGGTCTTTTGACTGAATCAATGTTGCAGCTGTGCAGTGTTGATATCGTGAAGGTTACATGGATTAGATGAATGCATTAGGATTACAGGGAAGCTGGAAAGGAGTTGTGGACTATGGACTGAAACTTGGGAGAAACAGGATGAGTTAGTGACAGATAGAGATGGCAAGGATATGGGCATCAAAGCTGTGTTGCAGTGCAAGAGGTATGAGAAGAAGGTGAACTGAAGATGGGTCTCTGCGATTGCATACCGGTTACTGATTGGAGGTTATGTGGATGTTGTTGAATGGACAGAATTCAAAGCTGTAGTTGTGTAGAATGCACATCCATTATGGTGGCAGTGAAACAGTGAAGCACAATGATGGTGTAGCACAAATTCTAGCATATGAAATGGCTCAAGCCTTTGCAACTATGGCCCAGGCCAAGTCATTCAGCTGAGTCAGTAAACTGAACCTGACTCCATCTGACTCGGTACTGTTGAGTTGACTCGATGGCTCGTTCTGACTCAGTTGACCCGACCGAGCTGACTCGTTGACCGGTGATCGGGCGGACTTTGCCGGTCACCTGAGCTACTTTCCGGTCACTTCTCCGGCCAAATTCCGGCCATAATACCAGTTTTCCGGTGACATATTTTTGGGCATATTTTCTACATGGGTTTTTCTCACATATGGGCTTGGTGGACTTCTATCTATTGGACCTTTGAGACTTGACCTAATTTTGGAAAGCAACGCTATTTAAAGGAAAGACTTCTACAACTTTTAGGACGTTTTATTCTTGGAAGCTAAGGAGAGAGTCGCTTTTGTTTACGCTACTAGGGTTTGCTTTTGTTCATCTTCTTCTTTATTCAATTCATATTTTTGTGATGAACTCCATAGCTATGAGTAGCTAAATTCTATATTATTGGTTAAGGATGTAGTCCTATTTCTAAAACTTGTGCTTGATTTATGTATTATTTTTCTCTCTTGATTATCGTTCACATCTCTACTGTTTTTAATAATCACATGATTGAAGTATTGTGGTAGGACTAAGATGTTTGGTTAGTTAAGTGGCCAATTAATTGAACTTGCATCCTTGTCCATAACTATTTTAGGGTTTTTCATCGAGCGATAACCCTGAATACAAGTAGCATAATATGTTTACGGTTTGTAGTGATACACTCTTGTAATCATATGTAGAGTTTGACCATTGTCCGAATTGTTATGCGCAATGTATGACAATTGCATTGATTAGCCTATTTACAAACTTAATGCTCCTAGGAATTGAACTTAATTAGCGCAAGGCGTTAGGTTATTCTTTAGGTAGAATTCACATACGCAGCTCTAATGTGTGTGTTGATGAACTTAGGAAATTAATAGATTATCTTGCTCTCTTGATTCTCTAGGCTTTTGATGATAAGGAGATTAAATTGTAATTCTAATCATATATGCAAGCACACGTTTAAGATTGAAGATGAATTCCTTGACCAATATCTTTCTCTCATTGATTACTTTCTACAATTTACTTTGTTTTTTATTTACTTTTATTGCTTACGTAAAAATCAGAAATCCCCCCAATTGGTTACTTTAAGAAATTGAATACATAATAACTACAATTGCCTCTCTGTGGAAACGAACTCTTTCTTATCATATACTTTAGGAAAGTGAAATTACTTTTGACGCATACGAGAGCGATCACATCGCGATTGGGCGATTCATTAGACATAATGTGAAAAAGGGGTAGAGATGACATAAAAAGATGTGGTAAGAATTGTGAAGAATGAAAGGCGAGGCCCCTTCTATTTATAGGAGGGTAAAACAAAGAGCGGTTACTGGATAAGTCAGTAATTACAGCATCTCAAGAGTCATGGGTTTTAGCCGCCCAAACCCACTAAATTGTAACTGTCAGATTAACGCATCAATGTGTGACTGTTGACATGGTCTTTGACCAGTCAAACAGTCATGGGACTAATGTTGATTCATGAAAATAATCAAATCCAAAATAGGTAGCCCCCTTAACCTATTAAGGGTCCCCCTTTAGGATAGAGACTTGGGGACTAGGCCTAACCCACAAGGATGGGATATTTCTAGTCCATTCAAGAGTATATTAAGATAGTTGGGCTATGGCACAAGAAGAAAGCCTCTTAAGGTTTGATAACAACTTAAGGAAAGGGGGAAATGGTAGTTTAGTAATATGTTAATCTTATGGGCATTTATCCATAAGAATGTCATTATAAAAGGGGAAAGAAGGAACACTTATGGATCATCATTAATCCACCATTACTCTTCTTAAACCTCTATATTCCTTGGGAGTACTTTCTGTGATTAGGGCTAGTTCCTCCTTCCCACGTTTTACCCAATCAACAGCCACCCCCACAGGAACCGGCCTTAGACAGCTTCAAACCAAAGTACTAAACTGCGAAACACACTTCCACAAAAAATCATGCATTTCATTTGGAAATGTATCCACAATTGCTTACCCTGTTAGATCTAAACTCTCTAGGTTTGTTTCTGACATTCTTGAAACCTGTCCCCTTTGTAATTCTGCACTTGAAACTATGGATCATTTACTTTTAGATTGTCAGATTGATAAGAATGTTTGGATTTCTGTTAATGCTAGCTTTACAGGTATGATTGAAAATATATATGTATTGGAATGAATAAGTAGTTAGTATCAAAATACCAACAACACTATAGGGATTACTAATGAATTGATATTATTGGCAGATTTTACAATGTGGAATATATGGAAATTAAGATGTAATGTTGTATTTGATCATGCTCAAGTGAATGTTGGACAAACTGTTGATTTGATTCAGCAGTAAAGAATGGACTAGTATAACGTACATCAAGGATCTGTGGGTAACAATGTGGAAAGAATACTACAAAATAGAGTGTTAACATCCTGAAATCTCCCTACAGAATCATTCATCAAAGTTAATTTTGATGCATCTTATTGTAATGAAACAAAGCTAACGGGATCTGGTTTTGTGGCCATTAATAATGTAGGAACATGCTAAGGAGCAGGGAAGGTACCATCAATAGCTCAGGATGCAGAGAAAGCGGAGGCCTTAGTTGCTTTGGAAGGTTTCAAATGGGCAAAAGAGAAGAATGTTAGGAGCATTTATTCAGAGGGTGATTGTTTAAATGTAGTAAATGCCACATGTGATAAAGTAAGTTTTGTCCATTGGACTACAAACCACATGATCATTGACTGTTTAGAATTACTTAAGTCTTTTGATAAGTGGGAATGCCACTATGCTCCTAAGGAGACCAACGAGGTAGCTGACTTACTGGCAAAGGAAACTAGAACCATCTAAACCACTATGTATTGGTCTCAAGAGTTACCCAGTCTGGGTAAAAACTCTCACAAGAGAGAAACTTAATGTAACTATCTAAGTTTTTTACTTAATACATCGTCCTTTCTTATTAAAAAAAATAAAAACTTTCATGAAGCACGAATACTTTAAAATTGGTGATGTATCCGTATCGGACGCCTTATCAGTGTCAGATATTTGGGGATACTTGGGGACGCCTTCAAAATTTGTTCATAGTAATCTTCGTCTCCTTTCATGAAAAAGTAAAATTATATGAAAGTAGAATGTGGAATATCAGTGGAGATGCGCATTTGATCCACTACACGGTGTGAGAGAATTTGAAGTTGCAAATCTTTCACTTGACGAGCCAGAACTAGAAGCGGTGCTCTTTGATGAAGACAATATTGATGAGTGATGGGTGAGCGGGATGTTAGATAGGTTTTATCTATTTTTTTTAATATTTCAGAAAGTATTTATGATTTTTATTTTATATAATGTGATTCTTTTTGTTAAAATAAATTATTATTAAATTAAACATTTTTATTAAATAAACGTGTCACTACGTATCCCGTATCCTTATTTTCTGGAAATTTTCTGGAAATTGACGAATCCCTGTATATATTGCCATTAAAAACTGCGAAACACAATTGAGGGCGCTCTCGTTAAAAACGTCGGTGTCTTCAGCCATCCTAAATTTCTGAAAATGAAGTCAAAACCTATCCTTGGACCCTGGTGAGTGCGGACCAAACAGTTCCTGCTCTAATCCCTGTAAAACCCTAACGCTAAGTTCCCAAGGGAAATTGAAGATGATCTCAACTTCCACACAAGATTTGAAAACCTAACATCATAAAAACAATGGCAGTAATATCGAACGTTGCTAATCTTCTCCAATTTCAATCTATTTCATTTGAGGTAACAAATTATGGTCTTTTTGTTTTTCTTTTCCATCAAAAATTTCCTGATCAATTTTATGTATTTCTCAATTTAGCCTACAGTATCCAAAACGAACCATAGGATTTCTGCTATTGGAGCTAAATTTCGATTTGGTTCGAACTATTTAAGCTGGAATCCTCGAAAAGTAGCGCAGAAATTCCCTGTGAAAGTTATTTGTAGTTTGGAAGATTCTGATGATAAACGAATTAGAAATGACAAGGAAGTTGGGGATTCTGGTAATCAGATTAGCAAATTCAGAGGAACGATTAGCAGCAACGTCACTCCTGTGGTATTTGAGGTATCTCTCTTCTAATAGAATTACTTCTCAGTTTTAAGTAATCTAGCAGTACTGGTATTCATTGTTAATTAGGGCAAGCAATGTGATTTATAGGCTATAACGTTTGGAAATGTTGTACCTAATCCTGCATTTGTACGTCAGATAAAACGACAGATTCACACAAATCATGTTGCGATATGGTGTGTGGTGATTTCGTTTTCGCTGATTGCTGTAAGAGATTATATCACTAGGAAGTCCAGGAACAGTCACCATGGTTCTGTTGCTGATCTTGTTAAAAGAGGGCAACTGAGATCTGATAGAAGAGGCATGTACGTTCCCTATCCCTAACATTCCTTACGTTTGTAATTGTACTCTAATGACTCTTAATTATGCGGGAGTTTAAAATAGCAGTTTTGCTCGTCATGAATGGAAATACAGAAAGTGATATCAACTTGCTTTACATTGTATTTTTATAAACTTCTTTGCGTTCAACAACAGCTCAGGGCCACTCAAGTATGATGATCCATTTGATAATCCATTAGTGAAAGTGAATAAGACCAACTCAACCGTTGAAATGTGTGGAAAGGTCTATCGTCTTGCTCCTATAACTCTAACCCAAGATGAACAATCAAGCCATCAAAGGAGGAGATCAAGGGCGTACCAGTGGAAGAGGCCAACCATGTTTATTAAGGAAGGGGATTCAATACCTCCAGATGTCGACCCTGATACAGTCAGGTGGATCCCAGCTAACCATCCTTTTGCTACTACTGTCAATGAGATTGATGAGGACTTGGCACAAAATAATATGTATCAGAAGACTGGAGTTCCATATCGCATTAAAGCTGAGCATGAAGCATTACAGAAGAAACTGGAGTCCCTACAGAAAGTAATTACTGCTGGAGCCTATAATCAGTTCACCTCGTGTTTTATGTGTAAAAAATTGTCATGATGTGATTGTGTTATCTGTTCTCGTTTCAGGATCAAAAACTCGATAAAATGGTGATTGACCCTAGCGATGCACGAGATTTTGAAAGACCTTTCAAGTCAGCATCTGTAGATTGGAAATCCAATGGCAGCCAAGCAGGAAATAGTTCTTCTGTATCTCCAAACTCGCATGGAAACGATACATCATCTGAGGAAATGAAGAAACTCTAATGTCACGGTTTGTCCAAAATCACCACCACATGTGTCGGTGGTGATTTTCTTTGTAATATGTATAGTTCAATCACTTAGTTTCCTTTATTACTCACTTGATACTTCTATTCCGAATATTGTTGATCGGCGCGTTAATTAATGTAGAAGAGAAGAAGTTATTTTGTTAATAGAAATCTCAATGTTGTACCAGTTGAAGTTTTGAGTACTTGAAGTGCAGAAACATGTATATTCGGTGTTTTTTTGAATCAATTCACATGCCCATACATGGACTTGAGGTTCTTCTGTTTGTATTAATTTGGATTTACAATAAATTGTCTGTAATATTCAATACTAGTACAGATTTGCACTGTTAGAAATTGCATTTTGACCTTTTCTTAAACCAAAAATGAAAAAGAAAACCATAATTAACATGAGGGGGAAAAGCAACTGCCAAACGAAAAAGTTGAGAAAGTGATAAAAGTTGAATTTTTCCCCCTCTCTTCTAGTATTAGCGGATTCTCATGCAACAACCATGTGGAAGTCCGGTCTGGAAGTGTGTTAATATCTCTGGCAGCAGCATCAGTTATTTTTGGCAGCTTGTTGCTTTGCACCAACTGCAAAGAATTCACTTATGACTTCAAGAGGCATGCCCTTAGTTTCAGGAACTTTCAGGAAAACAAATACCAAGGATATGATGCACACAACAGCGTAAATAGAAAAGACACCGGCTAGGCCAATCGAGTTGAGCATCAAAGGGAGTGTGTAAGTGACGATGATGTTTGATGCCCAAAATACCAGGGAACATATTGCAATGCAGAGACCTCGGACTCTAGTAGGGAAAATCTCTGAGCAGAGGATATTCGGGATTGGTCCAAAACCCATGACAAAGGAACAGATATAAACTACAACACCTGTGGTTGATATTGCAGCATGAATGACAGAGTTCATCTCTACAACGTTGGAAATGACCAGAATTACCAGCGAACCAATCAATACAGGAAGTGTGGTAAGCAACAGGCTCCTACATCAAAGAAGATTTTGTTAAGAAGGTGCGAGATCAAAAGTATTAACATGAAGTTCAAATTCTTATGGGGCAATCTTTTCAAGCCAGGTAAACAAATGTTATGAGATCTATTGAAAGAAGAATTACCTTCTTCCTGAATTATCCATAAGCCTCATAGCAACTACTATGCAAGGAAGCATCAAGAAGGTTGTGAGAGCACTAATAAGGATAGATGCAGAGTCGGGACCAATGCCCATGTTGGAAATCAGAACTCCAACACCTGCCTGCTTAAGAATCTGAGGGCTGTAGTAGAGAACCGCACTTATGCCAGAGAACTGCACAACCAAGAAAGAAACCCATATGAAGCGCATGAGACAGACTAACAAAAATACCATACAAACAAGGTTACACTAGCCTTCCAACCAAACAAACCAAGTTATTAAAAGTACTTTTCTAGCTTTCCAGTGCAGTCATTAAGGGTAACGCTAGTTTGGTCTTGAGTATCTAATTGATTTCAAGAACTTTAGAAGGGAAGTTACCTGCTGAAGGATTTGAAGCCCAATTCCGACCAGTAATGCATGCTTGACTCCTGGCTCAAAAAGGTCGCTCCACCCTGGTTGTTTTGGAGCTGCTTCAGATGGATGAATCATAGACCTGCCCACCAAAGCAGCGGCATGGATGTACTCAGTATCTTCCGGAATGTCACAGATAGGAAGCGAAATAAGTGAATTACGGTGAGATTCAGTGACATCCTCTTGGTGCAAATAAACTCTCTTGAACTCTTCTTCAATTTTTCCGTCTTCACCTTCCTTTTCAGTCCGTTTATAGGCCAATTGCCAACCACCACCTATACCGATTTGTTCACCGTTGGTTGTTGCCTGACGTGAAAGCAACAATGGGCTCCGCATTTGTCATCAAAATCAGAAACTGGTGTACCGCCTGCATAATCCTCATCACACTTCTGGCTTTCTTCATCATACTGTTCACGATGTTCTGGCACATTCATCATGCTACCACAGGAAAAGAGAACGTGTCCGTGCTCAGGACACTTCTCGTGGATACTATCGAAGAGGGTGACCATAGTGTCCCTAAGTGGGACACCTTGGCTCTCCATACTCCCCTGGCGGGATTGAAGAGCAGTGACAGGTTTTGCAACCCAATGAAGGCCATCCTCTGGTGAAATTAGCTTTAGTTGGTCTTTGGTTGTATCTTCTTCATCATCACTGACGTCCTTACCTGGGACTATAATGAATTCTTGAAATGATATCTCACCTCCAAAATTAAGTCCCTCGACCAGCAACGCCATTTCACCTGTCGATCAACATCACCCCAAACTTAACCATCACCATTTGAAAAGGACACTTTATTTTGTACACAGGTTATATGTTTATTTTATATGAATAGGAACGAAAACAACTCGAGAACGAACCTTCTACATCATCTGTGCCACGCAGTCTCTGCAAAACGTGTTTAGCCTCGAGCATTTTCCCTTTACTTACAAGCCACCTCGGGGATTCGGGAAGGAAAAATACTGTTAATGCAACATAAATGAGAGAAGGAATAGAAAGAACTCCGAGCATCAACCTCCAGCTAGGTGAAGCCATCAATGACATCCCAAAAACCATACAGTAAGACAAGAACATTCCACCAGAGCCGCTGAATTGTGGAAGAGTGTTTAATGATCCCCTTATTTCTGGAGGAGCAGTCTCAGATATATAAACAGGAACAAGAGTAACAACTAAACCAATTCCAAATCCATTTATAAGTCTTGCCAAAAGGAGGAAGTAAACGTTGGGAGCCCATAACATGAGCAGACCACTGAGAAAATAGAGAAATGATGAGAGTATTAGCATCGGACGACGGCCAACTCGATCTGACATGGGTCCAGAACATGTAGTAATAATCGTAGCTCCGATTAGTGACATTGCTACAATTAAACCTTCTATAGTCGGTTGACTTTCCAAACTGAATTCCTTCTTTATGTAAAGATTGGACCCTGCATATAATGAAATAAAACCACATAGTTTTTGTTTCTCATTTGTATTTTCATGATCGTAATGGAAATTTGAAACTCAGAGGAAATCACAAGGCTGGCGTACCTGCAATGGTCGCATTGTCCCATCCTTGCAACATATTACCAATGGATGCAGCAATAGCTACAAGCACTGCACCCCTCATATTGCCGGACTTAACAGAACGCAAAAATCTCGAAAGAACCAGCTAACCCTGCAACACAAATTTAAAGTACTTACGAAAATTAAAAATCAAATATTTTGCTTTGCCCTATCTAATTCAATGAAATAAGATTTCTTGGCTACTTGTGCGATCAAAATTATGAATTCAGTTTCATCTTTCCACTCATGGCGCAGCAAACTCAAAGTCAATACGGGAAATGCAGGTCAAGTTCTAAGCTAGCCTAGCAACATTTAGGCTTGGGATCGACTTAGAACTTAACAAAGCAAGAAATTTTCTTTCGAAAAACAAAACAAAAAAATGTTAAAGATGATTAAATGTACCTGAGAACGGATAAGTCCAGCTCCAGAGAGAATGAATGAATGGATGAATCTCAAATGTTGGATGGAGATGCCTCCAAATTATCAAGGATTTAAAGGGCTAGCCACTACTAGTAATTGGACCAGATCAAAGGTCCTACTGAGTACTATTTGTTGACAATGCAACTCTTCTTATGATGATGGATGCAATTATCCTTATTGCAACTTACACGCAGACATCGATTAATCAATCAAATCTGTTTCTGTTTATGATCTTGCTTCTGCTAGCTGGCTGTTTGAAGGTGTCTCCAGTTCCTTCCGACTGGACCACAGTTAAAGCCTTGCATTGCTTAACAACTTTAGAGAGGCCTTCAATTAATAATTTTTTAATATAACTCATCAAGTTGAACATAGCAGAAAATATAAAAAATGCACGAGCCGTTGCAAGGATGCATTATGCATGGCTCCTTGGTAGGTGGTGGATGATGTTCGTGGGAGGCCATGAATGGAGTCTAGACCTTACCATAAAACGAACAATGAAAAGTTAAAATGTTCTTAAGATACTTCCCAGTATAAACCTATAACTGCAAAACCCACCAACCGAGTGAAATGAAATCTATTCTTAATTCTTAATTTTATAAATTTATGCAACAATATTAGATATTGTGAAGTTGAATTTTTTTAAAATATTGATCCTCAAAATCTAGATAAGTGGATATACTAATCAAAGTCACATTCATGGGAGCCACTCTCTGAAATTGCAGCGCCCACATCAGCTTTACGTGTTCTCTTCATTAATAAACTGCTAGATAACCAGGGGTGAGCTCAGATCGTGGCATGCTCTTCTCCATCATCATTAAGTCACGTCATAATTACTTCTTATTTGTTGATAGCCTGTTATGCTTCCTTGATTAGTATGACTAATTAGTGCAACGCATTATCTACTCACCATTGAAATCTCAACTTATCAAAACACAGCAACAGCTGACTTATTTTTTCATCCGATGCGATGCCATGCTGTCTATTTGATTTTCCATTTAAGCATGAATGCAGATGTCAAACTTTGAGTAGAAATTGGGAGATGCAGGAGGAACCCAAATAAGCGTTGTTTTGTCTGGATGACTTGGAGGGCGTTGCATGTGGCATGCAGCACAAATTACCCCCTATAAATTTACATTGTGAAGAAAAATAGAGGGCAACTGACAAATTTATCACATTGGACTAGGCACAAACTTATATGGTGCTAAGTTTTTTATACTTGATTTTTTACAATACAGTTGTTCTTAACTTATTTTTGTTGCATAACTATGAACAGTTGGCTTATTAACTCGAGGGGCATACCTTTAGTTTCAGGTACTTTAAGAAAAACAAAAACCCAAGATATGATACAAACAACAGCATACACACTAAAAACACCAGCAAGACCAATGGAATTCAACAACACAGGGAAAGTGTAAGTGACGGTGATGTCTCCGGTCCAATATGCAAGGGAACATATCGCGCTACTAAGACCACGAACTCTAGTAGAAAATATCTCTGAGCAGAGTATGTTTGGGATTGGACCAAATCCCATTACAAAGCTACATATGTAAACCACAACACCCACAGTTGATAGCAAAGCAGAAATAACAGAATTTATCTTCAAGTCGATGTTGGCGATGATAAGAATTACAAGAGCCATGGTCATAACAAGGATTGTGTTTAGCAATAAAACCCTGCAGTACGGAAGCATCAAAGTTAGTACAAATGGCGGAAATTCATAAGAAATCTACTAATACTACTTTTGCCGTTACAAGACTTTGAATCGTTATGTCAACCAGGAAAAGAGTTACCTTCTGCCTGAAATATCCATGAGCCTCATGGTGACGGCTATGCAAGGAAGCATCAACAAGGTTGTGATACCACTAACAAGAAGAGATGTGGAATCAGAGCCAATGCCCATGTTGGAAAGTAGAACTGCAACACCTGACTGCTCTAGTATCTGAGGTGTATAGTAGAGAACACCATTTATACCGGAAAACTGCACCCACCGATGAGAAATGGAACAGGGTTATTAGATGAAGCAAAGCACAAACTACACATCTTTTAACTTATAAACAAAAATTTACCTGCTGGAACAATTGAAGCCCTATTCCAACTATTAAAGCATGCCTAACTCCTGGTTCTAAGAGCTCACTCAGCCTTGGCCCTTTCAAAACTGATTCAGATAGAGGAGCCATTGTAATAGACACTGTTTCATGAGGCAAGAGCAAAGGGCTCTCCAAATTATCATCAGACTTAGCCATTGCTGCGGTTGCATCTTTGTGATCATCAGTTAAATCAGTAGACTCAACTACATTGTACTTAACATCTTCGAGAAATCCAATTCCTTTGACCAGCAAAGCCATCTCACCTATATCATAGTATCCCGGCAATTAACTTAAGAATTTTTCTATTACTGAGGAGAAAGATTATGCAACAATATCTGAAAAGAACAAGCGGGGATGGAGAATGAACCTGAAACATCTTTCTTGCCGCGTAACTTCTGCAAAACATGTTTAGCCTCGAGTGTTTTCCCTTGACTCACTAGCCAACTTGGAGATTCAGGCAAGAAAAATACGGTAAATGCTAGATAAAAGAGAGAAGGGACGGACAGAACCCCAAGCATCAACCTCCAGCTTGGCGCAGTCCTCAATGACATACCAAAGACCATACAGTAGGACAAGAACAATCCACAAGAGCCAGTAAATTGTGGAAGAGTGTTTAGTAATCCCCTTATTTCAGGGGGGGACGTTTCAGATATATAAACGGGAACAATAGTCACAGACAGACCAATGGCAAATCCATTAAGAAGTCTAGCCAAGAGGAGGACATTAACATTAGGAGTCCAAAACATGATTAAACCACTAAGAAAATAAAGAACTGATGAGAGCATGAGAACTGAACGTCGGCCAAGCCTATCTGCTATCGACCCAGAATATGTTGTAATAATTGCTGCTCCGACAAGAGACATGACTACGATCAAACCCTCTACCTTAGGTTCATTTTCTAAATTGAATTCCTTTTTTATGTAAAGAAGTGATCCTGCATGTGCATAAGTAAAACAACGAGGTTAAATTTCTCGAGTAACTTAGTGTTGAGCACTAACAACTGATCAATCAAACTACACACATAAACATTGCAGTATTTCTTTATCTGCATCGAATAATGTTTGAACTAAAATACAATATTGAGAACATTTATAAGATTTAAAGAGAAAATACGCTAAGAGAGTGAGAGTGGGATTAGTCTAGATTAATTGGTACCCGCAATTGTGGCATTCCCCCATCCTTGCAACAGGTTGCCAAGTGAAGCAGCAAGAGCTACAAGAACTACAACCTTGTTCATGAAAAATGACAGTAGCGATTTCAGCAAAAATAAAAATAAAATATGACACTAGCGAACCCTTAATTTGTAAAGACCCTTTTGGGTTCTTGCTTGTGGTGCCTTTTAACTGTAACTTGCTCAGTTACTGGATTGTCGCACAAGGTAGATTGGTCTAACAAGATCGACTACAATCTACTCTTACCAAGATAAACAAACTCTAAGCTAGATCATCACATGATTAACTCTACGCTAGATCTACAATAACTATATTTTGTATTTTTCGGTCACATGACAGCCTTGTGCTTGGAGTTAGAAACAAAATGTGAACTGTCACTGACTCGCTTATATTTTGATTCTTCTAGATACGTGAATGAGACAAAAAATAGGAATCTTAGTGATCGTGCACCGTTATTCCGATAAATATGGAACGAATGTTTAAGACTGTGAATCTCTTGTCTTCTAGTGAGATTCTAATTAACGTGGAAATTCAGAAAATGTCCAAAGTACTGTACTATACAGAGGCGTTTGATGAATTGTCATTATCGTCATCGCGTGAAGTTGTCATATGTTAACTTTTCCTTCGATTCTCAGTTACTGGTGGGTCAACAAAACACATTAGCTAGTTCTTTTCGTATATCCCCAATCTGACTTGTGTTTAACACCGGAATTAATTATTATTATACCTGTTTTTCACCCTAACTCTTTTAAATTTAACCAGATTGAAACCCCATGATGCGCGTTGGAGTGAGATCTTTCCATTAGATTTTCGCTTAGTGACCACTGTAAAGTGAGCCTCTGTTTGTATGCTTACCCGTGGATTATGTAAAACTACGGTGAGGGCCGACCGAAGAAAACATACATGACTAAAGAAATTGGTAGCCAATTGTACCTCCTGTGCCGCTGTACATGTAAAATGCCACGCCGTCTACGTCTTCCAAATTAAAGCTTTCAACTTTCTAGGCTCAACATAAGGCCCGTTTAAAATTTTGATTTCTATTGTTTCTTTTTTCCTTTTTTTCATTTCATTTTAACAAATTTCTACTGAGGAAAAGAAATAAAGAATGAACAATATATAAAATTTAACAAGTTCCAAAATATTCATAGGAGAAGACGGTATATTGGTAAATTTTCCCCTTTAAAGGTGGCAAGGAAATCGAACAAAAATTAAAACTCATGATGAAAAGAATCCTATTAAAAGAATCCTATTATTGGGGTGAGATTTTGGGGGCTTAAAATGATAGTTAAAACCAAACCATGGATAGGGGGCCCCTAATCCATATGAAAAGTCCAATTTACCCTTACACATAAATAAATCAAAATCTCACTATTCATTAAAAAAATAAAAAATATATATCCTCTCCTTCTCCTCTTCTCATTCATCAAATGTGATGAAAATGATGATCATGATTTCATCATGATGATCATAAAAAAAAAAACTAAAACTATTATCTTCTCATCCTTCTTGTTTACAAATCATGATGAATTGACGATCATGATATCACCATGATGATGATGATCATAAAAAAAATAAAGAACTATTATCTTCTCCTCCTTCTCTTCTCATTCATAAATCACGATGAAGATGATGATCATAATTTCATCATGATGAAAATGATGATCATAAAAAGAAAAAACAAAGGAAACCCATTAATTATTTTTGCTTGTGAATGACTAAGAAATCTAATTCGATTAGATTCGGGTAAAAAAAAATCAATTTCTGAAGTTGTTTACGGCTAGGAGTTCTTATTTTCCCAACCATAAATCTCATATTATGGGTAGAAAAATATAATTTCTAGTCGTCGAATAGGTATACGGTTGGGAAGATTTTATTTCCCAGCCATAATTAGTTGTTCACGGTTAGGATTTCCTAGCCGTCGTAAGTAATTTTGATAATCAAATACAAAAAAAAAAAAAAAAAAAAAACTGAGGTCTGCTTTCGTCTAGGTTTTCCCAGCCGTGGTAGTACAATTGTCCGGGTTTCCTAGCCGAAATTATTAGTTACGGCTAGAAAAAACTAGTCGTAACTTGTTCTGATAATAAGAAAAACAAAAATCAACATGTTGAGTACGACCAGATATTCCAAGCCGTAACATGAGCTTCGACTAGGAAAAATGCTAGGAAAACCTCGTCGTAATTTGAACCTAGCCGTAATGCAGATACATGTGATCCTAGAAGAGCTTACGGCTAGAAGTTCTTTATTTCCCAGCCGTAAACTATTGTTTAAGGTTTGGAATCCTTCTATTCCTAACCGTAAACACTATTCACGGTTAGGTAGAGTACTATATCCCAGCCGTAAATGTTGAAAAACCCAGATTTTGATCATGATTTTGAAAGATTTGAATCAACAAAAATGAGATTGGGAGAGGTTTACAAGGCTTTTCTGACTATTTTCATGATGTTTTTAATCAGTTTCTTCCAAAGTTTTCAAAAAAAAAAATTCATCAAAATCATCCTTCTCATTCTTCTAAATCAAATTCAAAAAAAATTGAATTTCAAAAAATTTAGTCGGATGATTAGTTTAGTTAATCATTCACTAATCATAATTAATTTAGTTAATCATGATTTACACTAATTAAATCGAGGGCAAATTAGGTATCATATAAAATAGTATGATAAGGGGTCATAAGAATTACTACTTCATGACCCTATACAGCCCCCAAATTCCCACCCTTTTTAAAGCCCCAATAATAGGATTCTAAAAGAATTACTAAAATACAACTGTTAGATTTTTCATTTTAGCAGCAGAACAAATCGATTTTCAGCTCATTCAAAATTCTTGTCTATTCTCTCCGAGATCGGAAGAACTGAAATCTAGGGTTTGGTTTATCGGTTTAGTCGACTGAAAACCCAAAATTAAAGGCTGCAAAAGAAAAGGAGAAAGAAAGACGGAATGGAAATGAAGAGAGAGGCGAAAGTTTGTGAACCCTAAATCCCAAAATTCTACTTACGGATTAAAGATTCTACTTACGGATTAAAGAGAAGATGAATAATCAAAATCAGTTGAAATAAGACATGATGATGATGACGAAGATGATGCACTCTTAGATTTTAGTAACATGCCATTAGTACTGAGATTAATTTATATCTCTTTTACCTCCTTTTTATTCCTGGCTTGATTGGGGTATACCCAAATTAATTGGGGTATACCAAATGAGACAAAATAAGGTCATTTTGAAGTAAAACACAAAGCCCCTTATCCACATATTTACAAAAAATGGCTAATCTACCCTTGATTAATTAACACTAATAAATATGATTAGGATAATTAATTTAATTAGTTAATTATTAGTTGATTAAAATTTTGAAATTAGGTTTTATTTTAGATTGAACTCATGGATGTGGGTAGATTTTTGAGATTTTTTTTTTTTTTTAAGAATTCTACTTGTAAATCGTACTACCCAAACACTTATAAATATGGGATTGTAGAGCTGCTGAGCGATTTTATACTCAAAATTACATAAGGAATCAACATTTTCAGTTCTGAAAATATGAAAAGTCGGCAAGGTCTACGGATGAAGAACATGCCGACTATATCTGGACGGCAAGGTCTGCGGATGAAGAACATGCCGACAACTTATGGCCGGCAAGGTCGATAAAAAATACCCTGCCGACTATAGGATTTTTGACATACAGAGAAGGTGTTACAAATGCATGATTAGTCGGCAAGGTATTAATTTCATAACCTGCCGACTAAAAGGTATAGAGATGGATATCTTGCCGACCCTGTAACTGCTAATTTCATAGATGAAAAGTCGGCATGGTATTCAACCTTATACCCTGCCGACTATATATTAGTCGGCAAGGTCAACAAAAAATACCCTGCCGACTTTTGGTTCGTTTTGATTCTTCGTTTTCTTTTTCTTTTTTTTTTTTTTTCTTTTTTTGATTTCACATGTATAGTTAGAGTGTAGAAGAAAGATTTTGATTTTTTTTTTTAATATATTTTGGTCGGCATGGTTTTTTAGTATGGGCAATTTGGTCTTTTAACATGTTTTAGACACCCCTTAGCACACTAGTTTGGATAGGAATAAAATTGGTATACCCCAATTAATCTGGGTATACCCCAATCTCGGCAAGTTTTTATTGTCTAGTTTACCACTTGCGGTTTCTATAATTTATCTTTTAAAAATACGAATATATTGTGAAGCTTAAATTTAAAGAAAATTTTTTAGTTGGCTTCACCAAAAAAAATATTGTAACATTTCATTTAAAGCTTCAGTGGATATGTAATATTTTATTCATTTTCATCCAAATACTGTAAAATAGTTTCTCCAAACAGCTGACTCGTTATGCAAACTGATAGACATTTTGAATCGGTTTAGTAGTATAACTTTCCTCCGATTGTAAACACTGAAAAACAAGCAATCTGTATTTTTGCCAATGGTTATCTGTAATGTTGAATCTTGATTGTGTTGATATCATTTGGACCATCCTTTAATCATCTAGGGCCTCCATTGATATAGGATGAATAGAATTTAACATTTCGAAATTTTTTGCGCAGCCAAACCAATACAGTTAGAGTTGATTGCGATGGCTCAACAATTGAGTTTCTCCTTAATCAAGTCAAGTATAATGACATAAATGAACTACTTGCATCTGGAAGGGAAATATTTGCCTCAGTTCCCTTCAATGGCCTTTGTTGCATCTGATGGTGGTCGGGGAACAAAAGAAGGAAGAGAATGATATAAAAGAAGGACGAGCTTGATGGCGTAACATAAATATCTCTACACTAGTGAGTGAGATGAGTTAACGATGTTAAGAAGTTTTTCCTTTTATTTTGGTTTGTAATTCTAATTGATTTTTTATTTGTTTAATATGATTCAAGCAATGAATGTTCATGGGTCCGTAGAAATCTCAGTTTGAAACAATATATTGTTCAAGAACTATGTTTGTCGATCATTTGGAAATTGCCCAAGCAATGATATTTATATCCATGACGATTGGTAATGTTTCAAAACATTAAAAGAGAGTTTTCAAAACTACTAAAATCTGGACTCGGGGTGGGTACGCGTACCATGGATATCTGAGGATCCGGAACATAGGTAGGGACGCATACCTAGTACACGTACCATGGTGTTCAGCATTCGTGAATGGGGAGTACGCATACCCAATACACGTACCTAAAGGTATTGACTTCGTGAATAGCCTTAGGGTACGAATACCCAGTACGTGTACCTTGACCATCTGAATTCACGAATTGGTTCATAGGTACGTGTACCCTTTTGCATGCCTACCCAGTACGACTTAAGCAGATTCTCATGAACTATTTTCACAAATATGTTAAGGCTTTCTACAACTCTCATGAACACGTCTAATACATATTTAATTACTAAAATACCTTACTGGGATTTCAATTCCTGACACTTTTGTGTCCTAGTTGTACGCTAGAGTCATCCTCTATTAACTTAGATTTCCTATGAGTAAACATAATTAGTTTAACGACTTAAAGACTTCACTGAGGGATTCTTGAATCCAGGTCTGACTATCTTTACCTTGATAGTTTGTGTATCCAAATCTTGTTTTTTTAGGAACGAGATAAATAGAAATCACAAAGTTTTCCTCGTCTCAGACTTTGTGATTCCCCAAGATAGATATCTATAACACATTTTCATTAATTGGTTTAAGATTGTTTTTGAGAGGTGGTTAATAATTCAGGCTTCTCAGCTAACTGAGTGTGAGTGTTCCGGATTTGTGCGATTTAATAGCTTTGTCTATTGCAAACAAATTTCCAGAAATAGAAATAAAATAGGTTTATCTATTTGTGGCAGATTGGTATCAAAAGTCTTCACTTAGGCTGAAGCAACTCTTTGGCTGTAAAAAGACTTCATCTAAGGGAATAAAGTTCGTAGAGCCTTGCGAGGTTCAAGAGATATAAGGGCTATGACAACAGCTGAATTTCTTGGAGGATGAATTCGGTCTCAGCTACATTCTTGTCTGAAGTCTGATAGTAGGCTAGTGTCTGTAGTGGCTTAATACAGTTCGGTATTGAAATCTGTACGAGGTACCGACGTTTTTCTGGGGGTGTATTTTTCCTCGTTAACAAAACTTCTGGTGTTTTGTGTTTTTCCTTTTCCGCATTATATTGTTTTATCTTTATAATAGGATTAGCATAAGAAGTACGTAATCAATATTAGTAGATAAGTCCATATTACTTTTAATCAATTATGAGACTCGTTCTTGTAGAATTCGTATCTTGAAAGATAGATCAAAAATTTCATACTTGACAGAATTTAGATTTGATTATTTGGATACGACTAGATTGATCTTGGATATTGATTTTTGAGATCGTCCAAGTACTCTTCTATACAATCAGGTTAACAGATTTTATTGTCTTGACTTTCTAATTGTGAATAGAAAGAGATATAAACCCTATATACATATTATTCAAGCATCTTTAAGTAGGTATACTTGCAATTGTAATAGGTTTAGTCCATATAGGTTGGATAACAAAAAAATTGGTTGTGTACTTGGTACGCCCTCCTTTTCAAATACCAAAATAACTGGAGGTCACCCTTGTTTTCTTTAATTCCCGACTCAAACTGCATAATATACAAGTATAGATGGCTAAACCCCAATCGTAATTGAGTATATTAAAATCCATGAATACCTTTAGCCATCTTCTTGAAAGAATATTTCTTATTTGATAAAAGTACATTGCCTACAACTCACATCAAAAACCACCTTGCCAACTATTGCTGACACTCAATATCGTTTTCTTTGTCATATGTAGATTTGATATATGCTTTTATCACTCTCACCCTAATCCTATCTCGCGAGATAAGTTGCTTTCTCAAACTATCTATGTTTTCATCCCTAACTTGTTGTTGTTGTTTTTCTTCTTCTTTCTTTCTTAATATTCTTTGTCACCATATTCCTCTTTATATTTCCTTTTATTTTTCTTTATATACATCATCTCATTTCAACACATTTCCATCGAAAATATCATCACCTAAACCATTGCATTTAAAGGCAATTTCATCACATATATAAACATCAAATTTTGACACAACTTAATTGTTAGAGCACTGCTCGGTCGACCTCGCATGCGTTGCTATATCAAGCATGTTTGTCAATGTTAGTGATCAAAACTATAAGTATTAATTTCTAGTCTACTATAGCTAAGTCTCGGACTAGGATAGAAAGTGTGAGCTCAAGAACTCCATGGCGATAATCATACAAGATGAAGAACTACTCAAGGAACTGGTGGAACTTCATCGACTAAAAGTTATGTGGAGACTTGAACTTATCTATCACTCAAAAGTCTATCTACTATATCTCCTATCTTGAGACAAAAGTTGTTTTGCTATATAGACTTTGATTATACACATTTGCTATTTCGAGCCGAGTTTATCTCGCCTATCTATTTCTCGAAATATGTGTTGGTAAGCTTTCGCTTTGGCCAAGTTCATCTTTACCTAGTGACGAAAGTCATGTTATGTTTCAATCACTTTGAAAATGGATTTGACGAAAAATAGTTTGTGAATAACAACTATATAACGTCCTCTACGAATGTTTCAATGATTGAAATGAGAGTTTAGATTATATAAGCATTGTTGGATATAAACATTGTGTGGAAACACATACATGTATAAGTCCTTATTCCTTGAAATGAAGTATGCTTACTTTGTTGATCAGGAAAACCGGAACAACAGTCCGCGAACCTAATCCGCGAACTGTCGTAGGTTTTCATCCCGAGAAAATCTGCTGGAGTTTGTAAACTTCTTCCGGGAACTTAAGTCCGCGTACTTGAGTTGGTTATTTCTAAAGACGATTATTTGTGAACTTATACTTATATAAACTAAGGAATGCAATTTGCAAACCGTAGCTATAAAGTTCATGAATCGATTCGAGTGAATCAAATCGTTTTTTCTTCGATTGTGTCTTATATACTTCTATAAGATCTAAGCAATTGAACAACTCTCTAACTAGTTCAATTGAGTCATTTGAACTAGTTATGGTGAAGAAGAATATGGTTGATATGAAAGTGCTCATATGGCTAACCATTTGGTTAACTATTGTTGAACCAATAAATGTACATGTTTGGGTACGGTTACACAAACCTAAAACGTGCATTTAATTTGTGTGTAACAAGCTAAGTTTTTGATCCAACGGTTGAAAGATATTAGCTTGAATCTAATCAGGTTTTCATCCAACGGTGAATATTGAATGCTTTGTTACTAAGCTAACATTGATTGCAAACCCTGATTTGAAAGACTATATAAGGGAGAACTCTAGCAACTGGTAAACCTAATCTCCACACCTCCTGTGTGATACTAGTTGTATAGCTAGAGTCGATTCTCCTTTAACCTTAGGTTTTTACCGAGACCCTGTAGGTTAACGACTTGAAGACTTCATTGGGATTGTGAAGCCAGACCGATACTACTTTCTTGTAGTTGTGTGATCTGATCTTGTTGTTTCTATAGTATTGAGTACAATCGTAACGATTGGGTTGAGATTGATATCTCCGATAGGCAAGATATTGTGGATGGGGAAAAACGGTTCGCTGGTTTTTTAGGAAAATGAAGAGTCGAGCGTGCCATCGAGACTCCTCAACCGAGCAAACTGCTGAACCTCACACAGATGTACCGCTGCAAAGGGGGTGCTTAGATTTGAGAGATCAATCTGTAGGACTCCGGACTAAACCAAGACAATGGCCGTTCCAGAGTCAATTCGGTCGCAAAGAGGGAGATGGGTTGATCTGTAGGAGGGAAGCTGAGAATTGTGTGGGATCAATGATGATCAAGGATTGTGGGTATGTTGAATGTTTCTGCAATAATTGGTGAACTGTTGAGTTCGAATAAGTTCTGATGGATTGATGAATTCTTGAGAGTAATTACTCGAGAAATTCTGTGTAGACCAAAAAATGTTGTCCTCAATCATGGATTCAGAAACTTATTTATATTGTCAGAGTTGTGAACACCTTGATCCCTGTAAGTGTGACGGTTTCATGAGTGGAAGAGTGGGCAAATGGAAGATCGTGGTAAAGTCAGTTCCATGTCGTGTGGAGACTTGACGGATCGTGCACCCACTACTTTTCTAACTCCTTCAACCGTTGACACAATTTACGCACATTTCTCGTCATGGATGAATCCACGTGTTGTAGGCCGCCAGACTAAAACCCTAGTTGTTATCCCCTAATTTGACGTGATTGATGTCTCATGAATCGTGGAGTCTGTATGACAAACGTGTATTTAGTTTGTCAGTTGTTGACTGATTAGGCAATGAGCCTAGGTTTTGTTGAATCGAGCATGTTTGGCAAATGCTCAACGATTCATGAATGTTAATGTTGTTTGTCTGAGCAAATATTATAAATTCAACGAGTTGTTGAATATTGATGAGTTACTGAATATATGTGGATTATTCGAGCAACTGAGCAAGTATTGCTCGATTCGACGAAATACTGATAAATTATAGTTTGGTCAATATTCGAGTAACTGAGCAAGTATTGCTCAATTCGACGAATCACTGAATATTGGGAACTTGACGTGCAATTAAACAAGTATTGCTCAATTCGACAAATTACTGATAAATTGATAATTTGACGTGCAATTGAGAAAGTATTGCTCAATTCGAAAAATTGCTGATAAATTGATAACTTGACGTGCAATTGAGCACGTATTGCTCAATTCGACAAATTACTGTTAAATTACTTAAATATTGATAGCTGGATCAATATTTGAGCAAATGTTGCTCAATTCGACGAAATATTTATTGGTGACGCAACCCAATAAAATATATAAAAATATTGGTAGATTACCAGATATTATAATTAATCCCCGTGGATCAACATAAATTCATTTGGTGTTTGAACTTGCTCAGAATAATGATTTGTTGAGCGTTTGTTCGAAAACCCTAATTTTTGATGAATTGCTCATTAGTCGACGAATTGCTGAAAATAGGTCATGAGCAAAGGAGGGACCGATCACATGAACCCATGGACGTCCATGTGATGCCCAATTGCTCGAGTGAGCGTGCACCAGGGTTCTCAGTTAGAGAGTTGTGAAAGAATGATGATTAAATGCCGGTTTCATCATTTATTGAATTTCTGCTGGGTTCAACATTAGATGATGAGACCTAAGTATGAGAGATGGGACCGGCTCTTGGTGGTCACGGGGCCAGCTGTTGTCCGTTTGAGCAATCCTCAGGTTAGTTGGAGATAGTTTGGGCCCAATACGAGCAATTGAGCAAATTAGGTCGGAATTATGAAAACGTGTGGGACCGGCTTTGTGCAAGCCCTAAGGATGACTCTGGTAGGTCATGAAGGCATGCACGTGTTTTCGTGGTGCCCGTGTCTCCGTACTGAGAGTTTCAGTATTTTCTGATGTGCGTTCGAGCAATGTTGTGAATTTTCAGAAGAGTTTCATCTTGACTGAAATTCTTGATTTTTGTTGGAATGAGCATGTATGCTCAATTGATCAGTATTTTGTAAATATTAAAATAAGAATATTTTAACATTCAAAATTGTCGTGAGAGGCTAGCCGGTCATGCGACCATGTTGGCTTTTGAATTTTCATGATTTAAGCAAAATTTGAGAAATTATGAAGAAATCATGATTTTTGCTCAAACCAAGGAGTTTCATGAATTTGAGGAAAATAATAATTATAAAAGACTAGGGATTGCAGGGTATGGGACCGGCCACGGCTAAGGTGTGGGACCGGCCACGGCTAAGGCGTGGCCGGACGTCTATGTTGCCCGGTCCCGCACTCCTTTCCCTATTTTATAATATTATTTTTCATGAATCCGTGATGTTATGGAGAATCCATGAGTTTTTGTTGAAACGAAGGAGTTTCATGAATTTAGGGAATAATAATTATAAAAAGGTAGGGATTGTGAGGTGTGGGACCAGCCACGGCTTGGGCATGGCCTTCCGGCTATGTTGCCCGGTCCCGCACACCTTTCCCTGTTTTATAATATTTTTCATGAATCCATGAAGTTATGGAGAATTCATGAATTTTGCAAAAACAAGGAAAGTTACTAAAATCAATGAGTTTTTCATGAGTTCATGAAAATAACAAAATAGGGCAAAATAATGGAAGAAGCATGGGGACCGGCCACGGCTAGGGCATGGTCGGCCGGCCGGTGGGCCCGGCCCATGGTCGATCCTTATTATTTTATTAATATTTGTTGTTTTCTCCTGTTTTGCACGGGATTCCTCATCTGTCCATATTTTTGGATGCTCGTTCGTGCATCCGGGTGCTCAGTCGTGCATCATTGTCGAGTACACTTACACCATTTTTGTGGGGCTTACTCAGTGATGATCCAGATGCCCAGTTATTGAGTATTTATTGTTAATCCATGAAATTCAGTGTAGAATAATTCATGATATTGAACAATAAGAATGAGTAGTTATTTATCATCAATTCATAGGATCAGTTGTGGATTCGACCATGAATTCGGAATAATAAAAAAGGCATTACCATTCCATGGGATCGTGGATTCGACCATAAAATCGGAGTAATAAAGTTATCTATTACCATTCCATGGGATTTATAAAATCAGAGTAATGAGATAATACTGTTGTTTATTGCCATTCTATGAGATCAAGCCGTGGATTCGATCATAGAATCAGAATAATTGTTATTGTCATTCCATGGGATCAGGCTGTGGATTCAACCATGGAATAAGAGCAATTGTTATGGCCATTCCATGGGATCAGGCCGTGGATTCGACCATGGAATATGAGCAATAATAGATCATTCTGGGAATTCAGTGGTGAATGTCACGGCAGAATTAATTTATGTGCATAGTCAGGAGACGGCTAATATCCTGAAGGCGCTCTCAGATCTTTCGAAGAACGCCCGAGTCTATACACGGTAGCTCTACATAGTCAGGATCAGTGAGTGTTACTGTGCTGAAGGCGCTGTTGCTCTCAATCTTACGGAGAACCGCCAAATTGTTCTTCTATGTAGAGGGGTTTGCTCTCATGTAGTCAGGGAACAGTAAGTATCACCGACGTCCTGAAGGCGTTAAGCCCTCTCAACAAACAATTATGTAGGAGGACCGCCCAATTCTATTATTCTACATAGAGTGCACAATGAAATGCCAGGGATCGAACGCTCAGCTAGCGGAGGCTTTTCGAAAGACATGTTCATCTTGGCTTCGTAAAATATAAATCATCACATGCCTGAAGTCGTACGAGAAACATGTAGTATCATGATTTTACGGATTTGACCCTTGTTGAAAATCCACCATCAACAGATATAAAAGTAGTCACAAACATCTTCGTCTCATCGTTTGTGACTCCACAATATCTTCTTTCGCCGCGTCGATTAAGATTATTGTGAGGTGATTGATAATAGTAGGTTGTTCTTCGGGAATATAAGTCCGGGTTATCAATTGGTTCCTATTCACCTTGATTTATCAAAAGACGGAACAAAACTTGTAGGTATTTCTGTGGGAGACGGATTTATCTATTACCGTATACTTTTACGGTGATGATGATTAAAGTCTTCGATTTGTTTATTAAAGTCTTCGACTTTGGTTCGTAGCAACTCTTAGTTGTGGGTGAGATCAACTAAGGGAATCAAGTGATTTTGCGTAGTATCTTTATTGGTTTTATATATTGCAAAAATATTATGGGATCTTTTCAACGGATCTCTCTGAGAGACGTAAGGAGCGCAACCGTACCTTGGATCGGTGTTTTCTTAAGAGATTGATTGGGGTTCAAATTTATTCTTGTGTTTTTAAGAAGGATAACTAGGGTTTGGAATAACGAAGTTCGTTTGTAGATGATTTTAGATTTATTTATTTAAATTCTAAAGTTTATTTGGAAGATGATTTTGCAGTATTAATCTTTATTGGTTTTATATATTGCAAAAATATTATGGGATATGTGTGTTTACGTCCGAGAACTATGATTGTCCCATATATCTCAAAAGTTAAGTCTATTATATGTCTTTATGCAAATATTGATGGAAAATAGAATGAACTTTTGATGACAAATATTAAGTCTATTATATGTCTTTATGCAAATATTGATGAAAAATAGAATGAATCTTTGAATATTCCGCAGTATTGATCTTTCCCTGATCCGCTTTATGTGAAAGTATCGTACGGCTCCGTAAGTTATCTTATGTTGAGCATTTCCGATTAAATTAATCATGGGTTCTCTTGTGGTTAATTTAATTGAGTTTTCTGGATACAAATTTATGTCTCATGTATTTTGTTAATGTCCAAAGAAATCCTATTTTTCTCGTGAAAGTAAGGTCGCTCTTATTGTTCCTTTGGGAATAATATTTTATGGGGGAGAGTTCTTAATTGAGTTTGTGCTTAATTGCCAAATCTTTGTGGGGAGTGCGGTTGTGGAATATTGTAGGAGTTATCTTGTATCTTTATAAACTCCTTGATGAATACACTAAGTTTCGACTATGTGAAACCATCGAAACAAAGTTGATATGTTCTCTTTTAGTCATGAAGTATCTCTATGAGAATTTAATTATCATCCCGCTAGTTTTCGTACCTTTACCAAGTTATATTGACAAAAGGGGGGAGAATTATTGTGTAGTTCATACTACAAATACATATGGTTTACGGATCATTATGTAAGGGGGAGTGGTTTTCATTGTGAGATGAAGTATTGACTAAGAGGGAGTGATACATATCACCATAGTATTATTGTCAAAGTTGTGATTCAATTGAACTTTGATGTTGTGTAATAATATTATGCCACTGTATAACAATACGAAAACATCTTGTTTTTATATATTGTTATAGCTACGGATCTTCAACAACTATGATGCTGAGTTGAACACGTTCAGGATCACTGGAGTACTTGGAAGTGATGAAGATTTCGAGTAATGTTGAAGAACCAAGGAGATCAAGCATTTGGATGAGAAGCAATAAATTTTATTTATTCTGTAATCCATATGTATTGATAATTTTGTCACTAAAATTGACAAACGGGGAGATTGTTAGAGCACTGCTCGGTCGAACTCGCAAGCGTTGCTATCTCAAGCTTGTTTGTCAAGTTTAGTTGCCAAAACTATAAGTCTTGATTTCTAGTCTACTTATAGCTAAGTCTCGGATTAGGATATAATGTGTAGTTGAGCTTTAGACTTCACGACGTTCATAGATTGAAGACGAAGAACTACTAATGGGAGCTTGTGGAACTTCATCAACAAAAGGTATGTGGAGACTTGAACTCATCTATCACTTGTAAAGTCTATTTATATTCTATCTGCTATTGAGACAAAAGTCGTATTGCTATATAGACTTCATATTATACACATTTGATATTTTGAGGTGAGTTTAACTCGCTTATCTATTTCTCGAAATATGTGTCAGTAAGCTTTCGCGTTAACCAATTTCATCTTTTATTCTTAACGAAAGTCAAAAGACGATCATGTGAAAATCGCCTAGTAACATCTTACAAGATTTGTGTGTGACACTCATTTGATGTAAACTCGGAATATTTCGTATTGATCATTTGATCACTTGAAAATTGCTTTGAAGCTAATAGTTTATATGAGACATCTATTGTCGTCTTCTAAGAATGTTTCAATGATTGAAATGGGAGTTTAGGACAATTAACCTTTGATTGGATATAGCATAGTATGCGTACTTGTATGCTAACTATTGCATGATATTCAAGTTTGGGAATCTAGTGTGCATACCCGTATGCGTACTTGATTCAACAGTTAAATTCCGGGAACTTAATATGCATACCCGTATGCGTATTGGCGTAACAGTTCAAGTCCGGGAATTCAACTAAGTTTGGTGGTGTACGACAGTATGCGTACATGTTCGCATACTGGCGTACCCAGACCAAGTCCGGCTGCTTAGGTATGCGTTCACGTTTGCATACTTAAGTGGGTTATGTTCTAAAATTGGTTTGTTCATGAACTAATACATTTATAAAATAAGGAATGCAATCTTTTGCAAACCGTGGCTATAATGTTCATGAATTGATTCGAGTGAATCAAAATAGATTTTGCTTCAATTGTGTCTTGTATACTTCTATGAGAATATAAACAATTGAACAACTCTATAACTAGTTTCATTTGAGTCACTTGTACTAGTTTTGTAAATATGAACAAGGTTGATATGAAAGTGTTCATATGGCTAACTTCGGTTAACTATTGTTGAGCCAACTAAGTGTACACGTTTAGGTACGATTACCCATATCTAAATGAAGGTGCATTTCATTTGTATGTAACAAGCTAATTTTGATCTAACTGTTGAAATATATTAGCTTGAATCTAATCAGGTTTTCATCTAACGGTGAATATTGGTTGCTCTGTCCCAAAGTAAACAAACCCTGATTTGGAGACTATATAAGGGAGAACTCTAGCAACTGGGAAACCTAATCCTCACACCTCCTGTGTGATACTAGTTGCGACTAGAGTCGATTCTCCTTTAACGTAGCTTTTTCCTAAAACCATTATAGGTTAACGACTTGACGACTTCATTGGGATTGTGAAGCCAGACCCAACTATTTTCTCTGTAGTTGCGTGTTCTGATCTTACTTTGTTCTATCGTATTGAGTACTATCTTCTCTAATATTTGCTCGAGATTTAATCTCCGATAGGTAAGATAAAAAGTAGTCACAAACATCTTCGTCTCATCATTTGTGATTCCACAATATCTTGTTCCACTACCATACGGTTAAGATTATTGTGAGGTGGTTGATATTACTTGGCTGTTCTTCGGGAATATAAGTCTGGTGTATCAATTGGTTCATGTTCACCTTGATTTATCAAAAGACGGAATAAAACTCGTAGGTATTTCTGTGGGAGACAGATTTATCTATTCAATAGACTTTTCTGTGTGAGACAGATTGGTTTATCAAGTCTTCGACTTTGGGTCGTAGCAACTCTTAGTTGTTGGTGAGATCAGCTAAGGGAATCAAGTGCGCAGAATCTGGCGTGGTTCTAGAGGTGCTAGGAACGCGAATGTACCTTGATCAGTGTGAGATTAGGGCTCAACTACATTCCAGTCCGAAGTTAACTTGTAGTAGGCTAGTGTCTGTAGCGGCATAATACAGTGTGGTGTTCAATGTGGACTAGGTCCCGGGGTTTTTCTACATTTACGGTTTCCTCATTAACAAATTTTTTGGTGTCTGTGTTATTTCTTTTCCGCATTATATTTTCTATATAATTGAAATATCACATTTTGTGCGTAAGTTCAATCAATTAGTGAATGCAACCTTTGGTTGTTGATTGAATTGATTGACACTTGGATATTGGTTTTTGATACCGTCCAAGTTGTTTCTTATATTAATCAGGCTCACGGATTTCTATTTGTTTGATTTGCTGATTACATTAAGAAACGGAGATACAACTCTTGGATATATTTTCATTCATTGAGTCTGACTGTCTAGTTGATTCTCTTGGAATTTTATTGGAGTTTGTCCATACAGAATGCCTAAACAAATTATTTGGTGTGGTTGTTATACCCCCGGTTTTTCAATTGGTATCAGAGCGGGAAAACACACTAAGGCCTCATAAGTCTGTGTTTGTAGCAATCTGACTCTATGGACAGTTGTGCTATCTCTGATAAACGCATTACTAGAAATAAAAGTTATGTTTCTATGAAATCTATTAAAGAGAAATATTTGTCAATCTCGAATATAGATGAACATTGTGTTCACTACACCATTTTTAGGAATTCGCAACGGCGCCTGGCCGTTGCTGACCGGGCTCGCAACGGCAAAGTGACGTTTCAAAACACGGTGTTGCATTTTTTTCGCAACGGCATAAGCTCCGTTGCGAATCTTGGTCAGCAACGGGGATTCGCAACGTACTTTGCCGTTGCGACCCTTTTTATTCGCAACCAAGGCATGCCGTTGCTAACCTGTTTCTAATTACAGGAATACCCCTACCCGGAACTAAAATATTATTGGTTCTGGTTCTAATTTACTGGTTCTGGTTCTAACTTAGCAACATATTATAGACGTTGCTAATATTTTGCAACATAAAAAAAAGGTCAAGTCTTCATTGACCTGGTCAAAATCCATTTCCCCCACATTTCCCCCCTGCAGTTACCCAATTCCCACATTCATCATTTCCACAGATATACAAACTACAATGTCATTCAATGGACACAAAACTATATTGTTGAGAATCACAATAGCCGATACAAATGTATACAAAACTGTGTTATATTATAAAAAAAAGATATTCTTCAATTAAGTTAACAAAAAGTATCGAGTACGAGCTACAAATGTATACAAGTATCACTACATACTTACAAGTCAAAGAACTCAGTACCAGTACCAGCATCATAAGTAATGTGATTCAGGATGACACCAATCAACTCAGCCTTCCAAGATCATATCATATGCTGATAGGAATGCTTCAGGGATCTGACGAGTACAAAATTCCAGCAACCTTTCAAGATATATCAAATATAATTCCACACTTTCTTTGTTTCATCTCAATCACCTGCAACATATACTTTTGAGTATAAGTTATAGAAGACATGCACTCGATTTAAATAAAGCAAGAAAACAAAGGCAAAACTATCAAATAGGATAACTCGCCTTAGTGTAGGCCATTATCCAGGTGAAATAATGAGACATATGTATGTAAGATGTGGAAATTCAGTAAGGACCTGGTATTTTTCTTGAATCGCACGGACGGAAACTGAGAATTCAATCATAGAACAGCTGAGAGTGTTGAATAACCGATTAAGGAAAGCTGAGAGTAACATTTCATCATGAATACATGCCTCACGCAGTAAACCCTGGACGATTGAAGTACATGAATAAGTAACATGGCAGATTTACAATCCCATACTATGCAATGATAAACAACTCAGAGAATGGTGAGGCAGATGATTAGTCTCACCTGGAAAACATATTAGGATAGCATGAATTTCATCATACTCTCCTTTTTGTAACACACCTGGACAAAGAAAGTGCAAAATACATTAGTGCAAAACATATAAGGATATTAAAAAAAAATATTCTTGAATCTAGATATCAAATAGAGATGTTTCAACTAAGGAATAACATTGTTGGATGCCCAAGCTCTATGCTAAGTACAAATATGGTAAATGATGAGTAACTTCAGTTGAGTTATATGAACTCCTGATGGTTCACATACCTGTCTCATGACTGGATCAGATAGAATGTTCTGAATCTTTGGATCCTACATAGCCTAGATCTGCACAATAAAAATAACAAAATTGTTACACAATTACACATACTTCTCAACAAACTAATATTTCTGTAATCAAAGTTACTTTGTTCCTTAAACGAAGACTTGTAAGCTTTTATTGACCTAGCCCTATAAGATTCTTGATCATGGAAAATGAGAAAGTATATAACAAAAATCACTCGTCCATACCAAACTAGACGTGTATGAATCTAGCTCGCCATCTTTCTGACAGGAGGTAGATTCAAAAGCACTTGGAGTCATGCTCCTCATGGTTGCCTCACTAAACCTCTTCTCGGAGAAGCTGTAAGATGAACCAAGAGATGCTTGAAGGAAAAGATTGTCCTCCATGCCGCCAAGGCTTCCAAAGACTTGAAAGATTACGCATGGAGTTGCCTCCTATGAAAAATGGGGAAAATCGAAATGAATCGGGGAAAAAAGTTTAAGACCTGAGCAATCCAACAACAATTTACCATTTTCAAGATACGCATTGATGTTTTTGTTCGTATGAGATTGATCGTGTACGTAAGATTGAAGATGGAACTTCCTTTCCAAATCGATCTAGATGTTTTCTCTCCGTTCTAATTCCTCGTGAAAAAATAAATCCCAATATCGAAATCTCGTGATAGTATCTAACAAAAACATCATCAAGAAGAAGGTTATGGAGACAGTATATGTTGTAGCATAAGTTCAAGAACAATGTATATGGTATGCTTGTCAATACACACCCTACGTCACCAAACTCAAAACTACCTACTGCAATAGTTTGTTGTCTGACTTTAGATCCATCAGTTCTTGTCTGTGTTTATTATTGTGCTCCTTAATTTATTCTTCAAGTTGATTGACAAGAACTTCATAGGTAGAAACCGACTCTTGTCTTTGCCGAGATATTCCTATCGATTTTCATATGCTCTTTGTCTCTCTTTTTCAAGAGATCGACTTAACTGTGTTGGCTCGGCTCTAAGACATGAGATCTGAAATACCAAGCACTAGTAAGAAAATAACTAAGAATCCATTACCAGATAATTAAACTAAATGAATCAAGAAACGTGTGCTTCAAAAACAGTATTCGAGATATGGTCTGAGAAAGGCGTTCATTCATGACTCGCTCATTTTCCTCGGCTGCTGCTTTTTTGGCCTCTGCCTCCTACCACAATGAAGACAAGCTCCGCATCCAATAAAATCACATACGTTCCACAACCAAATAAATCACAGTAGACTAAGCAAGCACCCTGACAAAGAAATAAATTTAGGAACAGTCAGTTTCTAGTCAAGGAGGAAACATTGGAATAGACAAAAGACATACCAGTAAGGAACCAATCTATCCAACTATGAAAGACAATAAGCTCCCTTTCCAAATCATCTTGGCTTTCCTGAAATCCATAGCACAATATAATACCTCAGATTTATATTCAAATTTAAAAATAGCCGAAGAAGATAAGATACTAAATAACCCATCGGGCTTCTACAACAAGTAAGACAGCCTCCGCAGCCAAATAAACCTAGTAGCTGGACTTGAGCACCCTGACAGCAAAAAAGTAATAGGAACAATTAGTCAGGGAGAAAATGTAAGAGAGATTGCAAACAAAGAATTCTTTCTGAAGTGAAGAAACTAAAATCTGATATAAACCCCTAAAAGCGGATTTAAAAGTTCAGTCGATGTTTCACATCCTAGTAAGGAACCTATCTATCCAACTATGACACAAAATAAGCACTCTATCCAAATCCTCTTGGTTTTCCTGAAATCCAGAGAGCAATGTAATACATCAGATTCATATTCAAATTTATACAAATGAAAAACACACATGTGTTGTATATTGAAAAAATAGCAGAAGAAGATAAATAGGATACAAAACCACCGATCGAGCTTCTGCCACAACTACATAAATCACAGTGGCTGGAAACAAGTACCGACAAAGATATAAATTACAGAACAATCACTTGTTGGACAAAAGATAGATTGCAACCCAAAAATTCCTTCTCAAGCAAAGAAACAAAATCTAAAACCCGACATAAACCCCTAATAGCTAAAGCATAGCTAAAAGTATAGTCGTCGTTGCACATCACAGTAAGAAAACCAATCCCTCCATGACAAACAACAAGCTCCCTTTCCAAATCCACTGGCTCCCCTGTAATCAAAGAACGTTATAAATCAATTGATATCTGAAATTGTACGTAAAGAACACATTACAAGGACCCATTGCTCTAGAATCGTATACAAACAAGACGAAAGAGAGAAGAAGAAATTGGAAAACCGAAATCGAAAAAACAGATTCACAAATGAAACCCTAAATCGATAAACTTAAATCAAAATTCCTAAAATCGAAAATAGTAGATTAACAGACGAAACCCTAAATCAATAAACTTAAATGAACCCTAGAAATCGATAAACTTAAACTTAAATCTATAAACTGAAAAAAATTTATTCACTACAGAAACCCTAGAAATCATAATCTATGAACCCTATAAACTGAAAGGAAACGATGACGCAAACGATTATACCTGGACGTTGATTTCGATGGTTTTTGAGATGAAGTTCTTCACACGGACATGGAGAGGAGATGGAGTTCAAAGATGGAGAGGGGATGGAGAGGGGATGAGAGGAGAAAAATAAGATGAATTTTCCTCTCGATAAGGAAGATATAGGTTAACTTAAGGTTGAAGGGTGGAAACAAAAAGAAGCATACTTGACCGGAGTTTGACTGGGGCGTGTTTATCAGCTCCAGTGTTACGACCAAGCAAGCGGTTCGCACGCTTGAACTGAGCACGGTTGCAATTCGCAACCTCCAGGATGAGGTTGCAAAATTCGAAACGGCACAAAAGAGTTGCGAAATTTCTACGGTTGCAATTCGAAACGGAAAATTCGCAACCGACCTTACGCCGTTGCGAATCTTAGTTGCGAAATCCTTAAAATGGTGTAGTGGTTCTAACGAAACAGACTAGAACTGATAAGTGTTACCACGATTACCTTAGAGACGAGTCTGACTTTGAAGTCGAAAGGGATGTAGCTAAAGAGAGTGCAGTGATTCTAAAACTTGTTAGAATCCAGGCTGATAGAAACAATCGGTTGAAACACAAAATCAATGCACTCATTGGTATAGTAAGAGATCGTGTTCTCCAAATTAAGGCTCTTCGTGAGTCCAAACTCAAGGAGGATGCCTTGGAAATAGAACATCTATTGAGTAAACTCTCTATTCAATGTAAAGAATATTCTAAGGAGTCCACTATGCCAATCGTTTCTGATCCAACTGTGAAGTTAGAAAACGTGACCGTGTATAATCATGATCCTCTAACAAAAACAGTTCCAGAAGCCGAAATACATTTTCTTCTAATTTCTAAAGATGTGGTTGTTACTTCCACTCATCCAGGAATCACCACATCCCCCGTAAGGAAGGAATCTCCTAATAATCTTGTTAATACTACTCACTCTAATCACTCTTGTGATCTGAGATGTCTCTTTTGTGATTCAAAAGGACAAGTTCAACGGAGATACAAATTGAGGAGGAATGACAATTTTGGTCGTCTTCAACACACCCTAGATTTAATTCTTAAAAGTGTAACTGACATTCGGATGTCTAAACCAATTGGTTTTAGTACTTACCCTGTGAACTCATCCAGGAAAGTTAGTTCAATTTGCTCATCTAACGTTCGAAAGCCAAATAGTAATATTAACACAAATCGACCAAGGAGATTTCATCAAGGTTCTCATCAACCTAAAGCGGAGAATGATGTTCAAGAAGTAAGAAAATTTTCAAAAGATGGAAACTACAATGGAGATTTGGAGATCAACCTAAATCAGATAATTGGGGGATACAAAGACCTTATCAACAGGCTGACAAATTCCTCCATACAAACTTCTTCAGGTTAGGATTCAAACATAGTCTCGCATTTTAATGGCAATAAGTTTAATGATAACCTTTCACAACAAAAAGGGTCTTCTTTTAGAATTGGAAGGAAAAAGAGACTAAACCGTGAACACCATTCATTTAATGAGCTCAGGTCTCATACTTGTGCTAATTAATCACAAGGATTGAAATCTTACTCATGAAAAATCCTGGCGAGTAAGTTAGCTTCATAAACAGGTATGTCTTGTGGCAAAATTTTGTGCTACTCTCTTATTGGTTGTTAGCTAAACTTTTGTCCACAAACATTGTTGCATAAGTCAGTCAATTTCAAAAATATTAGATTTGTTTTGCTTTTGTTTTTTTTTTTTTTTTTTTGATTTTTTTGGTTGCATGAGCTAATGTTGTGCTCTAAATTTTTTTCTTATATGAGAACATAAAATTTATTGAGCCAAGATGTGTGAAATAAAAATTTCACCTAGCAAAATTGTGATATTTATATAGCTTCCTTTGTTTGTGAATTTTCTTCTTAAGTCCAAGCGGGTTCGGGTTGTGTTTTGTACGGGTACCCATGGTTTACTTGTCACGAACTGTCTTTAGAAACCCTAAATTTCTGTCCCTAAGAAAACCATTTATATACCAAATATGTTTAGTCTAGTTTGCGTACTACTGGTTTTTGTTCTTTGGTCAAGAATGGCGTCACCTCCTGGCACTTGTGATTTTGCAAAAGGTTTTCTTGATAAAGGTCTTGGTTTCGAGTCCAAAGGGAAGAAGAAAAGAACCCTTGAAGAAGTCAAAGATATCTCTTCTCAATCACCTGATAATTATTCACACATTGGTGACGATGAATGTGATTTCCGCAGAAGTGGTTCACGATTTTATTAGTCAGTTTGAAGAAGCAAAACTGCAGCTCGTTGATACCTTGAAAGGTCTTGATGTGTTACGGACTGATTTGAAAAAGGTTAACTCTGACCTTGTTCTCATGAAGACACATGTGAAGGATCTTCTCAACGAGCACATTCTCTCTGAAGATGCGGTTGATGCTGTAAATCACAAGCTCAGAAGTCTTGAAACCTGTGAAGTTTCTGAACGTGAACTTTAATGTTAGCTTGTGATCGGTTTTGTTTTCTTAAGAGTAGTTGTTTTTATTTTGTCTAGGAAACTTCTTATGGGAATTTATTCTTGTGTTTTTAAGAAGGATAACTAGGGTTTGGAATAACAATGATTGTGAGTGCACATAGCTATTGCCAACGTTTTTCATCTTACAATGTTTTTAGATTTATTTATTTAAATTCTAAAGTTCATTTGGAAGATGATTTTGCAGTATTAATCTTTATTTTATATATTGCAAAAATATTATGGGATATGTGTGTTTACGTCCGTGAACTATTATTGTCCCATATATTTCAAAAGTTAAGTCTATTATATGTCTTTATGCAAATATTGATGGAAAATAGAATGAACTTTTGATGACAAAGATTAAGTCTATTATATGTCTTTATGCAAATATTGATGAAAAATAGAATGAATCTTTAAATATTCCGCAGTATTGATCTTTCCCTGATCCACTTTATGTGAAAGTACCGTACGGCTCCGTAAATTCTCTTATGTTGAGCATTTCCGATTAAATTAATCATGGGTTCTCTTGTGGTTAATTTAATTGAGTTTTCTGGATACAAATTTATGTCTCATGTATTTTGTTAATGTCCAAAGAAATCTTTCTTTTCTCGTGAAAGTAAGGTCGCTCTTGTTATTCCTTTGGGAATAACATTTTATGGGGGAGAGTTCTTAATTGAACTTGTGCTTAATTGTCAAATCTTTGGGGGAAATATTGTAGGAGTTATGTTGTATCTTTATAAACTCCTTTGATGAATACACTAAGTTTCAACTATGTGAAATCATCGAAACAAAGTTGATATGTTCTCCTTTAGTTATGAGAATTTCATTATGATCCAAGTTATTACCTTTGTTATTGTGTAGTTCATACTACAAATACATTTCCGATTAAATTAATCATGGGTTCTCTTGTGGTTAATTTAATTGAGTTTTTTGCGAAAACAAAGCCTCATGACATTTGCGGATACAAATTTATGTCTCATGTATTTTGTTAATGTCCAAAGAAATCTTTCTTTTCTCGTGAAAGTATCATCCTTGAAATGTATGAACGCCGCATAAAATATAAATATCTCGCATGCCTCTTGCATATTCTCGCACCATACCAACCGTTCTAACCTCATTTGCGAAATTAACTTGTCTTTATTCTTTGCGAGATAAGAATGCCTCGTGTGAAATTTCGCTCTTGTTATTCCTTTGGGAATAACATTTTATGGGGGAGAGTTCTTAATTGAACTTGTGCTTAATTGTCAAATCTTTGTGGGGAGTGCGGCTGTGGAATATTGTAGGAGTTATGTTGTATCTTTATAAACTCCTTGATGAATACACTAAGTTTCAACTATGTGAAATCATCGAAACAAAGTTGATATGTTCTCCTTTAGTCATGAAGTATCTCTATGAGAATTTCATTATGATCCCGCTAGTTATTACCTTTGCCAATTTATATTGACAAAAAGGGGGAGAATTATTGTGTAGTTCATACTACAAATACATATGGTTTACAGATCATTGTGTAAGGGGGAGTGGTTTTCATTGTGAGATGAAGTATTGACTAAGAGGGAGTGATACATATCACCATATGTATTATTGTCAAAGTTGTGATACAATTGAACTTTGATGCTGTGTAATAATATTATGCCACTGTATAACGATACAAAAATATCTTGTTTTTATATATTGTTATAGCTACGGATCATCAACAACTATGATCTTTGAGTTGAACACGTTCGATCATCACTTTGGAGTACTTGGAAGTGACGAAGATGCTTCGAGTAATGTTGAAGAACCAAGGAGATCAAGCATTTGGATGAGAAGCTACAAAGTTTATTTATTTTGTAATCCATATGTATTGATATTTTTGTCACTAAAATTAACAAAGGGGGGAGATTGTTAGAGCACTACTTGGTCGAACTTGCAAACGTTGCTATCTCAAGCTTGTTTGTCAAGTTTAGTTGCCAAAACTATAAGTCTCGATTTCTAGTCTACTTATAGCTAAGTCTCGGATTAGGATAAAATGTGTAGTTGAGCTGACTAAGAGGGAGTGATACATATCACCATATGTATTATTGTCAAAGTTGTGATACAATTGAACTTTGATGCTGTGTAATAATATTATGCCACTGTATAACGATACAAAAATATCTTGTTTTTATATATTGTTATAGCTACGGATCATCAACAACTATGATGCTGAGTTGAACACGTTCAGGATCACTGGAGTACTTGGAAGTGACGAAGATTTCGAGTAATGTTGAAGAACCAAGGAGATCAAGCATTTGGATGAGAAGCTACAAAGTTTATTTATTTTGTAATCCATATGTATTGATATTTTTGTCACTAAAATTAACAAAGGGGGAGATTGTTAGAGCACTACTTGGTCGAACTTGGAAACGTTGCTATCTCAAGCTTGTTTGTCAAGTTTAGTTGCCAAAACTATAAGTCTCGATTTCTAGTCTACTTATAGCTAAGTCTCGGATTAGGATAAAATGTGTAGTTGAGCTTTAGACTTCACGGCGTTCATCGATTGAAGATGAAGAACTAATAAGGGGAGCTTGTGGAACTTCATCAACAAAAGGTATGTGGAGACTTGAACTCATCTATCACTTGGAAAGTCTATTTCTATTCTATCTTCTATTGAGACAAAAGTCGTATTCCTATATATACTTCATATTATACACATTTGATATTTCGAGCTGAGTTTAACTCGCTTATCTATTTCTCGAAATATGTGTTGGTAAGCTTTCACTTTAACCAAGTTCATCTTTTGTTCTTGACGAAAGTCAAAAGATGATCGTGTGAAAATCGCCTGGTAACATCTTACATGATTTGTGTGAGACAGTCATTTGATGTAGACTCGGAATGTTTCATATTGATCATTTGATCATTTGAAAATTGCTTTGAAGCTAATAGTTTGTGTGAGACATTTATTGTCATCTTCTAAGAATGTTTCAATTATTGAAATGAGAGTTTAGGACAATTAACCTTTGATTGGATATAGCATAGTATGCGTACTTGTATGCTAACTATTGCATGATATTCAAGTCCGGGAATCTAGTTTGCATACCTGTATGCGCACTTGATTCAATAGCTGAAGTCCGGGAACTTAGTATGCATACACGTATGCGTACCGGCGTAACAGCTCTAGTCCGGGAATTCAACTGAGTTTGGTGGTGTACGACAGTATGCGTACACTTTCGCATACTGGCGAACTCAGACCAAGTCCGGCTACTTAGGTATGCTGAAAAGACGAGGGTACCTAAATATACCTCAATCTAAAACTTTTCCACCTATAAATCCTTTCTCCGAAAGTGATTGTCTATGGACTGAGTCGAGACAATACAACTAATCGGTCCACACTTCGTGTGATCGTCTATGGATACGAGATCGAGACAATACAACAACGAAGTATGATTACTTGATAATAAGTTCGGACTTAACCAAACACAATAGGATTGCTATCAAGTAATTAGGAATTAACGTTTGTGTATTTTACTTCTAATTATAATAAAAACAATTATAATTGCTGAAATAAAAAAGTAAAAGACACAACAAGATTTTGTTAACGAGGAAACCGCAAATGCGAGAAAAACCCTGGGACCTTGTCCAGAATTGAATACTCTCAGGATTAAGCCGCTATACAAAATCTAAACCAACTTTGTGTAGTTGAGACCAAGCAACTAAACCTATAGTTCACCTAGTTCCGTCTGTATCCCTGCGCCTCCAACTTGCAATAAGTCACGCACTTGGAACAATTCCTTTGGTTCGTATTCGAAACAGTAAAGGAACAACAAAACTGTTTGGTAACAACTCTTTTCAAACAATGTAATATGAGTTTGACAAAAGGCTCTTCCGTTTATCCCAATAAACTCCTTTGTCGGGTTCTTAGATCAATCTATCAACAACTGCCAAAGTAATTGTTTAGACTATGCAATCAATATTATAAATCACAAAGAAATGTATTGATGCCGATCTACACAACTGATAGGTGTCGTAAAACACCTAATTTTATATCTAGTATTTATGCTTTCTTTGCGAGTTTTCTTGTAAATTATGTATCTTATATTGGTTTTGAGTTATCAGGTGTTTTGGAGTCATTTTGAGCAAAAAGAAGTGGAAATGGCTACAAAAGTGAAGTCACAAGTGAAGAAGGGCCAAAGACCCAGTGGAACTCGTTCAAATGGAGGATTTCTAGTCATCATTTTGTAGAGGACGAGAAGACGAAGGAAATGGCGAAAGAAGGGAGTCATTCAGAGCTCGTATGAAGAAGTTATGGGCGAAAGAACTCGGAAGACTAAAAGGGCTCACTGGTCATTTTTAAGGGCAGTGCTATTGGGATCCCCTCGTTTGTTAAGGGGCATCCAGTTTGTTAAGGGATTGCCATTTTCAAAGGAACTGCTAAAGGGCAGTCAGTATTTTACTAAGGGGCAGTCAAGTTCAAAGGAGCTGATAAAGGCAGTTGAATCATTCACTGGGGGGAAGCCATAATTCCGATGTTGCTCAAGGCGCGAGATGATCAGACGATGGGTACGATGATGGAGTTGATGCCGTGACTACGCTTGAGAATGAAGATGGATCTCGGTGCGTGGTCGATCAACCGATGTCGATGGAGCTGGTGGAGTCGAGATCGATGATGATCGGAGTCGAGGAATAGAGAGTTGGTTACTGTCGTATAAAAGATATGGAAGGTAGATCTCGAGTCCACTACTATTAATGGAGCTGCTAACGTTGAATGATGGTGCTGGGAGTTAACTGGTGATGATGCTGTGTAGATGGTTGGTGTTGAATACAACAGGGAAATCACTAGTGTTGCTGCCATCAATGGATATGGTGTTAATGATCGTGAGAATGGAAGAAATAACGTTGGCAGTGATGATGGGACTTCGGTGATTGATGAGGAAGCGAAGAAGTTCATGGAGATGCTGCTACCATTGGGGCTCGAGTAAGACAGCTGTGATGAGTTCGGAGGAATGGAAACGTATGATGGCTGCTGCCATTATCGATGGTAGAGAAAAAGCTCAAGGAAAACAGTGAAGAAAGCATCGATATTGGATGATGGGTTTTATGAAGCTGTGGTTCGATGGTTCTCGGTGATTAACGGACTTGCTGTGATTTTACTCGAGTAATGACAAGGGATAATGATCGGGCGTAGGCTGGTGACGATGGAACAATGGTTGCGGGTGACACTCGTGATAATGGCAGTAAAGTAAAGATGAAGCAGAATTCGAGCTGGGGTTCAAATGTGAGTCGGTGTTGCTGTTACGGCAGATAGGATGAAGTTGGGATGTATTGGGGGAGTCTGTCGATGGAGTCAGAGGTTAATGCTGATGATCATATTCGATGGTGGAAACAGGGAAGCTCGTGATGATAACGTGGTGCTGTGAGAGATGAAAGAGTAGTTGCTAAAGCTGCTGCCATGATCGAAAGGTGCTGCGGACGAGTTGAGTTGTGGTTTTACGCCATGGTTAGTTGGCTGATGATGCCGAGAGAAAGAGTATCTTTGTCGCTTTTACGGGACCGACAAGCTAAGAACGATTTACATGACTTATGAAGACTTGGGCTGGACTATTCAAAGTATTAAACGCAAGCCCACTTGGATGTTCATGCGACCTTTTTCCAGCCAAGATTTGCGAAGGATATTTGTGATTTTGGCCGAGTTTGGCAACCTACTTTGCACGGGGTTCGATGCACGGACACAATTCCTAAGGAGATGCTCTTTCCTATTTTTGCTAGGTTTCCTAGTTTCTTCAAGAGGAGGTTATAAAACTCTATATATAAGGAAGCTTAGGGGGATTGGGAGATATTATCTTTTGCCTCTACTTTGTTTTCTAGGGTTTAGAAACCATGAAATCTTTTCTCTTTCTTCTTGTTATGAACTCCATGAATATGAGCTAGAGTTTTCTTTTGGTTATGAATTAGTTGGATTTCCAAACATGAATTTTTGCTCAATAAATTAGTTTTGTCTCCATATTATCGTTTATGATTCACTATTAATATTGTTACATGATTTGAATGCGTGTTTAGTCGAGTCGCGAATCGATTGAGTTTGCTTTCATCTTTATTGCTAGATTAGGGTTGTTATACGAAAAAGTGATAATTCCTGATTGCAAGTAGCATAAATATGATTATAGTTTGTAGTGATATATTCTTATGATCATATGTGAACCATAACCTTTGTTAAATCGGATTAGTGCTTTTACACGTTCGATTGCTTTGATTGGTCTGATTTCATAGAACCTAATGCATCTAGGGAATTAAACTTGATTAGTGCTTTTACACGTTAGGTTGTTCTTTAAGATAGAATTCATATTCGCATCTTTTAATGTGTTTGTTGATGACAAGAGGAGATTAGCGGGATATTCTTGCGATCAAGGTATTCTAGGGCCTTTGATAAAAGTTGAGATTAAAATATCAATTCTAGTTATTGTGTTGAAAACATGTTTGTGAATGAAAACGAAATCCATGACCAATACTTTCTCATCCTTGATTATTTGTTTGCTTATTTCTTTATTTGCCTTTATTTAGTTAATTATATAAAAATCACAAAACTACCGGTGTTATTTATAGGGAACCGAAACAATTTGACAACCTAGACCTCTCTGTGGGAACGATCCTTTCTTGCCCTTGCTTCATTATATATTTTGAGTAGTAAGAAAGTGTAATTTATATTTGTGTCGGCTGACAACCGGTCAAATTTTGGCGCGTTCTTGGGGGAGGCAGCGGTTGTCACTTGTTTTTGGTTTCTTATTTTTGTTTTTAGTTTTTGTTTTATTTTTCTTATTTTCTGGGTTTTAACCTTGGTTTGAGAATTTTATTTCAGGTGCTTGTTTCTCATGGAAGGAGCATATTACATGAATGGATACGGTTTTCAACAATCTCAACAATATGACGACTACCAATTCCAGGGGTATAATCAAAACCAATTCATTGGTTATGACCAATATTCCATGGAACCTTATGGTTTTCCTCAACAACCTTATGGCGGGTATGTGTGTGAACAACCACAAGGATGGGAGGATTATTATGCTCGTGAACAAAAAGTCTCTAACTTTATAGACAAAGTTTCCAACTTTTTACAAGAGGAATTTCAAAAAGCAAAAGAGACTACAAACGAGCAACTCCAAGAACTTCGTGAAGGTATTGCTAGCTTGCGAAGAGGCATTGATCAATGCAAGGAAGATATGGATAATTCTAATGTGCATATGGTTTGTGATGAATATTTGATTGATGCTAATGTTGAAAAAGGCCAATCCTTGGGCACTTTCGTTGATAATTGTGTAGTTAACTCAACTCTTGATCGTAATAATGATCATTCACCTATTCAAAAGGATGAGTTCGATATTAGCAACACTAAATTCAGCGAGGACCAATCTTATGTTGACTATGATAGTGACGGTAATTATGATACATTGCTTGAACCAACTCATGGTGACATCCCCGAGGAGTGTACAATGGAGTCTTTTTGGGATCAAGATGAATACGAAGAGGAATATGTCGACACTTGTGTAGATTACTCAAGCATTGATCTTAATAATGATCAAGAGCCTATTCAAAGGGTGGAGCTTGAGGATGATGCATTTTCGAGTGTTCTAAAAAAGTTTCTTATAATAAAATTTGGATCCGCAAAAGAGTATGTGCCTTACAACAAAAAGGAGTATGTTGAGAATGAGACCGGTTTGACCAATATTGTGGAAGACCCAATTGAGCTTGCATATGATTGTAATGATGATGTTTATGTCGAGACTTTGGTTAAGGCAGAAACGGACGAAGAATGGTTGCAAGGTTTGATAGAGGACCATGATATACAAGAGGTGAATAACTCACTTGAGTTTTTCAAGGATGAAGAGGATTCCGTGATACAAGAGATTGTGATAGGTTTGTCTAACCCGTTGCCTATTGTTTCTTCTCCTCTACCTCTTATTGGTTTGAATGTATGTGCTTCGAGAGTATTGTTGAATGACTTTGTTTCTCGTTTTCCGCCATTAGAGAAACTTGATTCTCATACTATGCAGGCTTTGGAACAAGAAACCGTGGAAGTACCCGACTTTCATGTTCTTTATCCACTTCCGAGTGTAAAAAGGACTAAGTGTGGGGGAAACTTTCAAGCTATAACAATTTCATTATTCATATATTATGCTAATCATTGTGTGAAGTTGTTACTAGAATTGCAGATTGTTTTCTCGGGCGTATCTACCGATTTTCAGATTGTTGGTATATGGATGATAACAAAAGAGTCGGGCTGACGACTTTAAACCAAGCGCTAAATGGGAGGCAACCCATAGGTTTTGTATCTTAAAACCTTTTATTTATTTATTTTTATAGTTTTCATATCATATTTGCATCCCCATGTTTAATTTCATTGAGTCCGGAATCTATCTTAGAAGAGAATTATGATGAATACCTTTTCGTCAGAAAAATTCAGACTGCACGTAGTTCAGTCCAGAGACCATAACTGTCAGACCGTTTATCGAAACACTGTGCCCTTTTGACACTTTATAGAAAACACGTAGATGAACAACTTTTGTGAAATTGAGTTTTTCCAAATTCCTTACCAATTTGTACAGTTTTTGGGTTTTATCTGTTGTTACGTCAGAATTCAGAATTTTCGGTTTTACACATTGAGGACAATGTGAAGTTTAAGTGTGGGGGAGTCTTTTGCATATAGAGTTTTTAGCCTTTTCGAGTCAAAATTTTCAATTTTTTTTGTATATATTTGAATAAAACTCCAACTTGTGGTTAGTTTAGAGTCACATAGTATACATGTCGCTAAGATTACATCGAGAATCTCATAATAGTGACTGAACTTAGAGATGACAGAGAACATGATCGGGTTTCTTAATTGTATGAGAGTTAAAGTTGGATTTAACCATGCCAGTGGCAAACAAGGTGCAGACTGAATTCGGTATTAGAGTAGTGGTCCCCTATAGTGGAGACTACCCATGTTACATAATGTGAGGCACCGACCTTCAATTCTTTGTACCTGTCTAAATTTGTGCTTTTAGAGTGTGTGTCACTGTACGTTTATTCCGGACAGAATGGTGAGCTGTCAAACCTCCCACCATAGAAGCACTATTTTGATCTCTTGAGTGCTATTTTTATCAACCATGATGGTGACATCGAATTGCTAACTTACATACCACTTGTAATCTTGTTCGCAGTTAGCACCATCCACTTTATCTCTCTACACCAACAGGTCCATAGAAACACCATCATCATCAACAAGAGGAGCATCACAAATCTACAAGGAAAGTTGAAGACGTTTGAGGTTTACAAGCAACAATAAAAAAAAGAGTGAAAATTATCAAGATGAGAGTTCGAGAAGTTTATGATATCGAGACATACAAGTTGTGAAGAATCAAGCGGTACAATACTTATACCATGGCCTTTGTACTTACATTTTTATTATTTTTTGTATTTTATTTTTCTCTTGTCTCAAAAAAAAAAACGAAAAAAAAAAAAAAAAAATTAAAATAAAAAAAAAAAAAAAAAAAAAAAAAAGACAAGAGAATTTTTTTTTAGTTTAGTTTTTATTTTATTTCTTATTTCTACAAAAAAAAAAAAAAAAAAAAAAGAGACAAGAAAAATTTGTTGTATTATATTTTAGTTCGTTTTTAGTTTTGTATTCTTTCAATAAAGCCAATGGAAAGAAGGAATATCTACAAAGAAGTTTCAAGCACCAAGGAATTAGAGGAAAGAATCACATTGTCAAGATTCTACGAAGTTCAAGAGTTATCATCAAGAGTTGAAGACCGAAGACGAAGATGAAGACACCGATTGAAGACCGAAGACGTTTCTATGGATGCTGTGAGAGTGGTGCTAGCTGCACGCCGAACGGATAACGAGGTAAGTAAGCATATTCCCACCTTCGTTAAGTGGTTGATTTCCTTTCGTAGAGATCGTCAGAAAAATGGGTTTTCAAAAATTATAAAAGATGTGGGTTTTTAAAACGATTCGGAGGGTTTTTACCTTCCTACCATTCAACGTGTCGCATGATTCTCTCTTCATTCCTACCTGGACACATGTGTGACCCATAAAAAGTTGTTTATTATTGAGAGCAATATCATAAAACCCTTTCTTGTGAGGCGAGTCGAGACTTTCGATCACTCCGAACCCGAATTTCTTTCGAGAAGGGATGGTTATTTCTCTCTCAACTTTTAAGAATGAGATTGTGTTCATTTATGTGTCTAACTTCTTATGACTAGTGTGCAGAATTTCTATGTCTTCTTAGCGCGTTGGATACTATCATTTCGGAGAACTAGTAAGTTGGAAAAGTAGGTTTTGTGGGTATATCTCTAGTAAACCCTCACGAGACTATAACTCGTCCACTAGGGACACCTAGGGTTTTAAAGGCCTGTTATTCATGCTAAGAGTAACCGTATCCTCGGCGACACGGAGTTGTATGTATGTTTTAGAATTGTTTTGTTTGATTTGCTCGAGGACTAGCAAAGTCTAAGTGTGGGGGAATCTGATAGGTGTCGTAAAACACCTAATTTTATATCTAGTATTTATGCTTTCTTTGCGAGTTTTCTTGTAAATTATGTATCTTATATTGGTTTTGAGTTATCAGGTGTTTTGGAGTCATTTGGAGCAAAAAGAAGTGGAAATGGCTACAAAAGTGAAGTCACAAGTGAAGAAGGGCCAAAGACCCAGTGGAACTCGTTCAAATGGAGGATTTCTAGTCATCATTTTGTAGAGGACGAGAAGACGAAGGCAATGGCGAAAGAACGGAGTCATTCAGAGCTCGTATGAAGAAGTTATGGGCGAAAGAACTCGGAAGACTAAAAGGGCTCACTGGTCATTTTTAAGGGCAGTGCTATTGGGATCCCCTCGTTTGTTAAGGGGCATCCAGTTTGTTAAGGGATTTCCATTTTCAAAGGAACTGCTAAAGGGCAATCAGTATTTTACTAAGGGGCAGTCAAGTTCAAAGGAGCTGATAAAGGCAGTTGAATCATTTACTGGGGGGGAAGCCATAATTCCGATGTTGCTCAAGGCGAGATGATCGAGGCGATGGGTACGACGATGGAGTTGATGCCGTGACTACGCTGAGAATGAAGATGGATCTGGTCTGTGATCGATCAACTGATGTCGATGGAGCTGGTGGAGTCGAGATCGATGATGATCGGAGTCGAGGAATAGAGAGTTGGTTCTGCTGTATAAAAGATATGGAAGGTAGATCTCGAGTCCACTGCTATTAATGGAGCTGCTAACGTTGAATGATGGTCTTTGGGAGTTAACGGTGATGATGCTTTGTGTCGATGGTTGGTGTTGAATACAACAGGAAATCACTAGTGTTGCTGCCATCAATGGATATGGTGTTAATGATCGTGAGAATGGAAGAAATAACGTTGGCAGTGATGATGGGACTTCGGTGATTGATGAGGAAGCGAAGAAGTTCATGGAGATGCTGCTACCATTGGGGCTCGAGTAAGACAGCTGTGATGAGTTCGGAGGAATGGAAACGTATGATGGCTGCTGCCATTATCGATGGTAGAGAAAAAGCTCAAGGAAAACAAAGAAGAAAGCATCGATATTGGATGATGGGGTTTATGAAGTCGTGGTTCGATGGTTCTCGGTGATTAACAGACTTGCTGTGATTTTACTCGAGTAATGACAAGGGATAATGATCAGACGTAGCTGGTGACGATGGAACAATGGTTGCGGGTGACACTCGTGATAATGGCAGTAAAGTAAAGATGAAGCAAAATTCGAGCTGGGGTTCAAATGTGAGTCGGTGTTGCTGTTACGGCAGATAGGATGAAGTTGGGATGTATTGGGGGAGTCTGTCGATGGAGTCAGAGGTTAATGCTATGATCATATTCGACGGTGGAAACAGGAAGCTCGTGATGATAACGTGGTGCTTGTGAGAGATGAAAGAGTAGTTGCTAAAGCTGCGCCATGATCGAAAGGTGTTGCGGACGAGTTGAGTTGTGGTTTCGCCATGGTTAGTTGGCTGATGATGCCGAGAGAAAGAGTATGATGTCAGTTTTACGGATGACAAGCTAAGAACAGTTTACATGACTTATGAAGACTTGGGCTGGACTATTCAGTATTAAACGCAAGCCCACTTGGATGTTCATGCGACCTTTTTCCAGCCAAGATTTGCGAAGGATATTTGTGATTTTGGCCAGAGTTTGGCAACCTACTTTGCACGGGGTTCGATGCACGGGACACAATTCCTAAGGAGATGCTCTTTCCTATTTTTGCTAGGTTTCCTAGTTTCTTCAAGAGGAGGTTATAAAACTCTATATATAAGGAAGCTTAGGGGGATTGGGAGATATTATCTTTTGCCTCTACTTTGTTTTCTAGGGTTTAGAAACCATGAAATCTTTTCTCTTTCTTCTTGTTATGAACTCCATGAATATGAGCTAGAGTTTTCTTTTGGTTATGAATTAGTTGGATTTCCAAACATGAATTTTTGCTCAATAAATTAGTTTTGTCTCCATATTATCGTTTATGATTCACTATTAATATTGTTACATGATTTGAATGCGTGTTTAGTCGAGTCGCGAATCGATTGAGTTTGCTTTCATCTTTATTGCTAGATTAGGGTTGTTATACGAAAAAGTGATAATTCCTGATTGCAAGTAGCATAAATATGATTATAGTTTGTAGTGATGTATTCTTATGATCATATGTGAACCATAACCTTTGTTAAATCGGATTAGTGCTTTTACACGTTCGATTGGTCTGATTTCATAGAACCTAATGCATCTAGGGAATTAAACTTGATTAGTGCTTTTACACGTTAGGTTGTTCTTTAAGATAGAATTCATATTCGCATCTTTTAATGTGTTTGTTGATGACAAGAGGAGATTAGCGGGATATTCTTGCGATCAAGGTATTCTAGGGCTTTTGATAAAAGTTGAGATTAAAATATCAATTCTAGTTATTGTGTTGAAAACATGTTTGTGAATGAAAACGAAATCCATGACCAATACTTTCTCATCCTTGATTATTTGTTTGCATATTTCTTTATTTGCTTTTATTTAGTTAATTATATAAAAATCACAAAACTACCGGTGTTATTTATAGGGAACCGAAACAATTTGACAACCTAGACCTCTCTGTGGGAACGATCCTTTCTTGCCATTGCTTCATTATATATTTTGAGTAGTAAGAAAGTGTAATTTATATTTGTGTCGGCTGACAACCGGTCAACAACTAATCAATCCAATCTATCAAAAGATAAACCGATTATAGTTGGATCCCCAGCCGATCAAGTTTTGTGCACACCAAAGATTATGAACTCAAATAAGAAATCTTCTTTGTCTTCAAATCTTCTTAGATCTTCAATAAACACCTGCACACAATCAACTTGAATCTCTTGTGATCAATCACACACATAACGAAGTTTTTTAACAATGGATTATCACAAGACGTTTTTGGATCTACAAACAGTTTAAAGATCCCCGTCGAAACTTCGATCTAGTTTGAGTGAATCTTATATCCGAAGAGAAGATTCTCAAGCATAAACAAACTAGGTGCAATCAAAGTTCAACAAACGTTAGTCAATCAAATCAATCGAAAACTAATAATAAACTGCAATTATCTAGTTTCCCACCAACGATACTCGTAGAGCTTCCCAATCCCAAAGAAGTCTTTAAAACGAGCGGTCGAAAGAGATTTCGCCTAATTAAGGTACTTTACTCTCCGAATAGACGACTCCAGTAGTAAAAACACAACAAGGTAGTTTTGCTGGCTTTGAGGATTAGTTTGCTTGAAATGCAAACTTCAATATTTATAGACCAAGGAAGTTTGGACACCAAGGAATTTTTTAAAACCGAATATTCTCAAAGATATGCAATAAATGCCCAAATCGGTTTTCATAATTCCTGGAAATGCTCTGTCCAAATATTGACCGAAATCTCAGTAGAAAATCTCCAATTAGTAAATGCACATTACCAATTTTTATTTTATAAAAATATGCATTTAATTGCTGGAAATTAAAAGCATATAAAACTAAAAACCTTAATTAAAAGATTCTCAATTTATTTCGATCTGAGATTCTCCTTTAGTTATTAAGGAATATCTTTGAACAATAATAGATAAGAATTACTGCACGTGTTCAAAGTATGTCGACATCTTTACTTTGTAAATCCTCTTTCATATTTACAATATTCGAACCGATTTGCCACACTTCCAAACGAGTTTAGAATTGGTTCATCTGATTTCCAAGAACTATGTGATTGATCAAAAACATTCAATCACCATTCATGGGTTTAACGGTTCTTCCAAAACAAGTTTCGGTTCTACCTCCAAGTGGCTACTAGGGTCGGTCACACTAGTTTCCATAAAATGGTTAACTAAGTACCAGGATCGGTTACCACTATTTATGGTACTTACTTGTGATCGGTTGCACAAGTTATAGGATCGGTTACACCAATTACTAAAACTTGTTAACCTACTACAAGGATCGATTACACATCTTGTGATTAGTCCCACCAAGTACTAGGTTCGGTTACCCAATAACTAGAATTGATCACACCAATTACAAATATCGATCATACCATCTCAGGTGATTACTTAAGATTGGTTTCACTAATAAAAGTCATACCGATACATAAGTCAGGCATTGTGAATAGTTTTACCAAGATACATAAACAAGTTATGAGCAGTTATACTAAACACACATATTGGTAATCCCAAGATTTGCAATGAATAACAATACCAATAAGCCTAGCGATTTCCCTTTCGATTCACAAAACAAGTTTATGAATGTACTTCCTTTAAACGAATGTAAAACATTGTTTCCTAGGACGAAATCTTCACCCATACCCATACATAATCACAATAGCATTCATACGATTATGTCGATGTCTTATATAAGAAGTTCAAAAGTTAGGCGTTATACTTCGTATTGTAATTCCTTAATACTACGTCTAACTAGAGTATAATCATTCACAGATCCGCAGTTATGTTTTCAATATAGCACGACTTGAAAGATACGTTAGGAATGAAACAGTTCAAGTCAAAATATTACTAACCTCAAGAGGAAGGATGATGTCGTCGTTGTAGCTCTTTACTTCTTCACATTCTTCAAGTCTTCGAGTAATACTTGTATGTCTCATATCCTAATAACTTTCTAGCTAACCTATACGAAGTTGACTCTTGTAAATAATCAAGCAACTCTTTAAATAAGTTTTGGTTCACTAAAATATGAGAACCAAACTTGATATACCAACGCTTGGTGGGTTCAACCGAGCTATGCTCTAACATATGCGTACCCGTTTGCATACTTGAGTGGGTTATGTTCTAAAATCGGTTTGTTCATGAACTAATACATTTATAAAATAAGGAATGCAATCTTTTGAAAACCGTGGCTATAATGTTCATGAATTGATTCGAGTGAATCAAAATCTATTTTACATCAATTGTGTCTTGTATACTTCTATGAGAATATAAACAATTGAAAAACTCTATAACTAGTTTCATTTGAGTCATTTGAACTAGTTGTGTAAAGATGAACAAGGTTGATATGAAAGTTTTCATATGACTAACTTCGGTTAACTATTGTTGAGCCAACTAAGTGTACACGTTTAGGTATAGTTACCCATATCTAAATGAAGGTGCATTTCATTTGTATCTAATCAGGTTTTGATCTAACGGTGAATATTGGTTGCTTTATCCAAAAGTAAACAAACCCTGATTTGGAGACTATATAAGGGAGAACTCTAGCAACTGGGAAACCTAATTCCCACACCTCCTATGTGATACTAGTTGCGACAAGAGTCGATTCTCCTTTAACCTAGGTTTTTCCTAAAACCATTATAGGTTAACGACTTGAAGACTTCATTGGCATTGTGAAGCTAGAACCAACAATTTTCTCTGTAGTTGCGTGTTCTGATCTTACTTTGTTCTATCGTATTGAGTACTATCTTCTCTAAGATTTGCTCGAGATTTAATCTCCGATAGGTAAGATAAAAAGTAGTCACAAACATCTTCGTCTCATCGTTTGTGATTCCACAATATCTTGTTCCGTTACCATACGGTTAAGATTATTGTGAGGTGATTGATATTACTTGGATGTTCTTCGGGAATATAAGTCCGGTGTATCAATTGATTCATGTTCACCTTGATTTATCAAAAGACGAAACAAAACTTGTAGGTATTTCTGTGGGAGACAAATTTATCTATTCAATAGACTTTTCTGTGTGAGACAGATTGGTTTATCAAGTCTTCGACTTTGGGTCGTAGCAACTCTTAGTTGTTGGTGAGTCAGCTAAGGGAATCAATTGCGCAGAATCCGGTGTGGTTCTAGAGGCGTAAGGAACGCGACTATACCTTGATCAGTGTGAGATTGGTTAGGGCTCAACTACATTCCAGTCCGAAGTTAACTTGTAGTAGGCTAGTGTCTTTAGCGGCTTATTACAGTGTGGTTTTCATTCCGGACTAGGTCCTCGGGTTTTTCTGCATTTGCGGTTTCCTCGTTAACAATTTTTTTGGTGTCTGTGTTATTTCTTTTCCACATTATATTTTCTATATAATTGAAATATCTCAGGTTGTACGTAAGTTCAATCAATTAGTGAATCCAACCTTTGGTTGTTGATTGAATTTATTGACACTTTGATATTGGTTTTTGATACCGTCCAAGTTGTTTCTTATATTAATCAGGCTCACGGATTTCTATCTGTTTAATTTTCTGATTACATTAAAAAACGGAGATACAACTCTTGGATATATTTCCATTGATTGAGTCTGACTTTCTAGTTGATTCTCTTGGAATTATATTGGAGTTTTTCCATACAGATTGCCTAAACGAATTATTGGGTGTGGTTGTTGTACTCCCGGTTTTTCATTCTTCATCTAGATCGGTTGCTCAATGTTGGAAGATAAGTATAGTCTCTTTAAACGATGTGGTTTACTAGATCTGATGTTATTTTTATTTGTACTTAAGATATAAGATATTTGGTTAATTAGATCTTCATTCTTTTTTTTTTAAATATATACTTGTTGATGGTGGATTTTTGACGAAGGTTATATTCGTCAAATCACATCAAAAGTTATGTATCTCTGATCAGCATCAGAATCCTAAAAAATTCATGTCTTCAACTTCCGCAAGAGATACTCATGAAAGAAACAATATATGTCAGCAATATTAAGGTTGCTGAACCAAAGCTTTTAATATTCCATATATTGCATTATTAAGCTGAAAAACTTAGCGTCTCTTTTGAATTCGGATTCCATCTCTGGTGTCTGAATTGACTCAGAATAATATTCAGAATAAATATGATGCTGATCACATCATATCTGAATCAATTAAATGTCCCTAGACATATTGCATGCTAGTATAGAACGACTAATTAATTAAATCTAGTATCGGTTGAATTCCTATCAATATATACTATGTGATCATACATTTTCTCCTTCAATAAGTATATATCAATATTTATTATAGGATCATACATATTAATATGTATTATTCTTAGCTATTAACATAGATCTTCTTCTTCTTCACTGGATTTATAACACAATTTTCATATTTTGGCAGATGTAGATTTAGATTTCCCCTCCAATCGCTCAAATTACAACATTTATGTCATTTATTGTATGTTTTGATTATTTTATATATAACTTTTCTTCACTGTAAATTTAGGGTTTGGTGATTTTATATGATTTATCTCATTGAATGGTAACTTGATTGTGCTGGTGATTAATTGGATGTAAGAAGAAATAGGAGGAGAGCTATAGGAGGAGGAAGAAAGAGGAAGAACGGAAAGAGGATCAAGAATAACATGATCTTTTCCAATAATTTAAATAGTTTTTGGACAATCCAATTAATTGTTACTCCCTCCGTCGCTATATAGATGACTCTTTCAAGTTTGCACAATTCTTAAGTATTTTTTCCAATTATACCCTTATAGATAATAATTAGTAAATTTGGAAATGATACATCTCTCAAACTATACCACATATATTTGTAATCTTTATACCATTGAAAAGCATTCTAAAACACCTAGGTAAAGAATATAAACTTTACTATCCAATTATACATATTTCTTATACTAACAATAATCAATCAAAATGGTAGTTTTAGAAATATATATTTGTTTAAGAAACCTATTATAGGGGCTCCAAGAAAAGAGTTTTGAGGGCTCCTAAGGATTCAAATATCCTACAATGAAGATAAGGGGACCTAATTCATAAGAAAAATACTAAAATACCCTTAACATATAAAATGTTGAAAACCTAAAACTAATTTGTTTTCATTCCTCTCCTTTAATTCTTCCATTTTCTTCTTCCCCATCACCTCCATCGCTTATTTCTTCGATTAATCGTCAATTCTCAAAATAATTCATTATCGATTAACACCATTTAATCCACCCGCAATGACTTCAATAAGGTAAAAATCAAAAACCCATCTTATTTAATTGGTTTCAATGCATGGATAAGCGGAATCGATCGAATTGAGTTTTTGAAAAAACAGCTTCAGAACTGTCTACGGTTGGGAAATATGAATTTTCCCAACCGTAGACAGTCTACGGTGGGAAATATGAATTTTCCCAACCGTAGACAAAACTGTCTACGGTTGGGAAGTATGAATTTTCCCAACCGTAGACAGCCTACTGGTGGGAAGTATGAATTTTCCCAATCAGTAAATTTCTACGGTGAGGAAATATGAATTTTCCCAACCGTAGACTGAACTGTCTACGGTTGGGAAGTATGAATTTTCCCAACCGTAGACTGTCTACTGTTGGGAAATATGAATTTTCCCAACCGTAGACAGTACTGAAACTGTTTTTTGCAAAAATAAGTGATGGGTTTTCTTAGTTTTTTTTGTTTATGATCGTCATCTTCATCACGACGGAGAAGAAGAAGAGAGAAAGAAAAACAATAGGTTTTTTTTTATGATCATTATCTTCATCGTGATTTATGAATGAAAAGAGAATGAGAAGACAATAGATTTAGTTTTTTGTATATGATCATCATTTTCATCATGCTTTATGAATGAAAAGAGAAAGAAAATATAATAAATGTAATTTTATAATTCATGGAGGGTATTTTAGTCATTACAAAAAATAGTTAGATATGGGGTTTTGTTGATTACTATTTCATAACCCGATTTTGTCATCTTGTGAGCCCTCATAACCAAATGTTTGGAGCCCCTATAATAGGTTTCTTGTTTAATAATATTCGTGAATTTTTGAAGGGACAAAATTTTAAAATGAGAACGTCATCTAATTAGGGACTGGGAGGGTATTTCTCACTCTGACCCAAGTACTTGTTGGGTTGTGGACAACCAGCAAATCCCCCATAAATAATTTGGGTTGTTTCTAATTGCCATTTCGAATTTCGATGGATATTAGCCGATAGTATCTGTCTGTAGGCAAAAGTTTAGTAGATACGTACTCGGATAAGGATTTGGATGCGGCATTCGAAAGTCTTCTTCAAAAGTTAAAATTCACTGACTGGTTAACTAGTTGTTCGGAATTCAGATGTATGGCACCTCTCTTCTTCTGTGCAACAAAAATACCTCTGATGAGAATGAGATTTCCTCCAGAAATTTGTGGAATAGTTTTAATGGAAGAATTTAGTATGGATGAAGTGGAATAATTATCTTCATAAGTGGGTTTATACCTTAGTTTAATGGCTCCCATCCCCGTTTTAAGACCGAGTAAGATAAGTGTTTGAAGAAATGCCTAACTAGGATTCTGTCATCAACTATTGCCTTGAGCCGAGTTAGCAGGTAAGCGATTTGAGCTGTTTTCTTCACGTATTATGTTCTGAATTACCATCATGTAGTGTCGCATTCACCATTAGTAACAAAGAATAAGTAATTTAGGTGGTCTCCCTACACTACCGCTTGCGCATCTCTGGTACAGTTCATAATAGGAAATGTAAGGTGAGACTGAATTATTGAACATTTTTTCCGTAAAGTGAAGTATGGAAGGTAAAACCAAAATTTTCTTTAGATAGCTACATTACTTAGCAGTTCAATATAATATTTATCACAAAACTTCCTGTTTTATTTTGATCATACATATGATTATAAAACTTACTTATTATGACCTAATCATAGCTAGTTGCTGTTTTAGGAACTTAACATCTGGATTTCTCATCTGTTTGAGCCACATATCTGCCATTAGACGCGAAGAGATGCTCCATAACGAATCCATCCCCTTCGGGGTTACGGGTTTCCCTTTTTTATCTGCCTTCCCCAAGCCATGTTCCATTAACCACAGCATTGCAGTTAACCGTTGCTTCTCAGCATCCCAAATATGCCGTTTCTCTCCCATTCTGATCTTTAAACCTCCAACATGTAAACTCACCACTTTATATCTCATTTCAACATTATCACCAACATCTTTCCCTGGTGTAGCTTCTGTACGTGTTGCCTGAATCAAAACAATCATTGGGCCTCCTACTGCCTCATATCGCCTCAATGGGTCCCTTAGTTGAAGAGCTAGTGACAGTGTTACTGTAGCTGGGAGTTCCTGTTCACCTTCAGCTGTGGTTAGACTTCTATTTTTCAGCCAAATCTCGAGTGGGACAGATGAGGCAAAGGGCCGATGCAGGTCTTTCTTGTTGCCAAGAGTAAAAAGTGGAGAAACATCGAAAGGGGCATCTTCTTCTGCCATCTCTGCCTGAATCTTTAGAGCTTCAATTGCCATGGACTCTATCTTTTGCATTGAAAATGCTAGAATCTCATCTACAGCAACTGGTTCTCCATCTACATTCCAGATTCCTGTTGAGATCCTCTCTTTTCTTCCTGCATTCATTGCTGCGGCCATGGTTTTTAATGCAGTGATGGAGCTAGCAGCTTTAGAGGTAGTTACTTCTGCATTCCGTCCTTGGATGATTGCGGAAGCAATTCCTTCGAAAGCTACTTGTTCAGCAGTTTTACCAACCAACTCGTCCAGAGGCATTAATGCTAACATCTCAGAGCTCAGTTCTTCAAGTCCAATGGCTGCCATTCGTTGGAACATCTCGAACCCACTCATCAATTTCTGTGATTGAAGGATCAAAGGTTTTGAGAGCTGTATTGCGAGCTTCGGGGTGTCTTTTCTTGAGAACTCAATGTTGAAAGGATTTGTGGCAGCTAAATAGCCTCTATCCTTTGTTTGAACTACACAGCCTAGTCCCTTGCCAAGATCTGGTAGAAGAACTTTGGAATCTGTTTCTGTGGTTTCTGTGGTAATTTCAGATACTTCAGGTTTCAACAGCAGATTGCCTGGCTGTTCATCGTGCTCTTCTTCCTCGAGCATTTGAAGAAATTCCTTGGTCACGGTTTCTTCATCTTCATCTAGCTTTTGTGATTCAGTTTCTTCTTCTGTATTAACAGAATTTTCATCCTCCATCATAGATTCAAGTGTTTTGATCTGTTGAGCAATCAAATCAAGGTCCTTCGATCTTGTCCAGTGGAGTTGCTCATTCATTACTACTTTAACAACCTCACTTGTAACCGACCTATCGTCTTCAGACACTTCTTCGTTGGCATGGCCTTTTTCTCGAATCTCCACTCCTTTGTCTACAACGTCAAATTCCGGAAGATCACGGCCTTCTACATTCATCTCAGGCTCTTCAGATTTCTGAGAAAATGGTGAGCTTGGAGGAAAGACAGCTGGTGCAGCAAAACTGAAGTCGTCAATGGCATCAAAATCCACTCCTCTGCCCACACTTGAAGGACTCATCGACACGGCCATTCTACTTGACATCCTTCTACTCGGAATGCTGAAAGAAGATTTTGATTGCTTGCGACCAAAATAACTCAAAGAACTACTACCTGAGTTGGATCCTTCATCAGCGTGTCCATAAATTCCCAACTCTCCATCTTTCTCCATGATTTGAAATCCAAGTTTCAGAACAAGTTTTCCTCCTTTTGCTTTTCCTGATAAATCATAACTTGCATCCCACTGCCGAACCCGCGTCTCCTCAAGGCTTTTCTCCATGGACTTTTGAATCAGAAGACTCAAATCCACTGAACTCCTTCCGAAATCAATCTCTCGAGCATCAACAGCTGACATATAAATCAAGAAAGGGCGAGGCTCAAATTTCGGCTGCTTTCCACTCCCAGTACTGCAATAGACATGACACTTGACAAACAAAGTCTCTTCGAACTCAGCTACTCCTTGCGAAACTCTGGAAGGCATCGTCTTCACTGCCCCATCTCTAGTCTCTTTCTTCCTCATGCAAATACAAAGACGAAGCCCATTCATCGACGTTGGAAGGCCTTCAACACTGACAACATCAACAGAGAACAAACAGCTCAACCTCTGCATTCGGATATGTGAAAGTGCTCGAATTGGCTTCCATTTCCAAATTCCTTTCTTTTCAGCCGAACCCACGACCTTTTCATCCAGCATCTTGATCTCCCGGTGATCTGAAACTTGCAGTTTGTTTTTTTCATCATCTTGATCATGATCAACCTTCGGCTTAGATCGCCATGGAGACGTAAAAATCCGCATGGACTGTGATATCTCCCTATTTTCCTCATTTTTTGATGTGAGTATGTTAGCGGTTGGCGAATTTGTGGGAATTGAAGTTCGAGGAAGAGCGAAGGAGGCAGTTCTTCTTCTTGTGGTGGTAGTAGTAGTTGTACGAGACTGGTAGAGTGACTGACTTAGAAACTCAAGTTCTTCCAGGATATTGGTGTTGGAATTCCTAGTCTCTGGTGAAATTTGTGGCTCCATTGTATGTGATTATGTTTTAGTTCTTTCAGAGACAGAGGAACAAGAAGTTTGATGGCAAAGGCCCGGCCATGGAACGCTACGTATTTATTGGGACTTCGAAAGGTGGAGAAACTTCCAAGGCATAATTGATTGTGTGGGGTTTGTTAGTTGAGTTTGTGAAAGCAAAGATGGGGAACTGTAAGGATGGCAAAGGTTTTAGATCGCAAATTTCAGACCGGTAGATCATTTCAATCGTGCTCGTAAGGTATGGGATTCACTGACATCTTCACCTTTCCGTACTTATAATTTCTTCTACCGCCTCTTTAGCTCCCTTTGTGATTGGTCAAAATATGTAGCGTTCCATGACACAAAGGCTGTTAGGATGCTTGGACGGGATTAATGAAACGTTGTGGTGACCCCTTCCTCTCTAACTTGTGTAGTCTGTAAAGAAACAGACATGAGAGAGAGAGATTTAAATGGCCGGGCCATATCTCATTTATGGTTTAACTATAGGTGTATCATGGGAGTCATTAAGTCAATTATCTTGTGTATGGAGTGTTTTAGTTGAGATCAGCTGACAAGTTATCCCAAAAAAAAAAAAAAAACTGTTGCATTATTAGGAATGTTGTACCACATTTTGTGCCACCGCATTCAAGGAGGGTGCACAGTACGTCTCTCATCGAAGGCATTTTCGGATTGTAACTGAAGAAACCAATTGACAACAGTAAATCCAAAACCACAAACATGTGATTTTCATAAATCATCATCATCCTAGAGTCCTAGTAGTAGTAGGTAGGAAAAGTTTTGGAGCTTCAAATTGTGTCCACATTTTTGTATCCCTATTTTTGCCTTTTTGGCTTTTGAATGGATCAACAATGCATTTAGTATAATCTCTCAGATTAACATGGGTATCCATAGAAAACTCTTGGACCACAGTTCTTTTTCTTTTCTTGTTTCAAACTTTAAAAATCAAACCTCCCAGAAACAAAATTGTTAAGTTGGAGCTTTTCAATTAGACAGGAAAATTACTCCTAGGTAAAGAGAGGTTAAAAAACAAAAGAAAGATGGCAAGCACCACTGAGCAGATGCCACGAAAGCCAGAAAGCGAAGAACAACCGCAAGCAGCGGATGCTGAGAAAGGGAAGGTTGCCGGGGAAGGTTTGTTGCCACTGGAGAGCAGCCCTTATGTCAAGTACTCGGATTTGGAGGATTACAAGAGACAAGGTTACGGCACTGAAGGACATCTTCAGCCCAAGCCTGGCCAGACCGGATGCCCCACAGATGCTCCTACACCTTCTGGAAATGCTCTCTCCTCCTTGGGAAATATCTGACCCCTCGACTTTAAGACAAGGATAAGGACGAAATTTCTATAAATCTTGTATTATCACTATATGTGTAGCATCAATTTTGTTGTGTCAAATTCTGTACATTTTCCTGCAAATAAAATAAAAACCAAATCTTATGTGTAAACAGTGTGATCCATATTTTCCATCAAACAAGGACTTACACTAACAGCCTGTTCGTTTCAAGGAACCAAACGGGCAAATGAACTCTATGTAATTGGAAATTTTAATTCCAAGGAATCCAATTCCCTCCAAAATAATAGATTTCCATTGCATTGGTCCAATGATGCAATGGAATTGGATTCCGGGGGTAAAAACAAAGGTAATTGAATTACCTCACCGAACATAATTTTTTTGGATTGGAATCAAATTCCTTGAAATCAAATTACCAATAATCCATTCCTAAGAATCTAATTTTCCCCATAATTAAATTCCTAAGTTTGATTCTAATTCTCCCAATAAATTAATAGCGTTGGGACCAAAAAAAAATTATTATTTTAGGCAAGAAAATGGAGTTTAGTAAGTTTGTTATTATTTTAGCTTAAAATTTATCGAAATACTGGTGAGATATGAGCACATTAAAACATAAACACTTGATTATTGTCAGACATAAATGTCAGTTAAGGATTTTTTAAATCTCAGGAACAATAGAACCAGGCTGAGATTCCCTCGGGTTGGATGCACTCTCAGGCCAACTCCCATGCACCATGTTAAAAAAAATTATTTGTCATACCAGGTGGAATGCAAACCAGCCGCGTTACTATGGGAACTATGGGAAAATAGTTGAGGGATAATGTGCCTAGCGAACGATATTGTTAATAGCGCCAGCGATAAAGACTATATCGTTGGATATAAAGTTAACATCGCTCAACGGAATGTCTAGCGCCAACGACTAGTTCTTTGTCGCCTACAAATAGGTAATTTTTATATTTAAAATTTACACTAAAATTTTTACTAATTTTTTTTTAATCTATTTCTCTCTTTCTCAATTTCTAATTTTTTCTCAAACGACAGAATTTCAAACCCAACTCAAACGTGAAAGAAAAGTCAAAGAAGAGTTTAGGCAAGGAAAATCAACGCAACACAAATTTGAACGCAAAGAAGAAGATAAACAAAGGAAACTAGTTCATGGGCGCATTGATTGCAAGTTATGTGAAATGAAGAAGATAAACAAGAGTTCATTAATTTTTCTTTTTACTACTGTTTTTTTTTTTTTTTTTTGAAAATGATTTTTCATTTTACATTTACAATTTATTTCATTTTAATTTTTCTTCTCTCATTTCTCTTAATCATTGCCTTTTCTGGGTATAAACTTTCTGATCATATGATAACTCCATTTTATAGACTCTTAATTAATATCATTCATAACCATTTATGGCGTTTGGTTAAGAGTCATGTCTCAAGACCATGCACGCCGGTTCAATACCCCATACACGGCACTCAGAACCATCGTGACACTTTGAAAATTATCTTTCACAATCAATTTTCTCTAACCTTTCAGTTCTGGCTTAATTGCATCTCTTCGACCTTACCGCCCCAACACACCAAACCTAACCCTCTACCCACTTCTAGCTTCCCTGGTTCCACCATTATGTGTGAAATTGGTAAGCCACCAAATCTAGCATTTTTTTCTTGGGTATTAATCTTGGTCTATGATTTTATGCAGGTATTGTAGCACCTGTTAGGAGGCACCATTGGCTCTTGGGGCACGTCGAGTAGCTATATGAATTACAATATCATCAACTATTTCCTAATCAATGCTCAAGACCTTATACCCCAAAATAATCAATATCCTACTAAATCAAATCTTGAGTCTACTAACATCTCTTTAGTTCACTCATTGCTATTTCATACCACCTCTCATTACACCCCATCTACCATTATTACATTTGGAGGCACTCAAATTCTGACCCATAACTCAAAAGTTAAAAAGAAATTAAAAGTGTACCTTCAACCTCATGAAGCAAAAAACCCCTCCACATGTCTTTTATAATTGTTATACATTTTGTGTCTCTACCATCATTACGTATGTCTTATTATCCTACCAGTTGGATTTGATTACGTCAACAAATTACCAGCATGGCACACCTATCACGGACCCCACAGATACCACTGATGTTAGAGCATGGCTCGGTTGAACCCACCAAGCGTTGGTATGTCAAGTTTGGTTGTCATATTTTGGTGAATCAAAACTTATGTTAAGAGTCGCTTGATTATGTACTAGAGTTAAACTTCGTATAGGTTAGCTTGAAAGTATTAGGATATGAGACATTACAAGTATTGCGAAGACTTGAAGATGTGAAGAAGCAAGGAGCTACAACGACAACAATCATCCTTCCACTTGAGGTTAGTGATATTTGACTTGAACTATTTCATTCCCTAACGTATCTTTCAAGTTGTGCATATTGAAAACATAACTGCGAAGCATATTTGAACTCTAGATAGACATAGTATTAAGGAATACAATACGAGGTTTATTGCTTAACCATTAAACTTTGTAGATAAGACATCGCCATAATCATTTGAATGCTATTGTGATTATGTATGGGTATGAGGTGAGGATTTCATCCTAGGGAACAATGTTTACATGTGTTCTAAGGAAGTAAGTTCATAAACTTGTTTGTGGACCGAAAAGGAAATTTCCAAGTGTTATTGGTTTTGTTATTCATTGCATATCTTATGAACAACCAATATGTGTGATAGATTATAAACGCTCACAACTTGTTGTGTTCTTGGTAGAACTGTTCACAAAGGCCTGACTTATGTATTGGTATAACTTTTATTAGTAAAACTGATCTTAAGTAATCACCTGTGGTATGATCGGATTTTGTATGTCTGACCTTGTAAGGGTAAGGGAACCGATCCTTGTAAGGGAAAGGGAACCGATCCTAGTAAGGGAAAGGGAATCGATACTAGCTAGTAAGGGGTGTAGTACATCAAAGGGAACCGATTCTTGTATGGGGTGCAGCAAGGTTTATAGCATAAAGTGGAAACGATCCTATGGACATGTGCAACACATATAAGTTAGATACCATATATATGTGGGTAACCGATGTTAGTACCTAGTCAACCGAACTTTTGGGAAGCTAGTGTGATTATGCACAGTACTCACATGGAGGTAGAACCGAAACTTGTTTTGGTAGAACCGTAAACCCATGATTGTGATTGAATGTTGGTTTGATCAATCACATAGTTCTTGAAAGTCAGATGAACCAATTATAAACTTGTTTAAAAGTGTGGCAAATCGGTTTCAAGGTTGTAAGTGTGAAAGAGAACTTACAAAGTTAAGATGTCGACAAACTTTGAACACGTGCTGTGAATGTTTATTTCTATAATTCACTACACCAAATTCCCGGAATCGTAACAGCAATTCGTAACGGCTTATGGGCCGTTACGAATTTCCCGCTTACAAATGCTCGTTACAAAAATTTCGTAACAGGCTTTAGCCGTTACAAATTAAAAAAAAAAATCGTAACAGGGCTGAGCCGTTACGAATTTTTTTTTAGGCATGCCAGTCACACGCTTGGTCACACCAGGGTGGTAACACCTTTAATATGTGCGTGTGCCATTCACATGCGTAGCAGTATGTTTCCACCCACGATGAGTTATACCATAGGATATTTCCTCCCATGCGTGTGCCATTCACATGCGTGATTTTGAGGATATACCCTTGTGAAATCGAGATCGAGATCGAGTTTTCATTTTCATTTCTCTTTTTTTTCCTGAACGGCTCCTGCCTCTCTTCTCTTCCTCTCAAACGATGAGTCGATGAAATCATAACATAAATCTCTTCAATCGTCAATCTGTGTAAGTGTTCATCGATCTTTTCTATAACTTTTTCGATTTTTAGGGTTTCTAAATTTTTCAATCGTCTGGTTTTTAGGGTTTCGATTTGTTTCTAATACGATTTTGTTGATCCGTGACTCTGATACGATTTGTTTCATCTTAGTTTCGATTTGTTTCATCTTAGTTTTGATTTGTTTATCTTCTTCCATTAAATCTAATTCGATTTTTTTCTTTTAATTTCATGTTAGGGTTTGAGGAAATGAAGAACTGATTGTAATATATGAACTGAAGAACTGATTTGTTAATCCAACTTAAAAGGTATAAGTTTCAACATATGAACTGATTTTAGGGTTTTATGTTAATTTCTATTTTAGGGTTTGGAAATATGAATCGATTTTAGTTTGTTTTTATGATTTCAGTTGTTGTTCATTCTTTGCTCTCTAGTCTTTTTGATTATCTTTGCGAGCTTGAGACAATGGTGCTAATTGCTAATCAGTGGGTGCAAGAAGCCTTCAATCTAGTGTTCAAATTGGTTATATAGTTGGCTTTGGTTTCGTGGTTTTTAGCTGTTCTTTATATGATCTTGCCATGCCCATTGGCAAGGCTGTTCCCGTGTTCCTTTTGGTTGTTTTTAGGTGGATTTAGACCTCTTCAAAATGTCATCAAAATCTAATTCATGGAGAAGGCTTGAGGATGTACCTTGGGGGATTTGTGCATAAGAACTCGTTGTTGCTCAAGTAAGTGTTAACGTAGCTACACATTGGTTAACGTCAACCGACTCTATGCTTTTTAATTTCAAGGATGAAATATTGGATGAGATGCCCCTACCCTGCAAATTTGTGTTCATTCAGAGGGTCCCTTTGCTTAAATGGTTCTGTTGGATCCCTAGATAGTTTGCTCCACTTCAGTTTGTCATGAAAACATCCATAAATCTCAAGTCTTATGCTAAGCAGGATTCATACTATGCTACTACCTTTGTCTGTGTGCAGAGCCTTGTAATGCTTAACTCGGGTACTTATGGTGGGCTACCAGAAATAGAAGACTCCAAGGTAATGACTCTTATAAAGGTTTTGGATATGCTCATTGCTACCATTTTCTCAGTTTTAAATACTAAAATTATTGGCCTGAATGTCTATAAACGTCTATAGTTATAGATTTTGAACTTCTAAATTTTACAATCGCACTGTCATAGGCCACATCTGTAATCGAAATAGTGCTAGTAGAGTTTTCATCAACCCATTTACGTTGCTTTTAATATGACCTCACACAAGTTCTCCCACTTCTCAGTTGCCTTACCAATTGAATGCCTATTCTTCTTTGAGTTAACTTTGAGCTTTATTTGCTGTTTTAGGAACTTAATCAGGAGGAACCAGCTGGTTTGGGTGGACCTCAAAGTGAACAGCATATTATTGATTCTAGAAGTGCTCTTTTGGAAAGACGTGTTGTTGTTTGTAGGAGCGACTTATTCTCTGTCATTGCCTTGTTCTTTCTTCCTTTGTAGTTCGGATGGGTAAGTACACTAAACACCATATTTTCATAATCTGGCTGTAGAAGATTTTTTTTTTTTTTTTTTTTTCATTTTTGTAAAAAAGTACTAGTGTGCGTATGGTAGTCTTTTGCTTAAATTTTTAGGTGATCACTAGGTGCACGTAGTTTTTCATGTGAACACATGTTTTGTGGAGAAGGGTATCAAATACCACAACTAAGTTTAACTTTGGCATGGTTCTTAAGGTTGAATGTTGTTTGAGCAAGTGTTTGTGTATCGACAGACAGAGGTGAGAATATTCAGAACTTTAAGCGGTTATGGTCAACCCATACACCAGCATTGAGCCCCTATAAAATTATAAGTCTTCAGTAATACTCTTTTTTATTATGGAGATGATTAGTCTTCTAGTTGTACCAATCACCAAGCTAGATTATGGGTACATTTAAATCACTTGTTTGTTCTGTTTGACCATTTTGATGAACATTTGTAGGTCCAAAGGAGGTGAAGGATGTCCTTTCTATTCTTAAAGATCGCCACCGATGTTAATGGTAGCATGCAACTCAAAAGCGTCAGGTGTTATTTATTATTCATTTGGGAAATTTGATAATTTTTCATGTTTATTCATTAGTTACTGGTACAAAAAGTTACATTAGAAGGTTAGAGAAGATTCAATTTTGTACCTTAAATTGTAACAAATAATTCCAGAAGAGGGGCTTTTGTTGGTTCTGCCTCCTCACGTGTTTCTTACCCAATGCCTCTGCAGATTGTTTTCGGGCTTCTATTTTCTCTGGTAAGCACTTTCATATCAGATGCTTTAAGCACTTTCTATTTTGTTGGTTCTGCTTTAGGAGATTGATCGTTTATTATGTGGAGAACAAGATGCTTGGATTGTATGTATCCGAACTTTGTTGGTGTAAAATGTGTTGTGTGACTTGTGTCAAGTGCCACTTTCTAACTTTATGGTGATCATGTTTTTCACAGTCAAATGAGCTTTTGGATCACATCAAATTTGATCATGGCTACACAGTTAACTGGAGCACCTTGACTTCCACATGGAGGCTTAGCAGCTTTAAACCCTAAGATGAAAATTGTCCTCAAGGTATGCCTCCATAAATATCGTTCACTAATAGACTATAAAATTTGCCACATAACAAGTCTCTTTATTTATTAATCTTGTGTTATTTATGTTAATATTTCCCCAGCATTCAAACGAATGGGCTGATGGGGACTTGCACAGTGTGATGACTTGTGCCAACTATCTCAAGCTTCCTCCTTATTCTACCAAGGTGAGACTTTCAAAGACCCAAGTTCACTTTTTCTTTCCACTGAAAAATGAAAATTGCTTGATTCGTAAGTTCTGGCATTAAATTATTTTGTTTCGTAGTAAGTTCTCATTTTTAATAGGATTGGTTTTTTGTAGGATATAATGAAGGAGAGGTTGCTTTATGCTATAATCAAGGACAAGGATCTTTCCACTTGTCTTAGCTTTTCATCCTCCTGGACAGGGCACATCAATCTGTGAATTTGTAATTATCGATTCGCGTTTGTTGGTGGTGGGTTATGTAGATAGAAGAAGGAACTGGAGGATTTTTGGATAAATGATCTTGGTGGTCATGACCGGGCCTCGCATTTTGACATCCGTGAGAAGATTAAAAGGTAAGTTAAAATGATTTTGAGTTATGCTGATTCGGTTATGTGTGTTTGCTTGACAAAGAAAAGGCTGAACAACTTATGTTTAGAGATGTATGTATGACTAAACCTTTTTATAGAACTGAACTAATGTATAGTATATATTTTGGGTATGTAGATAAAGATTTGGAACGTGGAAGAAAGGGTCTGCATTGGTGTTTTAACTGGTCATACAGGAAGTGTAAAGTCAGTATGTGCCCACCCATCCAATCCTGGTAAGTAAATGCTCGTTTGAGATATTTTAATCCTTGTGACAGCCTTGGGAGGTCTAACTTCCCTGGAGTTTGTTAATTTTTGTCAGATCTTATATGTATGTGGTATAAGAGATGGATCATTTTCTCAGTGGGATTTGAGATGCAAACCCTAGCCACATAAGTGATCAAATGCAAATTCATGAACAAATGCAACCTCTTTCAACTTTGCTAATGCATATGTACATTTTTATATACTGATAAGGTTGATAAAGTTGTTTTTTCTGTGTTTCAGGAAAGTGAACTGCAGTGGGGTTGGCATCAACATGTGTACCGCTAGATTACCTGGACCTAGTAAGTATTTCACTTGTATACTTGCTAGATTTTCTATTTCTTACAATTGTATTATATATGTTTGTCAGTGTTAAGATGATTTCATTGGAAAAAAGGTGTTTTGTCTTTTCGAATGAATTGAGAGCTTATGGACTTTGGTTTGTTGCGGGACCGATTGCTTGCACAGCGAGAATCTACATAAAAGACAAAGAGTGCCAAGTTATGAAGCTTCATCTTGCCTAGTTGCGATTAAGTAGTTAAGTATCGGTGTCTTTCCTTGCAGGCAATAACTTCATACTCGCTCCGAGTTTTGAGTGTGTCATCTCTTCTAGTTTTTGCTTACTCCCAACATCTAAGTATCTTTTTTTTTTTTTGTGTTCGCAGGTTTTTGAATGATGCTCTTTTTGATTGGAAAGGATGGAGAACAAAGCGGTCATAAGGTCCCTTATCGACTTCAAGTTTTGTAAGTTCTATGTAGACAAGTTAATAAGTTTTTATCTTGTAAGTTCTATGTAGACAAGTAAGTTTCTATGTATTCCCTAAGAAATTTGATACTTACAAAAAAAAAAAAAAATTGGTACTTAGGAAAATTTCGGTTCTTTTTTATTTGAACTTTGGTATGAATGGATTGAATGTGTGAAATGAATTATTTGAAGAAATTATCATTGAATGTGGATGATGAATGGATTGGAAGGTATATGCGGGGTATTTAGAATTCCTATTAATTTTCGCAGAAATGAATCTGCGATCGAGCCTTGACTGGTCAAAATTGGTCAAGGTTGATTGGTAGTAATTTTTTTGTTACAAAAAGTTCGCAACGGCTCTTCAACGTTACAACAACGATGTTACAAAAACAATTAAGTAATTCGCCCGGAGCTGTTACCACGTAGCAAATTCGTAGCGGCTCCGCAACTATTACAAGGGTCACATTACAACCAAAATTCGTAACGGCCACAAAGCCGTTACAAAAAAAATGTAACACCCGCTTTTGCAACAGGCAAGAGCCGTTACAACCCGTTTTAGTAACGGCTTAATTCTGTTTCTAATCCAAGAATTTGGTGTAGTGATTGTTCAAAGATATTCCTTAACGGCTAAGGGAAGAGAATCCCAGGATCGAAACATAAGTAAGTTAAGAATCTTTTAATTAAGGTTATTAATTTCATTTTGTAGGGAAATTACTGAATTAGTAATGTGCATTTACTAATTAGAGTTTCCGAGAGATTTCGATCGTTAATTTTGTGCAGAGCATTTCCATGAATTATGAAAACCGAATCTGTGCTTTTATGAATATGTTGAGAATATTTTCGGTTTTGGAAATTCCTTGGTGTCCAAACTTCCTTTTCTATAAATACACGAAGTTTGCCTTTCTAGCAAACTAATCCTTCGTAACAACGGATTTACTCTTTTGTTGTTATTCTTGGTGTAGCCGCCTATTCGGAGAGGAGAGTAACCTAATTAGGCGAAATCTCTTACGCCCGCTCAGTTTAAAGTATTCTTTGGGATTGAGAAGCTCTAGCGCGACCCGCTGGTGGGAAACTAGATAATTGCGGTTTATCTTTGTTTTCGATTGATTTGATGGACTAACGGTGGTTGAAATCTGATTGAACCTAGTTTGTTTATTCTTGAGAATCTTCTCTTCTGATATAAGATTCACTCAAACTAGTTCAGAGTTTCAACATGGATCTTTAGACTGTTGTTAGTTCTAAAGACGATCTTGTGATAATCCATTGTTAACGGACTTCGTTACATGCGTGATTGATCACAAGAGATTCAAGTTATTGTGTGCAGGTTTTTATTGAAGATTTAAGAAGATTTGAAGACAAAAAAGATATTGAAGATCTGACTTGGGTTTTATAATCTTTGGTGTGCACAATACTTGTTTCGGTAAAAGAGAATCCAATGAATAATCGGTTTATCCTTGTGGTATATTGGATTAATTAATTGAGTAGATCGGCATCAATACGTTTCCTTGTGATTAAAGGTATTGGTTGGCTTAATCTTAAACGATTACCTTTGGTTGATTGAACATAAGATAGATCGGACCCAACGAAGGAGTTTATGTTAAGATAAACAGAAGAGCCTTTGTCCGACTCATATCACTTGGTTGAATAGAGTTTATACCAAACAGATTTGTTGTTCCTTTACTGTTTGGAATACGAACCAAAGGAATTGTTCCAAGTACGTGACTTATTCACAAGTCGGAGGCGTGGGAATATAGAAGGAACTAAGTGAACTATAGGGTTAGTTACTTGGTCTCAACTATACGAAGTTAGGTGTAATTTTTGTAGCGGCTTAATCCTGAGAGTATTCGATTCTGGACAAGGTCCCGGGATTTTTCTGCATTTGCGGTTTCCTCGTTAACAAAATCTTGTTATGTCATTTACTTTTATTTTCCGCATTTTAATTGTTTTATTATAATTAAAGTAAATCACACAAACGTTAATTCCTATTTACTTGATAAGCAATCCTATTGTGTTTGGTTAAGTCCGAACCTTTGTATCAAGTAAACATACTTCGTTGTTATATTGTCTCGATCTCGTATCCATAGACGATCACACGAAGTGTGAGCCGATTAGTTGTATTGTCTCGACTCAGTCCATAGACAATCACTTTTGGAAAAAGGACTTATAGGTAGGAAAAGTTTTAGCTTGAGGTATATTTGGGTACCCTCGCCTTTTCAACTGATACATTTCCCAACACCACTGCTGCTGAGATTTTCCAACACATACCCAACCTGAATCTTTCACAGTTTCATTCTCACTTCACCAACAGAAATTATAATCATCATATCAGACTTTCCATTTTTAAGGTTCAGTCCTCTATACAAGCTTATATTTATTTATCTCTGGATATCTCAATGACATGTCTTTATACTCCTCTGATCCCCATTGTATCTTGGCATTATCAGCTCCAAATACAAATATATATTATCCCATCATCCAATCCTAAATCTACAGATACCCACTTGACCCTGAAGATCACCATCTGTTTTGTTATTTATATGGAGGATTCAAATTTTTCAAGTGATACCCACTGTGCTGCCTCTATTCAAAACCTCTCCTCTCAAATGGTTGAGAAGCTTACTTTACTCAAAAATCTTCCCGCTTCCCTATCTGAACCAGTGTACATCGATAAAACAGTCGTTCTAGCTGAGAATGATACTAATTGGAAATGGTGTATGGTGGGTTACGTATGCAGTGAGAGTTTAGTGCCCACCTCTTTTATCAGATATTATATCTGCTCTCAGTGGCCTCTAGATCAAACTCCCACTATTACCAATTTTAGTGGATTAAGAAACAAAGTTCTCATCGGATTCTTAGCGGAAAGTGATTTCAACATGGTCAATGAACAACGCCCTTGGTTCGCTTGTGGATTCCTTATAGTTCTACGAGTGGTTATTGCCCAAAGTTCAAATGCTACCAACGTCCAAGAATCCCTCAAATGCATGATTAACATGTTCCCATTTGGTAGTAGATCTACTACTCTTCAGATTCATGAAGTAGAAACAAATCAAACCAAGCAACTTATTCCTTTGGTCAATGGCTATTTTAAAGAAAGTCACCAGTGAAGTTGAGGGTTTGTCTGCCCTGAATCCTATCCCTAAGTCCAGCAACACAGGACCGATCCGTACCAATAACTCAACTAGAAGATTCAAGACGGCTGCAACTCCTACTCAGAAATATGTTATAATCAAAAGAACAAGCTTTATCTTTAGCAGCTGAACATGATGCTCTTTCTAATCTGAAGAGAAAGATTAATCCCCGTGCTAATATGTTATATTTAGGACATAACAACATAAGGATTAATGAGACACCTATCAATCTTTCAAGGATGAGATCATGATCCTGGTTTCTCTGGCCCTAGATTTACTTGGTATAATATGCAACAAGGTCTTGATCTCATTCTTGAAAGACTTGATAGGTGTCTCATTAATACTTATGCTGAGTTGTTATGTCCTAAATTATGTGTTAATAATCTTCCTAGGACTTCTCTGATCATTGCCCTATGCATATTGGTTTTAATTTTGAAGTCAATTTTATGCCTAAACCTTTCCATTTCATGGCAATGTGGATGGAGGACCCTACTTGCAGGGATATTATAACTAATGCTTGGTCTGTTAATGTGATTGGTTCTCCATGCCTTTAAACTTAAAGCTAAGCTTCTTAACACACAAAAAGGCCTTAGGGATTGGAACAAAATTTCTTTTGGTAACATTCAAACCAACATCAAAACTACTAGAAAAGAACTGGCAGATCTCCAAACTTTCAATCCTTCTAATTCCTCCTCTACTTCTAGATTAAGGGCTATACTAGAATACTTGTATACCCTTGAGGAGCTTTACTGGAAAGATAAATCTAAGGAGATCTGGCTCTTGGAAGGAGATAGAAATTCTCCATATTTCCATAGAGTAACTCTCTTTAAGAGAAAAATGAATGCTATTAGTTGGATTAAAAATTCTCTTGGTACTGTTTTAACTGATAGAAATAGCATATTAACTTCTTTTGTGGATTACTTTAGAAATCTGTACTCCTCCCAACCTCAACAATTTCAAGATGAAGTCTTAGAAAACTTACCAGTTAAATTCTCCTCTGAGAATAACTCCTTGTTAAATCTCCTTCTCACTGCTGAGGAAATAAAAAATTCTGTCTTTCAAATGGGTAGTAAAAAAGCTCCTGGCCCTGATGGCTTCACAGGCTTGTTCTACCAGAAAAACTGGGATATTGTTGGAGAAGCCGTCATTGATACGACCCAAACCTGTTTTAGAACTTGTCACTTAGCAAAAGTCTTCAATACCACCAACATTGCTTTAATATCTAAGGTCCCTCTGTCTGAATTAGTTTCCAAATATAGGCCCATTGTCCTATGTAATTTGATCTATAAAATCCTATCTAAAACCCTGGCCAATAGACTCAAACCTCTTATGGATAACATCATATCCCAGAATCAAAGTGCCTTTGTCCCAAAAAGAAGCATATCTGACAATATCCTGCTAGCCAATGAGGTTGTCTATGCTGTCAACCATCATAAGAAGAAGGAGGGCATTTTTGCTATCAAGGTTGATATGTCCAAAGCTTATGATAAGTTAGAATGGTCTTTTCTTAGTAAAGTTTAACTTAAAATGGGTTTGTCTGATCACAAGGTTAATCTAATTCATCAATGTGTTTCTACTGTCTCTTATTATGTTTTATTGAATGGTAGTTCTACTGGTCTTATCAAACCTGCGAGAGGCCTGAGACAGGGATATCCTCTTGAAAAAGCGGGGGTACAACAACCACACCCAACAATTCGTTTGGAAATCTGAATAGACAAATTCCAATATACTTTCAAGAGAATCAACTAGACAGTTAGACTCAATCTAGAAAAAAGTATATCCAAGAGTTTTGTATCAATCTGCAATCAATAAATAGAAATTTGCAAGCCCGGTTGAATATAAGAAAAATAACTTGAACGATACCAAAGACCAATGTTCAAGGATCAATCAATCTCAATCAACAACCAAATATTGGATTTCCCAATTGATCGATTCAACGCACAACCTATGATATTTCAAATTATATAAAAATATAATGCGGAAAAGATTTAACACAGACACCAGAATTTTGTTAACGAGGAAAACCGCAAATGCAGAAAAACCCCGGGACCTAGTCCAGATTTGAACACCACACTGTATTAAGCCGCTACAGACACTAGCCTACTACCAATTAACTTCGGACCGGACTGTAGTTGAACCCTAATCAATCTCACACTGATTCAAGGTACAGTTGCGCTCTTACGTCTCTGATCCTAGCAGGATACTACGCACTTGATTCCCTTAGCTGATCTCACCCACAACCAAGAGTTGTTACGACCCAAAGTCGAAGACTTGATAAAAAAATCCGTCTCACACAGAAAAGTCTATTGGAATAGATAAACCTGTCTCCCACAGAAATACCTACGAGTTTTGTTCCGTCTTTTGATAAATCAAGGTGAACAGGAACCAATTGATATACCGGACTTATATTCCCGAAGAACAGCCTAGAAATATCAATCACCTCACAATAATCTTAATCGTATGGTAGCGAAACAAGATATTGTAGAATCACAAATGATGAGACGAAGATGTTTGTGATTACTTTTTATCTTGCCTATCGGAGAATAAATCTCGAGCCAATCTTAAAGAAGATCGTACCCAAACACGATAGAAGATGCAAGATCAGATCACGCAACTACAGAGAAAATAGTTAGGTCTGGCTTCACAATCCCAATGAAGTCTTCAAGTCGTTAACCTACAGGGTCTCGTGAAAAACCTAAGGTTAAAGGAGAATCGACTCTAGCTTATACAACTAGTATCATACATGACGTGTGGGGATTAGGTTTCCAAGTTGCTAGAGTTCTCCTTTATATAGTTTTAAAATCAGGGTTTGCAATCGAAGTTACCTTGGTAACAAAGCATTCAATATTAACCGTTAGATGAAACCCTGATTAGATTCAAGCTAATATCTTTCAACCGTTAGATCGAACTTAGATTGTTACACACAAATGAAATGTACCTTCATTTAGGTTCATGTAACCGTACCTAAACGTGTACACCATGTTGGCTCAACAATAGTTAACCAATGTTAGCCATATGAACACTCTCATATCAACCTTATTCATCTTAACCATAACTAGTTCAAATGACTCAAATGAAACTAGTTAAAGAGTTGTTTAATTGCTATATTCTCATAGAAGTATACAAGAACACAATTGAAGCAAAATTGGTTTGATTCACTTGAATCAATCATGAACATTATTGCCACGGTTTGCAAAGAATGCATTCCTTAATATATAAATGTATTAGTTCATGTACACAACCGATTTTAGAACTTTAACCTTCAAGTAAGCGAACGGGTACGCATACTTGAAATACCCGGACTGAAATTGGGTTTCGCCAGTATGCGAACTTGTACACATACCACCAATCCCAACAGAAAATCTTGGACATGAACCTTACGCCAGTACGCATTCGTGTACGCATACTTAGGTTTCCGGACTTCTCAAACCAACATGTACGCATACATGTACGCATACTATGGTTCCTGGACATGGACAACATATGTGCAAGAGTACACAACATGTCACAATCCAATAATGGTTAAGTGTCTAAACTTGTATTTCAATCATTTAAACTTTCTTAGAGGATGACAATAGCCGTTTTCACACACTATTAGCATCAAAGAAATTTTCAAGTTATTAAAATAATCATAACGAAACATTCCAAGTCTACATCAAATGATTGTATCACACAAACCATGTAAGATGTTACTCGGCAATTTTCACATGATCATCTTTTGACTTTTGTCAAGAATATAAGATGAACTTGGTCGAAGCGAAAGCTTGCCAACACATATTCCGAGAAATATGTAAGCATCGAAATCTCAAATGTTTATAATAGAAAACTATATAGTAACACGACTTATGTCTCAATAAATGAGGTATAGTAGAAATAGACTTTCCAAGTGATAGTTGAGTTTCAGTCTCCACATATCTTTTTGTTGATGAAGTTCCACAAGCTCTCCTTAGTAGTTCTTCGTCATCAATGATGAACGCCGTGAAGTCTAATGCTCAACTATACAATCTATCCTAGTCCGAGACATCTATAAGTAGACTAGAAATCAAAAATTATAGTTTTGATCACTAACATTGACAAACAAGATTGAGATAGCAATGCTTGCGAGTTCGACCGAGCAGTGCTCTAACAATCTCCCCCTTTGTGACAAAACTATCAATACATATGGATACAAAATAAATAAACTTTGTAGCTTCTCATCCAAATGCTTGATCTCCTCGTTTCTTCAACATTACTCAAAATCTTCGTCACTTTCAAGTACTCCAATGATTCCAAATGTGTTCAACTCAGCATCATAGTTGTTGAAGATCTGTAGCTATAACAATGAGAAAACAGTTGCTCTCAATCATTGTTATACAATGTCATAGTATCATTATACATCATCAATGTCTAACTATATCACAACTTTGACAACAATACTATGGTGATATGTATCACTCCCCCTTAGTCAATACTTTATCTCACAATGAAAACCGCTCCCCCTTACATAATGATCCGTAAACCATATTGTAGATGGTGGATTTTCGACAAAGGGTAAAATTGTAAAACTATACTCCGGATCCGGCAATCGGATGAGTATTGAGGCACATGTCTCTCATTAAAGCATGAAAGCTCATGCCATAAATCTCTGACTGAGAAGGCTGTCTCTCAGAGTATATGTAGATGTGTAGCCTCCCAGCTGAGGCCACGGCACATCTCATGAATACTGAGCAATTTCAGTAATTACTCTGGATCCGGCAATCGGATGAGTATTGAGACTCATGTCTCTAAGCGTGAAATCTCATGCCATAAAACCTCTGATCGAGAAAGTCTCTCAGAGAAGATGTAGATGTGTAGTCTCCCAGCTGAGACCACGGCACATCTCATACTGTATAGAATCGCAAGATTGGACGGCTCTAGACAACATGTCCGCTAGTATAGAGCAATAACGTCTTCGAGGATGCAACCGGGTTTTTCCCGATCGTATAAGAGGAATATAACACTCCAACAAGTTCATATTTCTCAACCTTCAGATAATTAATGCTCCTAGATAGGAAGCCCTGCTAGTATAGAGCCATCAGTTAATTATCTCTAATCGCTTGAATATGACACTCCAACAAGTTCATATTTATATTGGTCGACACTAATATAAACTAATAGGGTGTGTAAGGAATTGGTCGACACTTAATATATACATTGTTTGAAGAAGGAGTTAGTTCCATATACATGATTGTTTAAATCTATGAATTGATTGCCTTTTAATATTTAGGAAAAACATGTAATGTTTTCTAGATCATTTCAGTGATTACTTGAAAGTTAAATGTTATTCCTACTGGGCACCCCTTTTAGGGATGATGTGCTCACCCATTCCCACTTTCAGTTTCAGAGACAGATCAGAGTTGCGCAGCGAAAGCTTCGTGGAGTCGAATCCGTAGTTGGTTAACTTTTGCTATGTTTATTATGTTGTATATTCTATTTGTAAACTAAATGACTATTGTATATGTATCATTTGAGAGAAGTTCTTGTATATATATATATTTCAGAGCGGGGCTAGTTTTTGGATTATGTTTTGTAGCAGATTTCTTAACTAAATGCTTAAGGATATAATTTAGATTATTAGTGTCTCTTTATTTAGTTAGTCTCTCAGATTAGTCAGCTGCTAGCTTAGGGGGCGCTACACATGACTTGATTTTCATAAAACCGTGAACAACCCACGTAAATTTTTACTATGAGAACATTAACTGGTTTTCAAAATTGGACAGACGTACATTCTACAATTGTGAAAACTCACATACAGATATTATTTCACCATGTATGATTGTCTACTTTCAACAGTTGTTCAAAATCAAAACATTGATTTTACTAAATATATATATTTAGCGTGAAACTCACGTAAATTTGAAAAATATATCTATATATTTTGCTCCCTCGCACGAGCATCTGTCTTTGAAGCGAGAGTATATTTTCAAAGATTTCTGAAAGTTCGAAGATAAAAATTTTCATGAAAGCTCACAAACAAAATTTTATTACTAACAGACGCACGTCTGTTCAAAAAAAAAATTTCTCTCGTACGAGCATCCACCTTTGAAACGAGAGTTTATTCCACTTTGTGAAATCTCACGTATTTAAAAAATAAAATTTTGTTTTCGTGAAAGCTCATAGACAAAAATTTTATCATTAGACTCAGTCTATTTTGTTAGTTCCTTAAACTAACGAAAGAACGAGTGTCTATTCCTAAAACAAGGATTT
>JAJJWW010002379.1:0-29074 GCA_023531295.1 Papaver armeniacum | reverse complement strand
TGTGTTATGTACTCTTGATATATATCGTATAATTTGTGTCCCGAATACTTATCAACTCCTTATGATTTAATATGAGTTTGTCATAAAAATAGTCGGGATTTTCCTCTCTTTTTTTCTTGTTTTTTTCCTTTAATATTTTACCACGGGATATTTGCTCGAACGAATGAAATATAATCTTAACTTCTAGACACTTTTTTATTTAGGTTCATTGCTTATAATGATACTCTACATGAACATGGAAGTTTAAATATTTTTTGAAAGCCGCCGGTCGACTCATCCCAAGGAAATCAACTAATCAATATTGTCCATAAAGTTTCCCCATGCTCCTATTTCGCTCCAGTGGCTCATCTATCATGGTCATGTTGTGATCCTCCAAATAAATGGAACAATAATATTTTTTGCATCGAACGGATGATAAAAACTATCCAATGTGACATGATTTTCCCAGTAATTTTTTCAACGCCCCATTAGATGACAATGTTTAAAAATGTACCACCACCTTTTCAAGGGATTGTATATATGTAAACCTCTTCATTAAATCTTCAACAAAGTATTGTGCCCAACGGTTTGTCTTAACGCAAGGCTTTGGTAACTTCAAAAGTCTTGGACATTTTGTCACTTCCATATGTTCCTACCTTCACTTGGAATACAATCTCGGCGACACATTACCTCACAAGAACCTTGAACACATATTGTACTCCTGGATCCTATTTTAAATTTATAGGTTGTCAATAGATCTTTACCAAAAGTTGACATCTTCTACGTTGATTATTTATAAAAAAATTATGGTATTGTGGATCGTTGCTTTCTAAGATTGTAGTTTTCAAATTGGCCTCTTCAAGTCCACCTTTTTCTAAGTTTATATATCCTGCTTGTTTTTAACATTTTAGTTAGCCATATTATGTTTGTTACTAACTTTAAACTTGATGTCATCTTCTACTTTAAACTTTATGTTATTCTTTAATCTAAATAGTTATACCTCTTTCATTCGTATCAAGTATTCCGTCAGATATCCCAACAATTCTTCTACAACAATTCCTTTCTTTCCCGTTTTTCCATCTAGCCATTATTATCAAAAGCAATCTGTCCATTTTTGTTGATATTATGTATTTGCAATGTTCATTTTTCTTAAATAAATAGATTGTGGAAAAACTAAAAAAAAAAAACAAAAGTATTATATCGGGTCTAAATTACTATATCCAAAATACTCAGGACATCACATACGGTGCCTTGTTTCTCAAATTCATCGTTGCATTCTAGACAGACATGCTACACCAATCATTTCGAAGTGTGGTCAATGTATCCCTTACACTTAATAATAATAACAACAGGTCAATTTTTTTCAAGGCGTCAGGTTGTAAAATGGTATGAATCTAATAAATTTGAATTGTACCTCAATCTAGATATCACCTTCTTCTCACATTACACAAGCAATTGAGGAAGGGTATATCTTGACAACTCTTTACATAGGAAGAGTTAGCCAAACCTCATGTTCTTGAAATTGTCTTTACGTGGAAATTGTTATTAATCCATATTTTAGTCGCTCCTATCGAAGTCGATCTAATTAGTCCTATAGAAAGTTAATCTTAAATTTTTGACCTTATTTCTTGACCAAATTATTGAAGTATTCTCAGTCATGTTACGCTTTGTGTGATCTACCCATCTTTATCTACTCTACCTTCTAATCCAGAATGAAACCTATACATATTGATCCGTAATTTGATATTGTTGGTTTGTAATCAAGAGGTCGCATGATTTGAGAATGTAAAATATCAAAAATATTTATAAACATCGGAGGCGGAATTTAGATTTATGATTTAGAGTTTTTATGATGATTTTTGATGAACACACATAATTTTCAAACAAATATTTTAGAATGCAAATACATTTTCCCGGTCAATAATGTTTTATATCGGAATTGAGTGAAAGTTGTTGTCTTTGTAGGTAGTTGTCAGCAAACAACTCGACATTGATGGTCTTTCAGGAAAAAAAATGTAATAGTACTTGAGAGAGAGATAAATGTTCTCTTACGGGGTACACCAATTGCCTTTATATAATACGGATATCAAGTTTGGGTGATCCAACATTCATTATCATATTGTCTTATATGTTCCTGGTATCATACTCAAAATATTTGATTTTTGTCCTTATCAATACAAAGTGCTAAAAACAACCAATTACATCTTTCACAATACAATGTTGCATGTTTGGAAGATCTTTACTCTGGTCAATAAAACTCTCACTAAAAGCAAAAACTATTATTATCCACTACTATTACCAACACCCACCACCATAAAAACCATCCAACGCCACTATTTCTTCCACCAATAGTAATGTTCGCCTCCACCATTCACAAACACATACGTTTATACTAAACCTACTTCCATCTTCAGAGGTTTTTCCCACACTACCCCTCACTATATTTTGGTTAATTAGTCCATTGAAAGTTGCATAATTGAGAATGTTTATTGATTAATTTCATGAGTTATCTACACAAGAAAAATGGAATTACACTTAGCAAATAAAACACTCTTAAACTTTCTCTCTCTAATGACTTGCCTAACAATTCTAAAAAGATCCCCCCACAACAGACTCACTCAACCCTTTATATAGGGTAATACATAGTGGATGACACTAAGCTATCCTTTATTTTTCGGGAATGTCTCTCGCGAAGTGTCGCGATGTACAACTTATTCAACCTCGCGACACTTCTTAACCCTCGCCGGGTTCCATGTCTCTCGGTTGTTTTGTGTGTCGTTTCTCATTCAAGGCGTTCATTTTAGTTCCTGGACTCCCTCGCCCGGTCTGCAGTCGTTTATTGATCCATGAGCCTATTCATTGTGATATTATGATCCTACATCTTGCCTCTTTTTCCTTGAATATTGCTTGAAGAGCGATCTTTAAGGAAAAATCTGTTGTTGTAGTGATCTTTGGTTTTTTGTTGATGAGGGAATGAGCGAGAAGAATATTGTACTTGAAAAGTACGTACTTGCCTCTATTCTTTTGCGAAGTCATAGAAGCTTCTTTGAGATATATATGAAGTATCGTCTCTTATCTCTCCTCATATTTCTCTGCGAAGGAAGAGTATCATGAGATTCTTACGATAATGTTGCTTGTTGCTTATCTTTAGAATCTTGATTTTATTTTTACACGGATTTTGATTATTAATTTCTTCTCTTGACACGTCTCTTTCAACCATTTTTTCTTGACCGTTCATGTCTCTTCGCATTAAATGACCTCGTTTTTCTCGAGACTCTTTTCCCCTATATATAGTTTTCTTTTCCCCTCCTTTTCATCTTTTAGTTTGTCTCTGCAACTTTTCTTTGATTCTCTCCTTCCGCAATTTGCGCTCACCGCTCTTGCAAAGCTTTTCTTCATCCTTTCTAGCGCTGCTTTTAATCTCCAATCTTTCGTCCATTCCCATCTTGATAAATGGCTTCCATCAATCGTGCATACAAAACTTCTTTCGAAGAAGTTCAGCAAGTTGCTCGAGAAGGGTTTTACTCTGTCAACTATTCTGATCGAGGATCTTCATCTATTCTTCTTTGCCGCAAAGTTATTTTACGATTATCAATGTGATGATCAAAGATTATAGTCTCGCTAGGTCAACTTCTCGCGGGACTTCCCATTCCCTTGTACAATCCAGAGATTCCCTTATTTTATGAAATCTTGGCCCATGAAAAATTCTCTCGGGCCATTTATCAATTGAGTGGCGATTGCATTCGTCTAATGCTTGAGTTCGCGCATCGTGGTCTTTGGCAAAGGATCTTTATACTCTACTACTTTGTTAGACATCCCGATTTCAAAGATTTGGAAATAGGCTCTTGAGAAGTACACTTTGTAGAGAGCTTCTTTGAAAACTATTCAAAGGTGATAAAGATGGTTAATGCGAAGTCTCATTTGGGGCATTCGCTTTGAAAAGAAGGATAATGTCACGAGGATAAATTGCTCATGCGGGATATTGATTGGCACCCGGGCAATAACACTACTCCTCGCCATTCCAAAGATGAGAAATGGTGGGTTGTACCCTGATTTTAAGTGGCCCTTATATCGCGGGTTCGTATGTTCTTCCTGCCGCGAATCTCGCAGATATCATCCTTGGGAATTCAAATGGCACAGAGGGCAAATGAGGTATGTTTCTCATTTTAAATCTTGCCTTCGCAACTTTCTTTTTACATATGTTGAGTTTGTATAATTTCTCGATCGCCAAATTGAGAAGAAAGTACAAGGATAATCCGTTGGAAAGTACTCACGTTACTTGATCGCTACGGATGAAGTAAGAAACATTTCTTTTGTTATTTAAAACAATATTGTCGCCTCTGTTTCTTATTTTTATCCGTATGCGAAGGTTGGAGTTGAAGAAACTCTGCTGCGAAGACTAAAAGTAAGGGTAAACGTAGCTCGCAAGGGTAAATCCTCTGCCCCCTTAACTAAGAAGCGAAAGGTCCAATCCTCTTCTCGCCTTAGCTCAAGCTCACCTTCTCGACGAGGATAACCATGAATCGAATCTTTCTCTCGCCAAGAAGATTCCATCGACCGATTCTTCCATGGATCGGTTATCCAAAGATTTTCTCGGGCATCAAGTTTCCAAGGAATGGGAGATGCTCCCTAGCTTCTCTTTGCGGAGCTCTCGCAAACGTGTGTAATCTTTGCTTTCTTTGGAAGGCAATAATTCATTCAATGGAGTCTCTAGAGTTGTGTCTCCCGATCTTTTGAATGCACTTGGGTCTGGTATGTGTACAGTCATATTTCCTGCTAACTTTAAATTGTTTAAGTATATATATATTTTAATGATTTTTCTATCATCTTCTATAGGTTGGAAGATCTTCCTTTGTAGTTGCCTCGACCTTGAGAGAAGACGCAATAATCTTGAAAAGAAGAATTTGCGGTTGAGCGAGAAGATTCAAGAATTAGAGACCGAAGGCTGCGTCATCTCGTGAGAAAGACGAGAGAATTCAAAGTTAAACACCGAACTTGATTCCCAAAAGGATAAGGTGTCCTCTCTTCAAAATGCCAATCAAGAACTTTATGGTATAAAATTTTACCTCCTTTTATTATTTTTATTTTAATGGTCGCCTATTGCTACCGACTTATTACTTTCGCAGATGTATATAATCTCTCCGATGAGGCTATTCTTCTCCATACATTTCTGATCCTATGGATAATAACCTTCTTCTCGCTCACCTCAACAACTCTTTAAGTAGTTCATCAAACAAAATTAACTCCCTTTCATTAAATGAACTTAGGACCAAATATCGTCTTTTAGAAATTGAACATAGATCTGGTTTAAGTGCTGCCAACCAATTTAAACGAATGTTTCTCGAGTCCAATAAAGAAATCAAAATTTTGAGGAAGAAAATTAGTGACCATATAGATGATAAAGATCGCATTGCTAACAATGGTGCACAAAGCATTAGCAACCTTTCAAAAATCTCTCCTTGAATTACAAATTGAGCGGGACGAATTGCTTCGCGGAATTCCTTACTTAGTGAGCGAGAAGATCAAATTCGCTCCCTCCTTGTTATAAATAGTGACGATGAATTCGCACTGGCAGCGAAAGTTTTAGATAATGCCGAAATAATCTAGGTGTTGATGTTAGTCTTCACGCCGAGCATACTTCCTTGGTTAAAGATATGATATCTGATAGAGAAGGTTATTTGTTACACCTTACTACTTCTTACTTCTGTAGTATTGCTTGTAAATTATTAACTTGTTGTTACTTATTTGCGAGAATCGAGAAGAGGCTTCAGGTTAGAATTAGAGAGCTTGAATCGAGAAGGAACAACTCGTAGGGGAATTTTCCAAACGAGAATTGAAGAACTCGAAACGAAAAACAACAACTCGCCAAGAATCTCTCCCTTCGTAATAACAAGTATTCCAAGTTGAAGAAACAATTTGAAACAACAGTGGAGAACTTTAGTAATGATGCTGTTCGTTTTCGCAATGGAGCCATGGAGTATGTTTGTAAACACCAGAACATCCCTCTGCATACATATCCCTGGCTTCTTGAAAAGGTTCCTGAGAACTTGCCTGTCTCAGATGTTTCTGATAGTGAAGGCAAGCGAAGAAGAAAATTCAGCGACGAGAATAATAAAACGATGAATCGGATGAAGAAGAAGAATCACCCAAGATGTAATTCTTTTTTTTTCTTTTTCTTGCGTGTAATATCTCAGTACATTCTTTGTATCTTTGTTATAGTGAACTCTTTTTCATGAATTCAATCTTCACTCCCCTTTTTGTTAGTTCTTCCTTGTAATATAATTGACTATCTTTATTGATGTATAACTCTTTCCTCGGAAGATGAATAACAATATTCCATCTTTTCCATTCCCATACTTGCCTCTCTGGTATTCATCTTCGATGGAAGAAGTTAGTTATCCTCATGTATTTTGTTGAATAATAATTTTAGTGTTATTGAAATGTATAGCCGCGGCGAGGTCGCAATATCTTTATGAATTGAGAATTCTATCTCCTCTTGCTGCGACAAGGTCGCAGCCGCCTCTACACTTTCATGCAAAGGCCCATTGACCTTGCCTTATCATTTTGTGTGGTCTTCCAAGTCGGACCTCCCTAATTAGAGGTCCTCCCCTGCCACAGTTCATTCGGCAAAATCGCGCAGACGTCTTTACACTTGTATGTAATGACCCATTGATCTTGCCTTATCATTTTTCAAGTATTTTTGCCTCTGCAGGATGTTTTTGTTGCGACAATATGACAGGCCTAAACATCCTTGCGAATATAAAGCCCCATGACATTGCCGTCGTGCGACGAAATCGCAGGACGTCCGTACACTTTCATGTAAAGACCCCTTGATCTCGCCTTACCCTCGCGTTAGTATTATTGCCTCTGCAGGATCATTGCACAAATATGATAAGCCTAAGTCTTCTTGCGAAAACAAAGCCTCATGACATTTGCGTCTGTTTTGGCACCCCCCCCTAATGGAGAGCACCGCCCTTATCATCTCCCCGGTTGCCCCTTCAAGGAGGCGAAACATCGGCCATACAAGACTAGCTCCTCCCATCCGGTCTTAACAACAACCGATTGTTTTCGCGAGCCTCTCTTATCCCTTATACCTATAGGGTTTATGGTTACGAGACTGCACCCTAAGTGGAGTTTTCTTCGGGCGAGTGCAACGCATGCCAAGACTTGCCAAGAATGGCCAGGGTAGGTTCATCCATCCCGGGCACTCTGGCTCAACCGTGTACCTCGGCGCCTTGTGCATACACTGACTCCTAAGAAGAGACCCTCGGTCGCCCAACCAGGGTATAACCTACATATATAGTTGGGAATCCAAGGTACCTCTTCCGGATAGGCTTTCATGGGCCCCAAATTTTCATGGTTCAGGCTTCAGGAGCGGTGTAACCTTCCCCCTGAACCACGGCGAGAGATACCCCCTTATATGACGCACTTTAGGTCTTACATTTGCCTCTTAAGAAATGTTATTCGCGAACTAGGGTGTACGCCATAAAGGTTCGTCCCATTCATTTGCGCATTTATTTTTGTTAAATCATTCAATCATTCATGTTTCATTATTTGTTTGATATTTGTTTGCGAAGTATTATGACTCTATTTCACTTGTTGCATTTCACTTTTCTTTCTTAGTCGTATTCTCATCTTACTCTTGGCTGCGAGATTCTCGCACATCATTACTTCATTATTACTTTGCATCTTCTTTGTTATTGATTATTCACTTCTTATGCCTTTTGTTGCTCATATCTTTTGCTTCTTCATTGTTATAATATTGGTCCTGTCTCTAAGCATTCACCTCGCGGGGTACGTTCAGCCCTCACTTCTATAGCATCTACCATTAATTTTTCCTTTCTCTGTTCATTTCTCACATGTTGCTTCCAATCCTTTCTTTTGGCACTTCTTTCTTCATGCAGTTTTCTATCAACCTCATGGCATTGTTGCGACTCCTTCCAATCTCCTGTATGATACCAATGCCATTTGGATGTGGGAATTTAATACATTGATGATATGTTGACGCGACTCCTAAAATTTCATGAAGCCATGGTCTCCCAATCAGCGCATTGTATGGAGATTCCACATCAACCACACGAGAATAAAATATCGGTGGATAATCCTTGTAGAGGTATTCTCATGTGAACCTCTCCTTTTGGTTTGTTTGCGATACCGTTAAAGCCATATATCTTGTATGTCGAGGAATTAAATCCTCATCTTTTCCGCCCATCGTCTTGTAGGTATGGTAGAAGAGAATATTCACTGAACTTCCTGTGTCGATTAGAATTCGGTTGATCGCCCAACAAGCTTCTGCCTCATCATCTTCTCCATCAACTGGTTTCGGGTTAATCTCTAGTCTCACAACCAACGGGCTATCGTGTGTTTCTCTTCCTTTTGGTACTTCATCCATGCAGAGAAAGAAATAGTCTTCAATCGCCACTTTTCTAACTGCATTGTCCTCGCTGGACTCATTATTTCTTTATCATTAGCATCTCTCGCAAAGACTCTACTGAGCACGTTGTCATGAAAATCTTCGATGGTGCGATAGGAGTGGACGATAGAGTTGCAATTCAAATTCTTAGCTTTGGTTCCTACTTCTATCACAAATGTTTCCTTTCCTTTCGCCGACACTTTATTTCTATGCATCTCTGGTGGTGGTGGTAATGTCGACTGTTTCTTCTCCCTTTAGAAAGTGATTGACTTCCCGATCAATCATCCTGAGAATAATTCTCTTTATGTTTCTACAATCGTTTGTTTGATGCCCATGGAAGCGATGGTAAGAACAAAACTCATGACTTCTATCTCTGGCGGTGGTTCCATTCCAACATTCCAAGGTGCTTTGGTACATTTTCCATCACAAGTATAGCTTCCCAAATCTTTTCAACGCTAGCATTCAGTGGAGGCATCTTAATTTGTTCCCATACTGTTCTATGACTTCTCTGCCCTCCACGGTTATTTTGCCTTCGTCCACCATAAGTTTCTTGCATGTGATCTAACCTCTGAATCTTATTATTGCTGTTACGGTTGTGGTAGTTTCTCTCTCGCTCAAACTCCTCTTGATCGTGGCTTCCCATGGCTACTATCTTCTGCTGTCCCTCATCAGCTCTCCTTGCCTGCTGTCCCTGCGAAGTGCTCGCCACTGTATTTATGAATTGAGGCAACAAGCTTGCGTTCGCGGCGTTAGAACTTGTATTCACGACTGGATAAGAATTCATTTCATTCTGTCTTTCTTCTAAAGCGATGTATTCTTCTTGTAATTCTCGCAGTTCTGCCATCGTGATTGTATTTTTGATTCTAAAAATTTGAATATATAACAAGTTGGTCGCGAAGAGAGCGTTCACAAATGAGAGTATGAGATATCTCTCCTCAACCCGTCCTGCCATTTCGCTACACATGGTCCTCCACCTTACTGTCAACTGTCTTAAGCTCTCGCCAATCCTTTGTTTCAACCCGAATACATCTTCAATACAGTCGCGAAGAGTTGTTACTTATGTATGCTCCCGGGGAATGTGGCTTGTAAATGGTGAAATGATGTAATTGTATTCCTTGGTAGACTTTCAAACCACTTTAGTGCTTCTCCTATTAAGCTTGACGCGAAATATTTGCACAATATAGCATCATGGTTCTCCCATTGTAACATACATCTCATATAAGCCTTAATATGTTGTATCGCACAGGTTGTTCCATCAAAGATGTTGGTTAATGCAGGTAGATTGCACTTAGGAGGTATTCCTCCCATTTGTACTTCTAGCGTGAAGGGATTCTTCGCGGCTTCTGCGATGGCTTCGTCCAGTTGTCTCCTTCCTCCTTCTCTTCTATTGTTCAGTAATCCTCTCATTTCAGCTAGTTCTCTTAAGATTTGTTCATTTGCCTCAGGAATTTGATTCTCTCTGGTCTTTTTAGCTCTGCTTCTCTCCTCCTTCGCTCGTGTCTATTTTGACCTTCTTGTTCGTTATTTTCTTCTCCTCTTTCCTCGCGACGCTCTTCTTCGTTTCTTTCGATAATTCGCACGCCATTATATCGGTTGTTTTCTCTTCTTGGTGGCCTCTCAGCTCTCAACATCTGCACCCTCTCATATTCTTCATTAATATTTCTATTGGTACGATTTTGTTCCCTTCTTCTCTCGCGGTTGTCATGGTTATTCTGCTTGGATTGCTTCCTCCATCTCTTGATTTTCCATTTCTGCTCTCATTCTTTCTCTTTCGCGAGCTAGTCGCGCTTGTTCTATGTAGTGTCTCTCAATGTCATCCTCGATTTCTCGGTTTCTTCTCAATTCTTCTCTCCCATGCAAGATCATTCTCCTTGACTTGGTCATTTCTGTTCTTGGAGTTGCATGTTTCCTTGATTTTCTCTATTTCGCTCATTTTGAAGATTTTCGGGTTGAGGAATATAACGATCTTCTATTTCCCCTCTTCTTTCGCCATGCTCTGTGTTTGGATTTTGTGTCTCTTCCTCGGTATTCTCTGTTGGTAAAACTCTTCTTCTTTCTTCTCTGTTCGATCTAGAACTTGATCTCACGCTACTTCTAGATCTCCTACTTTGCAATCTCATATTTTCCATCCTCAATTCATGATTTTGTCTTGTCAAGTTTGCTCGCTCTTCTGCCTCTAGCCGTCTCTCCTCATGTATTGTTTGTCTCAATCTTTCATAACGCTGCCATTTCTTCGTTTCACGGGTTCATTTCTCCATTCATTCCTTGTTCTCCTTGTCCATTGTTCACCAATTCTTGCTCCTCTTCTCTCTCGTCTTGAATCGAGATCTCCAAGTATGCACACTTACTCTATCATAATCCACAGCCCCGCGTTTGCTCTTTGGGGAGATTGGTGGCTGGTTTTGACCTTCTTCATCATTTCTCATGTTCATCCTTGATGATTCTCTGTTTCATTCCTCCTTTCTCCAAAAGTCTCCCACTTCTTCTTACAATCGTTGGTTGCTCCTGTACGTTTCTTCTTCTAGCCATCTTTCTTTTTCAATGAATTCTTGAGTATCTTTTTCGAATCTCTTCTCTGTTAATCCAAATTCTTTCCAATTTCTTCGTCAATCACTGCTCGTCCCTGTTTCTAGCGCATATGTAGTAGCAGGTTTTCCCACACTACACCCCTCACTATATTTCGATTAATTAGTCCATTGAAAGTTGCATAATTGAGAATGTTTATTGATTAATTTCATGAGTTCTACACAAGAAAAGTAGAATTACACTAGCAAATAAAACACTCTTAAACTTTCTCTCTCCTAATGACTTGCCTAACAATTCTAAAAAGATCCCCCTTACAACAGACTCACTCAACCCTTTATATAGGGTAATACATAGTGGATGACAGCTAAGCTATCCTTTATTTTCGGGAATGTCTCGCGAAGTGTCGCCAGTGTACAACTTATTCAACCTCGCGACACTTCTTAACCCTCGCCGAGTTCCATGTCTCTCGGTTGTTTTGTGTGTCGTTTCTCATTGCGTCGTTCATTTTAGTTCCCTGCGACTCCCTCGCGGTACCGTCGTTTATTGATCCCGCGAGCCCTATTCATTGTGATATTATGATCCTACAACTACCACCATTAGAATTAATATAGCTTTTAGTATAATTATTTATTAATAAAATTATGTAGTTATGTTAGATTATTAAAGGGACATTTATAATAGAAATTTAATTAATCATTATGAACAATCAATGAGACACTAATTACTAAAATATTTAAAAATGGTTAAGTTAAACAAACCCCGGAGATAAATTTATCTTTGCCAAGGACAAATCCTGACCACTCTTTACATAGACAAAACGATAATAAATAATTTCATATGCTCTAATCTTGATTCGTGTCGTTCGTTTAGTTATTACATAACATGGCAATTGATTGCACCAATTTCTTAAAATGGACATGTGTTTTATCGGGTTTATTTTAACATTAGAATGATCAACCACGTTTATACTTTATAACATAACGTCACATATTTCGTGGCGTTACGAAATTAGCATAATATTTTTTTCACCAATACCCTCCACCACCATAAAACCATATGAATCCATTTTTTATCCACCACCACCTAGTGGCAGAGCCAAGGGTTGACTAACTCCGCTCTAACCCCTAAATTTTTAATAACTACATAAATTTTTTAGTTTATTTTATAAATAGTATTTTTTTCCATATATATTTATGGTTTAGTCCACCAAAGTTTACATGTTTTTTTTTTTTTTTTTTTAAGTAGGCCTCCTCAATGTCAATTTTTGACTCCACCACTGCCACCATCACTGCCTTGACCCCATGTAGGTTGTTGGACGTAATTCTAATTTTCAATCACAAATGTCATGTATGAGGTTTAGATTGAACAAAATGTCGTCGATTAATTAGTTTCATTATTATTTTTTTAGTGTATATATTATTTTTTTATATTGCAATCAATTTTATTTTAACATTAAAAAATCATGATTTATACGATATAGTACCAAAGATAACGGGGTACCATTTAGGTGATCCAACTACGATCATGAAAATATTATCTTGTATGATATCATCCACGAAATATATGGTACCTTCCCGAGTGTTAAAAACAACCAACCACATCTTCCATCTACGATGTTATCGATGTTGTAACGACAACATAAAATTAATATCGTCCATCACTACTCACCAAAGACTCATCGTCACTACTTCTTCCACCAAACCCGGGGGCGGAGCGAGTTTTGAGAAAAGAGGGAGAAAAAACTCTTGGCAAGTTGGATACATGTGAAAAATGGACTTTGTATCCCATTTTATGATAAAAGAACAAAATAAATATAATTGTGTTTGGCGCACTTAACCACCACTAATCTTTCGGCCTCCACCTCTTACTACTACTCATTGTCGCCAAAAATGTCTATTGATATTATTTATCAAAATTACTTATTACTTATTAATAGAAATAAATATTATAATTAATTAAGAAAACATTTATAATTAAAAATGATTAGTCATTTATTATGAGCAATTAGTGAAACACTAATTAATAAAACACTTTATAATGAATAGATTTTTATTATGTGCAATTAGTGAAACACTAATTAATAAAGCAATTATGATATTTAAGTTGAACAAACCACCACCGTTGATTTATCTTTTCTATTAATTCCAACCAGGTGGAACAAGCTGGTTAGAGGCCACTCTTATAACATAATAGGTCATGAGTTGAACCTCCTAGTTATAATTTTTGAAAATCCATATCTTGACTTGAGTATTCATTTTTCATTCATAATAATGGAATTAATGCCACGCGTGCGAGTTGAGAGGTGGTCGGAGAACCACTGACCCTTGATTTATCTTTGTCTGGACAAATCCTGACCACCACTAACACAGGCTAACTTAGCCTAGCTTTGTTTTGTACTAATGATATATATATATATTTGTATTTAAGTTTATAATGATAAATTAGGAAATCTATTGATTAGTACTCATACTGCAAAATTAGAGAAACTTTCCTTATTTACGTGTCTAATTGATGTTACAAATTAAAAGAATTTTCTTTAATATACAAATATGAAATTATCTTTAGGTGTATGAAAGGTATATTTGGATAAAAATAGAATCATTATTAATAATAGAAAGAATAATTTTACTAAATTAAGTGTACATTTAAACAAGATTTTATTTTCTTTAGTAAGTTTGAATTAATAAATAACATGCATGGGTTGTCACTTTAAAAATGTTGCCTAATCGGATAAAAGAAATGTAAACACTTGTTTGTCTATTTTGTTTGTTTGTGGGAAAATATTTTGCTCTAGCACCGCTAGATCAGCATGTCACGCCAGGCATTTTAGCTATTTTTCGCGTCAAAGAAACTCCTCTTATGCTAACCATGGTTATTGTCACATGCCCATTTAATCGCCTAAAATTTTCATGGGACATAACCATCAACAGATTGTGGTCAGTGAATCAACTTCACCCAAAATCATTGACCCTTGCATACTTGCATCAAAGTACGCATCTTGCCTTCACTCATAAGGCATTGCACAATCGGAAGTCTTTTCTTCTTTCTCTCTAACTCTTCATGCCCCCATAAGCATAAAAGGTTCTGCCATGTACTTAACCAATTCTCACACAACATCAGCAACATAATGAACACAAATATATACTACAACAAACCCATTTTATTGCACCAAAGGAAGATTACAAAACTTCGTCCATCACATGGACCAAAAAAGCGAGCCATTCACCATTTTGGTGAATGCCTAACTCTCTCAAACATGAGACTAACTCTCATATGTAAGCCTAGTGATTTTCCTACTCCTTAGGACTATTTATACAGTGGTTACAATGGCCAAAACCGTGCACTGACACTTGCACACACATGGAGCAACCATGTGTCCCATCGAGTAGTTCCCATAACCATAGCTCACTTTTCCAACTACTACCTTTTGTGTTGTCAAGCCAACGGATGCCACACCTATTCTTGGTGGTTATGGACACCCCACATGGTTATAAACTTCCTCTATAAAGTTCTACCTTGTCTCACTTCATTGACATGCTCATGAAAGCCAATAACCAACTCCTAACCTTCACTTGAGCCGTATTGCACACTTGTTGTGCCATACTAGTTCATCTTGCACCAACGTTCAGCTCTCTTGGACTGCATGTTTATCATTCCAAACTCATGTACGGACAATCCTTATGCTTCAAACATCGAGGCCGCTCCTTAAGCTCACTCCCAGTTACTTGTAGGATCGGGAATATCTCAACACCAACACCTCTGCAAATTCATAAAGCGTTACGTAGCGGGCGTCGCGAGGCGAATAAAATAAGTGACGCAATGGATGACGACATCGAACACGAGAAAGGTGTGAATACCTAGCGAGATCTAGGAGTGTCGCGAGATTATGCATTTGTACACTTGCGACACTTCGCAAATCGTTCTCGAAATAAAGGACAACTTAGTTTGTCATCCATTATGTAATACCTATATAAAGAGCCGAACAGGCCTATTGGAGGAGAGATCTTTTTCGAGTGTTGAGCAAGTCATTAAGAGAAAGTTTATAGTGATTGTAATTTCTTTAGATCTTTTCCATTTTATCTTGTAAACATTCAAGAAATTAATCAACAAAAATTATAATTGTTCATATTCAATGGTTTGATTGTGTGGATTCTTGTGAGGGGTGTAGTGTAGGATTTCCTGCAACTACATATTGGCGCTAAAAACAGGGAAATCAAGATTAGAGATTGGATATTGACATTAAAATTGTTCAAATCGAGAGTATGATGGATAAATTGGTTAAAATGGAGAAAGCGAATCAAAGAGAGTAATGGAGAATTGGAATGTAATATGATTACAAAGACGATGGTTAATAAATTTCATGAAAGTATCGGAGGAGAATACACAAGCGAGATTTTTGAAGGAAAGAAAATTGTAACAACGGAGAAGGCGTCACCCTTGAAAGAATGGGAAAAATAGAAGATTACGTTTATAGTAGCAGATATCAAGAGAATTTAAATCACACATCTCCACTAGTGATTACGATAAGCGCAAACAAGAAGAAGGAGAACCAACAAAAGCGGTGGAAGAATGGGCAATAAATAGAACTTTGGTGGACACGGGGAGTTTAGTGAATATAATGTTTTATCATGCTTATAAAGGTTGGGGTACAAAAATGAAGAAATGACTTCCTCGACATATCATATCCATGGTTTGGAAAATCTATAACAAAACCTAAAGGGGAAATAAAAATGCGAATTCTGTTGGGAGAAATTGAAACACAAGTGACGTTATGTGTAGTGGATATAGAATCGCCATACAACATGTTGTTGGGAAGACCATGGGTACATGCAATAAAAGCTGTAGCCTCGCAACATTTCATCAATGTGTCAAATTTCCTATCTTGAGTGGGATTGGCGAAATCGGAGGAGATCTGAGATAAAGGAAGGATATATCATCAAATCGAGGTAAAACATTATGAAGAACAGGTGAAGAGGCGAAAAGATCGCAAAAAGATGGCAAAAGCAGCGAAAAGGAAGAAGAATTTAGAACTTACATGATAAGAGCGAGAGAAGGAAAAGGAATACACAGGTGAAATCTCGGAAGAAGAGAATTGACCATGGTCGTAGCGTCAAAAAATAAATTACACTTTCTTACTACTCAAAAATATAAATATAGCAAGGGCAAGAAAGGATCGATCCAGAGAGGTCTAGGTTGTCAAATTGTTGTGGTTTCTATATAAATTCTGGGTGTTTTTCGATTTTTATGAGAGTAAAATAAACTAAAAGCAAATAAACAAAAAGTAAACAAATAAGATAGAAGAGATATTGGTTAAGGATTTCGTTTTCATTCACTAACATGCTTTTCACAATAACTAGAATTGATATTTAATCTCAACTTTTATCAAAGACCCTAGAATACCTTGATCGCAGAATATCCAGTTAATCTCCTCTTGTCATCAACAAACACATTAAAGATGCGAATATGAATTCTATCTAAAGGAACAACCTAACGTGTAAAAGCACTAATCAAGTTTAATTCCCTAGATGCATTAAGTTCTATGAAATCGAGGCCAATCAAAGCAATTGAGCGTGGAAAGCGCACTAATTCAATTTAACAAAGGTTACGATTCACATATGATCATAAGAATATATCACTATAAACTATAATCATATTATGCTACTTGTATCCAAGGAATATCACTTTTTGCGTATAATAAACCTAAACTAGCAATAGATGTGATTAGAAGTTCTACCAATTTGCAACTTGACAAAACAATCAATCAATCATAAAACAATATTTTTTCGAGAGAATTGCAAACGATAGATATGAGACAAAACTAATATATTGAATCAAAGAATCATATTATGTGAAATCCAACTATTCCATAACCATAATAAACTTAGGTACTCATATTCAAAGAGTTCATCACAAGAAGAAAGAAAAGACTTCATGGTTCTAAACCCTAGAATAAAGTAGAAAGAGATAATAAAAGCGTGGTCCTCCAAAAATTGTAGAAGTCTTCCCTTTTGTAGTCTTTTCTCCTTCCAAAACTAGGTTTTGTCGTCAAAGTCCATTAGTTGGAAATTCACCCGGCCTGAGAGAGAAACCCGTAGAAATTTTGTCCCAAAACGCTCGTAGGAAAATCGGGATTGCGGCAGGAAATTGTGGGAAATATATCTCGGGTGGCCGTGCAAAGTCAAACCGGTCCACTTAGGTCAGCCAATCGAACAGCCGGGTCAGGCCCAGGTCGGATCGGGTCGAGGATCGGTCAATCACCGAGTCGATCTTGGGTCGGATGGGTCGGTGCAGTCAGCCTGGTCGATCCTTTGCCTTGGTGAGTGGTGACTAGCTTTGGCTCGGAGCCATTGCCTGAGGCCGACCTGTAATGCACAATCATTGTGCTTGGGTCTGCATTTCGTGCCTTGATGGCTATACCTTGCACAATTCAATCACCCATTTCATCCTATCCATGGTCTTTTCTTGCTTGACTTCGGCTGCTAATTGATTCATCATTCCATTGCCATCATCGATTTCATCCTTCACGATCTGCACACCATCACCGGAACATACTCTCTCCACCTTTGCAACACCACTGGCCATACCAAGACCATCACAGAAATCAAACCACAAGGCTATCTCAATTCACCTTTGCTCTGCACCACCAACAAAGGCTAGGCGATTTACAAGAACAAACATGCAGACCCACATAGCAGCTGACTTTACTTCATTGCCTTCACATCCATATAGCTCTACTCAGAAGCTTCACGTAACCTAAGTACGCAATTCACGAAACCACGACTCCTCTTTTCTCACCATGCAATGTTTCAAGCACCATTGCCTAACAACCTGCTGACTCCACCTTGTCACAAGCCATTTGTTACACAGCCTGTAGTTTCCTCGGCTGCACTACCTCGGGCCACTGTAGTTTCCTCGGTGCACTACCTCGGGCCACTGTAGTTTCCTTCGGCACCGGCACTCTGTGAGCCACTCTCTTTACAGCTAAGTCTCGCTCTGACTCCAACTCCTGCGCCATTTCCTCATTGTCACCCAGCGACACGCGGTACCACAGTTAGACCAAACCAACACCTGCCTGGAACACTTCATATTTGTGCACACAATGCGGCTCAGTTCCCTTGACAACACATTTGCAATTCAAGTAAACCATCTAGCGGTACAACCACAGTTTCATCTCACTTTGCCTCGGTGCTAGCTTCACAAATTCCATCGATAATTCCTACCACTGCACCTTGACTCACATAAGTGCAAAACCACAACTCTTCACTTCCATGAGCAATCATTTAATCCTGGCGTATCACACGGACCACAGGCCTAGCTATTCCCGATGCTCCTTGACTTCCCCACCCGAAGCGCACGCACTTTCCCTTAGGTTCCCATTCCGGTGCCACTTTAACTGCTGTTGCATCTTCTCATTTCAACCATCGGACCTTCATCTCGGCCCAGTTCAGGCTTTGTCATCCTGGAAGCAACCTTGTAAACTCCTTAAATCAAAACAACATCACAGGCTATCTCGGGCCATTCCTCCACATTCTCTTCTTTCCTTCTCTGACTTGTGTAACACACTCAGCTTTGCCAATCTCCCTGCGAGAATCGATTCCCATCCAGGATTGATAGCATCATTCTAACATCCATCTCATTCAGTACCACCGAGGCTACCTCCAACTCAAAACCAATAACCTTTGTAGCATCGTCTCGGCGCTATCACTAATGCACACAGCCATCGGCTTCCATTGTGACTACCACTTCATTAATCATAGCCCATTCGGCTCCATCACTTCTCCGTCTCACGGAATCCATGAAAACCCATTCTTTCACTTGCCAATCAAATAAACCCATCTTAACGACCTTCACACGGCTGCATCTATGAACATTGCCTCTAGATCTCAAACTAAATATCACCACACAAGCAATTTCAAACCCTTTTTCTAATTGAATCGAACTCTTGATGTACCCAACGACAAACCCATGCTCAGAATCACTTAAAATCTTTCTCGGGTGTTGAGCTCAATCTTCAGTCCATCCCTCGCAGAATCATCATCTCTGTGTAATTCATCTTCTCAGATTCGATGGCGGCATCACTTACCAAACCATATCAATTTGAGTATCTTAATTTAAGAACCCAACGATCTCTCCATCTCTCAATTTAGTTCTCTTCATTCTTTTTGCCTAATGATTGAGAAAATGAAGAAACGAGAGAGCTAACTCTCGATTTTAGGTTTAGATAAGGTCGGTTATTCGATTAATGCAGTCACGATGATAAGGGCTAACGATGGCAGCCCCTTAACCATTACTCGGACTCGGATAGTGTTCACCACAGAAATGACAAAATTGCCCTTATTGCTTATGAGTTCTTGTTTTGCCCATAACTTCTTCATACGAACTGAGAATGACTCCATTCTTTCGCCATCGGCTTCATCTTCTCGTCCTCTACACAATGAAAAGTAGAAATCTTGCATTTGAACGAGTTCCAATTGGTCTTTTGCTCCAAATGACTCCATTGCACCTAATAAACTCAAAAGCACACATAAGATACATAATTTACAAGAAAACTAGCAAAGAAAGCATAAACTCTACATAGAAAATTAGGTGTATTCTACACCTATCAAATTCCCCCACACTTAGACTTTGCTAGTCCTCGAGCAAATCAAACAAAACAATAAAATACAACAACTCCCGGTAATGAAGTCGAACTACGTTAATTTTAGCATAAATAACAAGCCTTTAAACCCCTAGGTGTCCCTAGTGGACGAGTTATAGTCTCGTGAAGGTTTACTAGAGGTCTACCTACAAAACCTATATTTCAAACTCCGTCTGTTTGTGACAAATCAATGAACGAATCCAAATTGACTACGAGGATGAGGTACCTTGCAAATTCAATTCATATATTAGTAAATAAACTCTAATTAGATAGTCGAACAAGCCACAATACTCGGAAACTAACAAACCACAATCACAATGAAAAGATTAAGAAGATGGATATAGATGTAGATGTTGGCGAATATTCTCAAGTGTTGATGTTTCCCATATCTGTCCGAAGGTCAACTGCTAAGATGAACCTAATCCTATTGGATTGAGCTACTTGGTCTTTGAATGCTACATCAAATCAATTGGCATATACAAGGGAACCAAGAGTGACTTTATTCAACACAATAATAATTTTTTTTATATGATTAGATCAAACTTGGATCCAATTTCTCTTTTTTTTTTAGACGGCATGATTAGATCTTTTGGATCCAGCGCATGCTTCTTGTCGGCAAGTACATGATAGTTGCCTTGGATCCTGCATTCCACCTTGTTTAGGCGACGGAGACGGGGACTACGTTTCACACATCTTCTTATTCCCAAGTGTCTTTTTATTCGGTTTTGGTCTAATTGGTCGGTCTTTTTTTTTTCATCATTTTTTTTTTCTTTTTTTTCATTTTTTTTTCATTTTTTTTTTTTCTTTTTTTCTAGTAACTCAATCACTCTATTTCATCCTAGCGGTAATAACATGTCGATGTTTAGTGACCCACCAAAGCACTTAGAGAACAATAGATAAATATGGAAAAATAAAAATAGAATGTGATATGGTGATATTCCGAGATATGGTAACAACTATCATGTTAATTTGTGATTTACGAGCTATATTCTTCCCTTTTAGTTAATTGGTTCCTCAACTCCTGCATTCAATGGGTTTATTTTCGCAAGAGAATTTAGGCTTGTCATATTTGTGCTCTATTTTTGATTTTTTTTTTTTTAAAGGCATAAAACAAACTCAAAACATACAAATGCTCCCATAGGCTTTACATTGTCCTCAATGTAAAATTGAATCGTCCAAAGAAGGTTCAAGGTGGGAAATTCCATAAATGATATGCAAAAACAGAAAAATAAAGATAAAAGCAAATGCATAAAGTAAAAAAAATAAGGATAAAGATACAAAACCGGTGGGTTGCCTCCCACTAAACGCGCTTGGTTTAAAGTCGGCGTGCCAGACTTGGCTTCTTGTAAGATTCATTCCCCATTACACCAATAATCGGAAAAGTTGGGGATCCTTCATAGAACCTGTTTTGGAAACACTAGCTTCACACAAATATTAGTAATGTAAAGCAAAAGTGAAGCTATGAGCCGATAAAGCTTCCCCCACTCTGATTCTTGGCCACACTTGGAAGTGTATAAGGTAGAATATCGAGTGTCTGGGTACTTCCACTGGTATCTTGCTCCATAGCTGCATGAGAGTCAAGTATCTCTAATGTGCATGGATAGAGATATAAAGTCATTCAAAATATTCTTTACATACATTCAAACCAAAAAGAGGTAAAGGAGAAGAAATAATAGGCAATGGATTAGATAAACCTTGCACAATCTTTTTATTACGGAATCCTCTTCATCCTTGAAAAACTCAAGTGAATAATTCACCTCTTGTATATCATGGTCCTCTGCCAAACCTTGCAACCATTAGCCGTCCGTTTACTTTTAACGTCCATAGTCTCGACATAAACATCACATTACAATCATGCACAAGTTCAATTGGGTCTTCCACAATATTGGTCATATAAGGTCTTATTCTCAACACATTCCTCCTTGTTGTAAGCACATACTCTTTTCATGATGCAACATTGTCCCATAAGGAATTTCTTTAGAACACTCATTGCATCATCCTCCAAGCCTCCTTTTGAATAGGTTCTTGATCGTTATAAAGATCAATGCTTGAGTAATCCACACAAGTGTCGAACATATTCCTCTTCGTCTTCATCTTGATCCCAAAAAAACTCCATTGTACACTCCTCGGGGATGTCGCCATGATTGTTTCAAGCAATGTATCATAATCACCGTCATCACTATCATAGTCATCATAAGATTGGCCCTCGCTGAATTTAGTGTTGCTAATCTCTAACTATCCTTTTGAATAGGTGAATGATCATTATTACGATCAAGAGTTGAGTTAACTACACAAATATCAACAAAAGTCCCTGAGAGGTTCGCCTTTTCAACATAATTATTCGTTCCCTCCTTGTATTCTCAATGCCTTGTCTTAAAGTGGAAACACCTTTTGAAGCTCTTGGAGTGTTCCATCCAAATTACGAATATAGTGTTCCATTTGTTTGTAAAGCTCATTCAGACCGAAGAAAAAGTAGAATTACTTGCTCCGTATTGTTAGGCCAATTATATTCCCTTTGAATGGGTGAATGATCATAACTACGATCAGAAATTGGGCCAAACATACCATGAGCACATTCGGTCGATGAAATTGGTTCCATTCGCTGGGTTGTCCACAAACCGACTCCATGCTGACCATAAATCGTTGCATTTCATCTACCAAACTAGAGGAAAAATTATAAGGAAAACAACTATTCTCCTCCTTGTGGTTGCTCACTTACATAACCACCATAAGAAGGTTGATATGTATATGAGAATAACTCATGGGAATTAAATGGAGGCTGATCATAGCCAAAGGATTGGTTTTGATTATACTCCCCATGGGAGTGATAGTTTCCATGTTGTTGAGGTTGAAAGCCGCATTATTCCCAATTCGTATATAAAGTCCGCTCTTCCCCGTCACGAAGCATGAGATTCACCAAAACTTCGAATAAGAACGAAAAAAGAATAAGAAAAAGTAAAACAAAAATAAACCCTCGGTAAGAACCCAAAAACAATTGACAACCATTTTGATCCTCCCGTCACCCACGCATGATCAACGTAAAAGCGACACAAATATAATTACACTTTCTTACTACTCAAAATATAAATATAGCAAGGGCAAGAAAAAGGATCGATCCCACAGAGAGTCTAGGTTCTCAGAATTTTTATGGTTTTCTATATAAAACACCTCTGAAGATTTTACCATTTTATGTAATAAAAAATAAACAAAAAAAGCAAATAAAGAAACCATAAATCAAGGATGTGAAATATTGGATAAAGATTTCATCTTCCAATTGCAAACAAGTTTATGAATGTATGAATAGAATTAAGTATTTAATCTAGCTATCATCAAAAGCCATAGAATACCTTATTGCAAGAATACTCCATAATTTCCAAAGTTATCAACACACACATTAGAGTAAATGTGTATGAAATCTACCTAAAGAATAACCTAGCATGTACGCTAATCAAGTTCAATTCCTAGAAGCATTAAGTTTGAGAAATAGGCTAATCAATGCAATTGTAATACATTGCGCAAACCAATTCGAACAAAGGTCAATTTCTACATTATGACTACGAGGATGTATCACTACAAACCTAATCATATCATGCTACTCGTATTCAAGGTTATCGCTCGATGAAAACCCTAAAATAGCTATAGATATGGATGTGAGATCAATCAATTCTAGACTCGACTAAACAAACATTCAATCATATTGCAATCCATCAATCATGCAATGTATTATAACAAGTAGAAATCAAACGATAATATTGAGACAAAACTAATTCATAAAAATCATAACTTGGTTGCAATATCCAACTACATCTTCAACCAATAATAAAAACTTAGTTACTTCATATTCATGGAGTTCATCAAGAAAGTTTAGAAAACCTATCATGTTAATTAAACCCTAGAACAAAGTAGAGATCTCCCTAATGGAGAGATATCTTTAGGTTTGAGAAAGACTTTTCTATTTATATGCTTCTCCCATTCCATAAGGATACTCCTTCCAATATTAGGTCTTCTCAAAACCCATCTCCAAGTGGTCCACCAAGCCCATGTGTGAGGAATACCCATGTAGAAAATATGTCCAAAAACCGACGCTGGAAAATCGGGATTATGGGCTGAACTTGGGAGAAAAAATCGCCGGAAAATTGGTTCGGAGTGACCGCAAAGTCCGCCGATCCACCGTCAACGGGTTGGATCGGCGGAGTCAATGGGCTGACTGTCGGTGCTGGTCGGCAAGCTCGGCGAGTCAACTCGAATCAGCAAAGCGCTTGACATGAGTTGATCGAGTTCAATCAGGTTTGTTCGGCTCATTGCACGACCATATTGGGCAGCAAGCGTCTTCTACTTACGGGCCAAATGGCTACCCCGATCTGTAACCTCCCTGCGCATGTTACGGCCTAAGAGGGCCCAACTACGCGCGTCACAAACCTCACTTCCAACTACCACCAACACGGTAAGCCATCTCGGTTCCCGAATTACAACATATCTCCATTATCGCTCAGTTCAACTAACAGTTGCAATGTCTTCTTCTATGCCCATACAACATCAAGATCTTGTCATGCATCACAGCTTGATATGAGTACCAGTTCATAGTACAACCAGTATTTCAAGTCCCTGTAACAGTGCTGCACCATCTCTTACCAGCCTACAATTCATCTTCACAGGTTTATCCAATAGTATCATCATAAACCTGCAATGCCTACGTACACAGCCTTCTCAATCAGCAACACTGCTACACCTGCACTGCCATGGCTATACTCAAACATCACAGCTCGCAGCTTCCAGCAACACTGCACACCACCACCAATTCACTTCCTTGAACTTCTACAGCTTCACCACCATAACTGCATAAGCCATATCATTTCAGCATTTCCATTTGAAACCCCCTGCAAAACCATCACTTGCATATCCCTGGCAGCTGCATAACCCATTGTTGGATACACCCCAACCGCTGACTGCGTTACCACCAACAGCACATCTTTCTTTCTTGCCTTGCCTCTTAAGTTCCAGCTGCAATTCAGCTCAACTTCCTTGCTCCACCCGCAGTTCTCTGGCTTGTAGCTAAGAACAACAGCTCTCCCTGAGTTCCTCAACACCTGCAGCTCCCCATCTAGGCCATCGGCAGCAAAGTAGCATCACAGTGTATCTCTACACAGAAGCAAGACCACCTGCAACAACCCATTTACCACAGACCTTCTAATCCATTACGAAAATTCATTTCAATCACATTTAACATGTAACACGCTCAGAATACTACCACGCGACTCGGCCAACACCCTTCTGGCGCCCGACATATCCCCTAGCTATCTCGGCATAACTCTCACACCTAAACATACATCTAAGTTCACAATAGTTGCATTCATCACTTTACAACGACACACTCCACCACCATCAAACATCCACTTTACCAATGATGATGACTCGTTGATGGACCAAAGAGCTGCTATAAGACTGGCCAATCATTCGGGCCGTGGCAAACACTTGATATGTCTTCTCACGATGGTGAACAGAAATACAAGTTTGTTTATTGATTAAAGACCTCATAATATCTTCTTCCCCGCACAATTTCACGATTCACACAATACCCACAACTCCTAAAACGCCATTAATCATTCATCTCCTCAATCGAAGGCGGTGGCTTGTTTCATGTTCATTCCACGAGTTCTTGATGATACATTTCAAAATCTCCTGCTGTAAACAATCTGAGAACCAACTGAACATACACGCTTCTATCTTTTGCCTTCTCAAAATCAACATGTCTGTCTTTGAGCCCATGTCTTCTTTGAGCTCCTGACTCACCTTCTCGATCTTCTATCGCTTTTTCATATCCAACTCTTCGATTAGATGCGGTGAAACGAACAAACAGCAAACTCTGCGAGTAGACATAGTGAGATGGGAGAACTGGTTTCTCGACCTAGTTTGTGTTGTTAGGTCATATAAAATGGGAACGAGGTGCCCCTAGTAACCCGTTTATCCGTCTTTAACAAACCTCGGTGACTCCCCATAAAGCAATAGACACACTTCCTTTAGCGGTTCCTGCGAAATGTCTCGCCCTTACCGTAGAGTGGGGGTTGCAAATAGCACTTGTCCGATAGCCTTCAAATCTTGTTTTGCTCATAACTTCTTCATACGAACTCAAAATGACTCCGTTCTTTCGCCATTGGCTTCATCTTTTCGTTGTCTCTAGGGTGATGAAAATCTTGAATTTGAGCGAGTTCCACTTCCTTTTACTCAAATGACTCCAAAACACCTATAAAACTCAAAAGCGAACATAAGATACATAATTCACACGAAAAATAGCAAAGAAAGCATAAATACTAGATATTAAATTAGGTGTTTATCACACCTATCAACGCACCTACCACATAGCCGATAAAAGAAGCCATGACATCTCCTTTCCTTAGCATAATCAATGTTATTGAGAAAGCGAAGGGGCATATATACATAGAAACCAAACAACACACCTTAGCAACATGTTACGAAAGTTATCGAGAATATATGCCGTCTTCGCGTAAATCCCAACATCGCGATTATAAGCAAAATCCATACTCTACAAACTCATTCGCCAAGGGCGAGTAATGGGCATAACGAGCGTGAGTAAGCTTCGCGATGAGGACCTCGTCGACGGTAGGCTGCCAACCATGGGGTCCGGGGACCCAACCATAGGCCCACGGACCAACGACTTCAAGAACGGTGGCGAGACCATTCGTAGTCATGATCACGCTTAATCCTCTCATCAGCGGGAATAGGAAAACCTTCGGCACCGAGAACCCTCGCCATCTTGGAATCACTTACCTCACTCAAAAGCCGAACTTCCCCTTAGCGAAGCAATGTTCCACAGACTCACAGACCACGGTCTTACAGTATTCTGTTGACATAATCTCCAAAGGATTTGTTGAAATTCTCGGGAGTATACCACCCTTTCTCCTTTTCTAATTTAGGGCATAGCAAGTCATCATCGTTTAGCCCTTACTACGAAAGATAACATTCACGAAGATGGCGAAGATAGTTTCTCGTCATTAATGCTGCACCCACGATTATGACTTTTCTTGGCGAAGATCGCTGGCTAGACAAGACCCGGTAGTAGAAATCATCACCGGCTTTATACAAGGGTAACATCAAACCAGCCTCGAAAGCACCCACTGGTCGTCAGCGAAATGAAAGGCATCATACTTGTAATTGGTAACCATCTCATAAGTTATATCTTTATCGAGGCATAAAACGAACTTGGAAGTGTCAAGACCATGCTTCACCTTGAAGGCCTCAAGATCAATATGTCCGGAAGGTAAACTTCTTGTTACCCAAAGGTAAGGGACTGGAAAGTAATGAGCAGAGTCATCCTCGAAAGCATCTCCGTAGTATCTTCGCGAACCCGCACCCTTCTTCTTGGAGAGGAACCATATCTCCCGAAGACTCTATTTCCAGCAACCTTTCTCTTCAAGACAGAGTCTTAGGTTGACTTGCTCGAACTAGGCACAGGTGGATTAGTCCGCGGTGGAGGCTTGGAGCGGAGAGGCTGCACATTTAATGGCTCAGGTGCGCGGATTCACATCGGGAGACTCACCTCTGTGGCGATTCACGACATATTTAGATCCTCGTGGTGGATCACCCCTTTTAGCGAAGATCTCCGACCAAGGGATCGAGGATGTTCGCCTATCCCAGAGCATTATCCTGAGTAAGCGAAGGCGGCTCACCTGTCGTAGTAGAATCACTCGAGGAGACTCGTGAGGACTCGACGGAGGAGTTTGGTAGGGACCGCGGATGGTCGGACATTTCCGCGCGGCACAAACACGAATAAAAGTACAAGTCGAGGCAAGGGAAGATCGAAAGCTAGAAAATCTCAAGAACAACGACGAAACCCTAGAATTCGTCTACAACTACTTAAACTCTCAAGTTATTATTCCAACTCAAAAGAAGAAAGATAAAATTAAAGCATACGACTCGATGGCGCTCAACTCTCAAATCCTGTGGTATACATAAATTTAAACTCATCATCAACGCATCACCGTAAGATCAAGAACTCAACAAGCTTAGGCATGGTGATTAAACGAATACAAAGATCATACCCAGACCTCAAAGAGTAAATCAACAAGCAGAACGAAGGTGGCGCAAAGAACGACAGACGATCACAGTAAAGCAAGAATGACAGAAGCAACAATGGTGTCTGAGAGAAGTTAAGAAGATGAAGAAGACAAAGAACAGAGAATAAAACAGAGAATGTGAATTAAATTCCACATTCTCTCATTCTTCTCTTTTTATAAGACCAAGAGAAACCGTCCACTACCCAAAGGGCAGCTTATGGCTGGACATGGGAAACGTGCACAATAAATGCGGGTAGCACCTTTTTAGGAGAAGTTATGAGGAGGGAGATAAAACGTACTACACACTGGTTCTTCTTCCAACAAAAGCTAAACGCCCAGTCGCAAGAAGAGGGGCAAATTGTAAGTACACTTATTTATCTCCATTGCCACGTGTACTATGCAGGAGCCCACGTGGAGGCCATGTCTCAAAGAGGGATGACACATAGGGGCATCCATGGCGTCTAGACAACGTGCTCATCTGTCAAGACCAGATCGATAGATGAAGGAGCATCCAAAATAGATGATCCCACACAACACCAATGAGTTACTCCTACCCCATCACGAGGTAGGATGTAATCAACCGGTTGGAGGATAGTCAAGCCCAGCGAGCGCGTGACGGGGAGAGACTGAGCCACCGTCGCACGGATCGGGATAGTCCCCGACCACTGTATTATAATCTTGCTCGAGAGGGCACGTGTCGAGACTGACCCACAGACGAAGGAAGCAATGGATCGGCGTAACAAAGCGTGGGTATTATAGAGCGCGGGGTGACAAGGAAGTCCGCGGACCATGCACATAGCACAATCTGCTCGGAAGGGCACGTGTCGGACGACCCACGAAGGAAGCGAGGATAGGTCAACGTGGCGAGTGTGGGTAATATAGAAGCCGGCGGGGTGACAAGGAAGTCCGCGGACCATACGCATGAAGCACAAGAAGATAAGGTCCCCACGGCTCCTGTCATCGGTGGACCCACTTGATTTAGTTATATATATGAATACCCCTTCCACAGAAGAGGGGTCGAGAGTAGAGCTAAGGAATAGGAGAGAGAATAGAGAAGTAAGTGTATGTGTTTAGGGAGATCTCTCCCTGAACCATGTAATTCATCGTCTCCCTTACTTTTGTAATCGTTTACTTTATGAGTGAATATCTCCGGATCCGTGGACGTAGGCCTTAGTGCTCGAACCACATCGAAACCATCGTCTCCTTTACCTTTAGTACTCATATAGTTTCATTTATGTATCCATATCTCGGATCTATCACCTTGGGGATGATGACGAGATCATGACAAACTTGCGGGGTTTGGAATGCAGATAAATCAAATCATCCACCAGGCGTACCTATGCATTCAGCACTTTAATGCATGTATTCGATTCATGTTAAGATTGTTTGTCGATCACGCGGATGATACAGATTTCATGTGCTCACAATTCGAGTGGAACTTTGAGA
>JAJJWW010002378.1:0-161543 GCA_023531295.1 Papaver armeniacum | reverse complement strand
ATAGGGTTTTTAAAAGGTAGATCCGAATTACTAGGGTACTGTTTGGGGATTTTACTGCTGTTTTGTTTTACCTACGGTTTTTAAACGTGGGTGGAGATTACTTACCTTTTTCACTGTGGTTAAAATATATCCTTTCAAGTTTTCATTTTTCAAATGATTAAACGTCGGTTTGTTTAGGTTTTGTATACCTACTTCGATACAGTGGTTTTGTTTTGTTTTTTAAGATTTTCCTGTTGAAAAATGGAATAGTGATGTGAAATTGTACTCGTCGGTCAGAGCTGGTCAAAAGTTGGTGACCTGGAGTCCGGTCACGCAACTAATCTTCTTGGTAAATTAATCATGAAAATTTTATACACATTAAAAACATTTAGATGATAAAGAAAAAAAGAAATCAGTGGAAGGGCCAAATCGTCAGTCAGATGTCGCCCAAACTAATGGTCATATGTATGGGTTATCAAGTTTAAGCAAAGAATGGACCATTACTACAGCGAAAAAACTCTAAATTTAGTAATTGTAGCTTTTGGCAATGTTTTTATAAACATACAAACATCATATCAGTTGAATATTATGTTCCAAAAGGAAAATAAAGAAACCAGGAGAACATCAAGATAAACTCTAATGATTCATGAACCATGGTGATGCATGTAATGAAATGTCCAAATCACTAAACCTAACGTTCAAATTCAATTTGGTGGAGCCTCAACGCTATTACTCATCTTGAAGTGTCGTTAAATAATTTTTTCCGCTACCTTTGTTTTCACTGGCGAAACTAGCAATAAATATTATTGGAGGATACCAAGAATTTTTGTAAACATAGAAGTAGACTTAAGTGGAAATGTTACATTTTAACTTGACTAAATAACGATTATAAGATTCTCATTTGGACAAAGGTTTTACGATTCAGTATCCACATAGATTATGAAAGAAAAAATTATTTATAGCGCAAATATTTCTTTATCGAGAATTAACTGTCTACTATTATAATTCAATACACGAAAAATCACACTGGTTTGAAATCAATGTTGATTACCAAAGTAACCATTACCCAGCACGAAAAATAAATAAATATCTTTTCTGTAAACAAAAATAAATAAATATCTTTTCTGGTTTGGAGTTTCTGGTTCGTTTAGGGTTCTGCTGTCTAGGGTTTTTTTCTTTACCCCTATGCCGAGAATTACACGTTCTTCGTCTCGTGCTCCATTGTTCGCATCTACATCCCACTCTTACCTCTTCTACTGGCTAGTCATCACATCTTCATCTCGGTTTCCTCCTTCCTCTTCCTCGGGACAATCGACACAAATGCAGACAATGTATGTCATCGCCCTTTCAAGAGCCTTAACGATTGTTCCTGATGGAGTTCATGGAAGAGGATACGTCAAGGGCTCTCGTCTTGAAACACTTCCACGATAAGCACTTCTCTTCGAATCCAAAGCCATGATTCGGGATTTAATCGCCAGTGATTTGAAGGTTTACGTGACTTGGAGAAGGTTCTTTCATTCTTCGTATGTGGTTCGCACCAAGTGCATGTATTTTCATGCCCTGGTCCAAATCTGTAAGGGGCGTGAAGGGGTTGTTCATGACTACATATCGTGGCCCTGTAATGGGAAGGTGATTTGATTCACGGTGTGAACAAACCGTGGATAGAGCCCGTGTGTTTGCAAGAGGAGAGAGGAAGTCGTTGGTTCAAAAAGATATGCCGGGCGATGAGTTTGTGTTATCCACCGACTTGCTTAACGTAGTGATGCAACGTCAAATCTCCACGGTCAAGTGCATACCACACAAGTGCAGATTGGCATTTTCCGGGGCTTTGAAGGCATGTCTCGATCGCATCATCTCCGGTCCAGGTAGTGTGACGGCTGGCTTCGTTTTACTCTTTTGCCTCGTTTGTACGCTATCCTGTATCACCCGAAAACCTCACCGAACGTAAATGCGTAATCGGAAAAATTGCAAGTTGCGGCTATCTTGGAGGCACTCTCGGTTTGGAGAGAGCCGAATGGATGTTCTTCTTTGGTTCACAAGTCGTTGCAAATGACCCAACCAGGTCGTGGTCTAGGAAACTCGATGAGGAGGACGGGAAGAAGTCGATGACAAACGCCTTGGGTCCGTGATCACGGCTTGCCGTAAAGATTTGCGCGAGGTCAATTTGGGAACTGCCATCAAAGTTCTGGTCTTCCTCCGGGGTTGCTCCATTTGAAGAGCAGACCTACTGGACTTGCTCGACAAGCACCCCTTAGTGTTGGGTGCTATTAAGAGTTTTCCAAGAGGTACGTCGTGTGGTCGAGACGGGTTACGGGCGCAACACTTAGTAGACGTTCTCAGTGGGGCAGCTGCAGCGGTGGCGGATGATTTGCTTGTATCCATTTCTGGGGTTGTCAATTTTTGGTTGTTTGGTAGATGTCCTAGTATCTTGGGTGAATTCATTGCGAGTGCTCCTTTGACTCCTTTGCTCAAGCTGGGGGGAGGTCTTAGACCCATAGCGGTTGGTACGGTGTGTGGCGGAGATTAGTTTCGAAGGTGGCTGCCTCTCTTTGTTGGTAAGGACATGTCTTCTTATTTAGGTGACTACCAATTCGGTGTTGGTGTTCCCGTAGGACGGGAAGGTATTTTACACGCTGTAAATCGCCTTCTTGAATTGAAGGGTCAGTCGGATAATATGTCAATGTTGCTAATTGACTTTTCCAATGCTTTCAACATGGTGTGTAGATCACAACTCATCAAAGAAGTTCGCCTTCATTGTCCAGGTATTTCTCGCTGGGTAGAGTTTTGTTACTTACATCCTGCTAAGCTTTATTATGGCCGTATATTTTGTCTTCTTCTCTTGGCGTGCAACAAGGTGATCCTCTTGGGCCTTTGTTATTTCGCATTGACACTTCACCCCTTAGTGAAGTCCATTGCTTCTCAATGCAAACTTGATTTGCATGCATGGTATCTTGATGATGGCACGATAATTGGAGATACTTTAGAGGTGGCTAAGGCTCTACGGATAATTCAATCTGAAGGACCAGACAGGGGTTTACATCTCAACATCAGTAAAACGGAAGTCTTTTGGCCTTCATTTGATCCTCGAAGCACTATGGAGGATGTCTTCCCTCTGGATATCGGTAGACCTTCCAAGGGTGTTAAACTTTTAGGAGGCCCTGTGAGTTTGGATTTGGGCTTCATTAGCGACTTGGTGTTGAATAGGGTTCACAAAACTGTTCAACTAATGGGCGCGATTAAGAAACTCAGGGATCCGCAAAGTGAGATGCTTTTACTTCGTAATTGCACTGGTGTGTCTAGACTTTATTTCGCAATGCGTACTACCAATCCCATTGCTCTACAACTCTCGTTACCGATCTCTTTGACGACCAACTTTTTATCGGTATTTGAGGCTTTTGATTACTGGGGATGGTGCTGGTTTTGGTCCGCTTCAGAAGAGATTATCTACCTTACCTATTAAGGATGGAGGACTTGGTATCTATACTATGGCTGATACTCGAGCTTACTGTTATCTGGCGTCTCAAAGCCAGACTACTTCAGTGCAGAAAAGGATCCTTGGCGACTTATTTCCAACGGACAAAGGATTACCTTACCAGTCGGCTCTTCAGAACTTCACCCAGGTATGTGGATTACCATCTACTTACAAAGTAGCGATGATATCGCCCCCTTCCATGCATTCGATGGCAGTTGTTTATTTTGACGCAGTTAAGAAGTGTATCCCAGACCAATTTCATATGTCTGAAAGAGATTCCGTCTTATGGCAATGTAACCGGGTCAAGCATGCTCAGGACTACCTTTTGGCGGTCCCAATTAGTGGGCTTAACCAATGTCTTGGACCCAGACAATTTAGAGTTGTGCTTTGCTATCGCTAGGGATTCCTTTGTTTGTTGAGAATAGTCACATGCCCAAGTTGTAACAAGCCCATGGATGTTTTTTGAGATCATGCGCTTCATTGTGCAAAAATATTGGCTACAAATTTCGTCATGATGTGGTTCTAGGACACGACTCTCGACATTTGTCACAAGGCCAATGTTCCCCGAAAGGAAGTATCTCTCGGTCTTCAATCTGATGATGGTCAAGATCTAAAGCCTGCTGATATCCTTGTTCTCAACTGGGAAACGGCAAGACGTGTGTATGGATGTTACAGGTGTTTCTCCATTCACCGGTGGTGGTGTCCGTTCCTTTGCTCCCGGTAAAAAGCTATCCTTAGTGCTTTGTTTCACGTAAACGCACGAAATACTTGGACAAGTGTGTTGCACAGGGTTATGGTTTGGGTATCCCGGCCTTTTCTACCTTAGGGAACTTGGTGAGGATACTCGATCTTCTTTAAGCGTTTGAGGAACTGCTAGTTTGTAATGATGCTAGTAGTGGATTAGGTAGTTTTATTTTCCATCGTTTAGGTGTTGCTATTCAAAGAGGAGTTGGGGCTCGAAGCTTGTTGCTGGGGGCTGCCAACCAAAAGCTCTGTGTAATCTCTATATGCATTAAATAAATATTCACTTATTTTTTTTAATAATAAAAAATTTAAAAAAAAAAAAAAAAAAAAAAAGATATTCTCAAATCTATAATCACTAAATTAGTATTATTGTTTTTTCTACTGTTTTTATTTTGCCATAATCACCTCCCGGAATCGAAGATCCCTCACCGTTATTGTTTCTTCCTTGAAATTGTAAAGGTAAAAAAAAATCAAAATTTTCATTATTCATCGAGTGAAAAGTCGATTTTCACTAAGAAGTCAAGTGAAGCAAACCAGTTTCTCCTATATTATACTAGTGAAAAAAATCCAATTTCTGACCAACAACATTACCAGCAACAAATATAGAAAAATTATGAATTTTTTTATCATCTACGAGTAATATTAACATCAACATAAATTGACATTTAAGACAAGAAAAACCAAACAAAAAATTTAAAGTCGATTTTTTGATGTAAAATCAAACAAAAAATAAATCAGAATTTTAAAACACAAATCAGAAGTAAAAAATGAATATTAACAAAGTATAGACAAAGTTAAATTTAGGTTAAATGATTTAGTTTTGTTCTGTGACCAAACCAATTTATGGGATCTAATTTGGAATTAATCGATATATAATAGACTCGAAGTTAATTGATATATCATCAAGATAATCAATCGACAATCGAAAAGAAAAGGAGATTAGAATAGGAGATTTACTATTTATAAAAAGGAAGTAGTAGAGTGTAGAGACATAAATAAAAAAACTCAGATCTCAAATGAATTGTTATATATCTGATATATGGATTTGCAAAGCATGAGAGGTTGAGCCCATGCCTAAGGCCTGGGTGATACCCTAGTAGTAATACAGGCTATATTTACCTATCATAAAAACATCAAATATATAAATATTAGTAGAATACACAACATCGCATACATATCCATATTTAATATTTGTTTCTCTAGGATTTAGAAATCAATAATTTATTTGGTTTTCCAAAAAGTATCTTGGTTTTTCTTCTTTGAATTTAACTTATAGATCTTCGTATGATATATTAAAATTATTGCTTTCTTTGTAAATAAATAAAAATCTTACACTCCTAATTGAATAAGTATTTTTAATTTACTTGCAAATTTTCGACTAGTTACGAACTTTTAACGACATATCTTCAATTTTTTTCTAGAGCCCAGATCCGAAAAGAATCTTGACTTAGTTGGTTGGGGTGGTTAACACCACCGATAAATTTTCATTGTGAAATTTCTTTCTTTAATCTACCCAAGAAAATGTGAGATGATAATAATAATAATAATAGGTTGATCTGGATAGGGATCGACTTTTGCGGATGTTGAAAGGTGTATTTGAATGGTGGTTACCAGGTGATGGTTTGATTAAGTAATTATAATTTGTTTATTTATGGAAGAAAAAAAAGTAAAATATGTGTACCATTATTGAAGATGAAAAATTTATTTGTCATCTTCATAGATGATCACATCTGTTAGAAATCACATAAAAATGTAAATATCTGCATAATTTCTATGGTTCGTCATTAAGGAGACATGCATCCATGGACCTTTGGTTTAATTATCGGTTTTTGGTCAAAGAGATTTGTTATAAAGTTCTCAAGGATCGATGGAGGAGAACAAGATCTCTCGCCAATCTACATACGTGGATATTTATATTAGTTAAAATTTATTTTTCTCTGGAAGTTTTTTTCTTTTAGCGAACTACTAGTCAACTTTGTTTACAACTTATCCTTTCTCGAGCTTGACTGATCAGAACATGAAAGAAAAGTTTTGGAAAATACTTAACTACAAAAATCTAGATAGGTCTTTGTCAAGATGCCTAGTAGAGGAAGAAACATAACTTCATCTTTTCAAGTTATTTGCTAGTCAAAGCGCACTTAGGTCTTGAAAGTACGGCGGTGGGTTTATTTTTACATCAAACCTTTAAGTCATTTGTCTCATTCGGGTTGGGCTTGGAAAGCCATTTCATGTGTTTAGTATAAGTGTAAAACGAATCTTGTTGATGGTCGAGAATGGTTTGGTCAGATCTTTAAGAGGTATTTTGTTTCTTTTCAGCAGGATGCAAAGGGTTTTATTTTGCGATGTTTTTTTCTTTCCAATGTGTTTATTGTTTTGAGTATGTGGGATGCCATATATGCTGGATTTTCATTTGCACTTATGTTGGATACCCCTCTACATTAGACCTTTATGTTAATTTACACCTTCGATGCGAGATTGGGCAGTCAGGACATTTGATTGTTATAAGTAAGGGGTGGAGCCTGTTGATGGTCACAAGTGGGTCGTTTGGATACTTAAAGGGTATTTTGTGGAAGATCTTCTAGATTTCTCTATTCGTCGTTTTCTCTCTTATTATTACAAGATTCTACTTATGCTTTTTATGTTCATCTGGAAGATTTTTAACAACTGATACCAATTATATGGTACTCGTTGAAGTTTCAACATACATATAAATCTTCTTTTGAGAAGCTTGACAGTGATCCCTTAACTCCTCGGAGGGCTTGGATACCTCGGTATGTGTCTTTTTAATTCCTTTGTGGTATACAATTTTTGTTATCCTCAAGATTGACGTTCTATTATAGCACATCTGTAACACCCCGTGTTTTTAGCATGGCGCGTGCTCAAATATGCGCCATGGCCTGAGATGAAGCTTCATCCAAAGCTTCCGTTGCGTTGAAAAAAGGAGCATTGGCTTACGTTAATATGCTGCCAAAATGGCATATTACGTAGGCATACTGGTCAAGGCCAATACGGCACCAAAAGAGTGTAAGATGTGCATCAAAGGATGCATTAGGATAGTTGAGTAGATGGCCTTGAGAAAGGTAGAGCCAAAATGCCGCATTACGCAAGTCATTGGCCTCAGTCCAGAGCAGGCTGGCCTTGGTAATATGCAACCACCACGGCTGGACATTGGAGTGGCCTATGGGCCAAAGCCGAAAATACAAACTTCACGACCTTTCACTGGGCTTGGCTCAGGAAATGTTCAGCCATCATGGCCGAACATTGGAACTGGCATGTGAGACAGAACTGAATGTACGGCTATCACGACCGAACATCGCATTTGGCCAAGGATAGTCATGTGCATCCATCACAGCCTTGGGAGTTGATGAATGATTTTTGCTCCCCTAATTTAAGTTGTAAAAATGTCAAATTAAAATATATAGGGAGGGGTAGATGGTTTAAGGTGCATATGCGGACCATGCACCAAGTAAGCTTCATAGCTTAGCCCGAAGAGTATAAATGATGCCTAAGTCTCATTTATAGCTCTGTAACCTTGCCAATGGGCATATGATGCGAAGGCATCATTATGCCACGCCACGGACCCGATAATGCAAAATCATTGTGCATTTTGACAAAACGACCTATACGAACCAGGCCATTACCACTTTTGCTGAGGCCACTACCTTGCAAACGAGTTGGGTTAAGCTTTTCTCCCTTCGAGGATGAGCTACGGTCTATGCTTGATCCCTTTAGAGTATGGAAGGGTTCGTAGGAAGTCGCAATGAGTTGCAGCATTGCCGATCCAACACTTTTTCGCTCATACCATCTATTTGGGAGATGATTGCGGCACATTGGCCTCTCATATCATCTGGCTCGGTAGCTCGATACAGGTGATGATTGTGCCCAAACTTGATGAGACAAGTTCATGTAGATAAGCAAGTTATAGCCTATCACGGAGATCGGCCTCTCATATCATCCGGCTCTGTAGCTCGATGCAAGAGATTATTGTGGCCAGACTTGATGAGGCGGCCGCATTCCATTCCTTGGATGCTCATACTTCCTATCAAGGCGTTCGACGTATGCATGTACCAATAGTGCATTGGGCATGGCCGGAAAGTAAGTCATACTCGGTATGCAAGTGGTGGAGCTTGCATGAGCCTAAGGGAGGTGGAATTATGCCTCAAATGGCCTACGTTCAAGTCCAAGGCATGCCTTATGCCTGGAGAGGACTTGGAAGCCAAATGATGCATGCAAGGTGCATCGATATAGCCTTCAAGGCTTTAAACCCTTCGGCAAACAAGGGTAAGTTGGAACGGTGTGGAAGCTAAGTTAGATGCATCATGCCCCACAAGCATGTTTGCAAGGGAAGATGAACGTGCATTTTCCTAGCTTTAAGGCCCTGTAAGTAGCATCATCATGGCGCATCGGGGACGTTATGGTCTGCGCGCCCAGGTGCATCGGGAGTAATTTTCCAGCCTCGTCCGCAAGTTGGTATGAGCAAGTTCCGAGATAACTCTAGGGACTTGCGGAGTGGACTCGTAAACGAGTATTTTTCCTCAAAAGGAAATAAAGTTGAGAGTAGGCTAACTTTTGCGCGAAAAGAGTTTGTAACTGCTAGGCCAGTTACTTTGTGAATCGAGTTGAGCTTGTTTAAGTACTTTGAGTTTGCCCGGCCTAAGTGGCACCACACTTACGAGTGGATATCCCAAGACCGTTTGGGACGGTGGGTAGACAATGGAATCGATCATCCCCACACGTTGCAATCGGCCAATGGTGTGCGTTGTCGAACCTAGCTAGCATCCTGCTTTACAAGTGGCAACCCTGATGACTTGTCGAGCGGTGGGCAATCCAGATCTGTTCTACACATCTACGCGTTGTTGGCACCAACCTTGTGAACTTTAGGGACTCCGAGTGTGTGGTATGGGACTCCCACTTAGGATACCCTTGAGATATCCTTTTGGCAACTGGCCAATTGAGATTCTTGGTAACGTTTTGGACTCTTTTTGGATTCCTGGGTATGCGGTATGGTACGTATGCTCAAAATGTACTAATTGATGCTCCATGACAAATTGAAGAAACCTTGTGATTTACGAGCACTGGTATGGGACTTTTGTTCAGGAATCCAAACCGAAGAGCTTGTCCACAATAGTTTTTGTTTTAAATTTCGGGGACGAAATTCTTTAAAGGGGTGAATATTGTAACACCCCGTGTTTTTAGCATGACGCATGCTCGAAGATGCGCTATGGCCTAAGATGAAGCTTCATCCAAAGCTTTTGTTGCTTAGAAAAATGAGCATTGGCCTAGGGCTAATACGCGCAAAATGGCATATTGCGCAGGCATATTGGTCAAGGCCAATATGGCACCAAGAGAGTGTAAGTTGTAAACTATATTGGCCAAATGCCAATCTCGCACCAAAGAATGCATTAGGACAGTTGGGTAGATGGCCTTGAGAAAGGTAGAGCCACAATGACGCATTACGCAAGTCATTTGCGTCATGCCAGAGCAGGCTGGCCTTGGTAATGTGCAGCCATCACGGCTGGACATTGGAGTGGCCTATGGGCCAAAGCCGAAATACAACCATCATGGCCCTTCACTGGGCTTGGCTCAGGAAATGTTTCAGCCATCATGGCTGTATATTGGAACTGGCATGTGAGCCAGAACTGAATGTACGACCTTCACGGCCGTACATCACATTTGGCCAAGGATATATAGTTATGTGCAGCCACGGCCTTGGGAGTTGATGAATGATTTTTCTCCCCTAATTTAAGTTGTAAAAATGTCAAATTAACATATATAAGGAGGGGTAGTTGGTTGAAGGTGCATATGCGGACCATGCACCAAGTAAGCTTCATAGCTTAGCCGGAAGAGTATATATAAATGATGCCTAAGTCTCATTTATAGCTCTGTAACCTTGACAATGGGGCATATGATGCGAAGGAATCATTATGCCACACCACAGACCCGATAATGCATAATCATTGTGCATTTTGACAAAACGGCCTATACGGACCAGGCCATTACCACTATTGTTAGGCCACGACATTGCAAACGAGTTGGGTTAAGCTTTTGTCCCTTCGAGGATGAACTACGGTATGTGCTTGATCCCTTTAGAGTAGGGAAGGTGTTAGAGCACTGCTCCGTAAGTTTTCTTTTTGAGCATTTCTGATTAAATTAATCATAGGTTCTCTTGTGGTTTATTTAATTGAGTATTTTTGCTACACATTCATGTTTCATGTATTTTGTTAATGTCCAAAGAATCCTTCTTTTCTAGTGAAAGTAAGGTCGCTCTTGTAGTTCTTTTTCTGGGAATGACATTTTATGGGGGGGAGTTCTTATTTGAACTTGTGCTTATTGCCAATCTTTGTAGGGAGTGCGGCTATGGAATATTGTAGGAGTTTTCTTGTATCTTTATTAACTCCTTGATGAATGCATTTAGTTTCGACTATATGATTGCATCTAAAAAATTTGATATGTTCTCTTTTGGTCATGAAGTATCTCTATGGAAATTTCATTAGGATCCACTAGCTTTCATACCTTTGCCAATTTTTATTGACAAAAGGGGAGAATTAATGTGTAGTTCACACTACAAATACATATGGTTTACGGATCATTATGTAAGGGGGAGTGATTTTCATGAGAGATGAAGCATTGACTAAGGGGGAGTGATGCATATAACTATAGTATTATTGTCAAAGTTGTGATACAATTGGACTTTGATGTTGTGTAATAATACTATGACACTGTATAACAATGATTGAGAGCTACTGTTTTCTCATTGTTATGGCTACGGATCTTCAACATTTATGATGCTGAGGTTAACATGTTCAGAATCACTGAAGTACTTGGAAGTGACGAAGATTTCGAGTAATGTCGAAGAACCAAGGAAATCAAGCATTTGGAATGAAAGCTACAAAGTTTATTTATTTTGTATTCCATATGTATTGATAGTTTTGTCACTAAACTTGACAAAGGGGGAGATTGTTAGAGCACTGCTTGGTCGAACTTCATAAGCATTGCAATCTCAAGCTTGTTTGTCAAGTTTTAGTTGCCAAAACTATAAGTCTTGATTTCTAGTCTACTTATAGCTAAGTCTCGGATTATGATATAAAGTGTAGTTGAACTTTAGACTCCACGGCGTTCATCGATTGAAGACGAAGAACTACCAAGGGGAGCTTGTGGAACTTCATCAACAAAAGGTATGTGGAGACTTAAACTCATCTACCACTCAAAAGTCTATCTACTATGTTAGAGCACTGCTCAGTCGAACTCGCAAGCGTTGCTATCTCAATCTTGTTGTCAAGTTTAGTTGCCAAAACTATAAGTCTCGATTTCTAGTCTACTTATAGCTAAGTCTCGGACTAGGATAGAAAGTGTAGTTGGGCTCTAGACTCCATGGCGATCATCATACAAAGACGAAGAACTACTCAAGGAACTGGTGGAACTTCATCGACTAAAAGGTATGTGGAGACTTGAACTTATCTATCACTCAAAAGTCTATCTATTCCATCTCATATCTTGAGACAAAAGTCGTATTGCTATATAGACTTTGATTATACACATTTGCTATTTCGATCCGAGTTTATATCGCTTATCTATTTCTCGAAATATGTGTTGGTAAGATTTCGCTTTGGCCAAGTTCATCTTTACTAGTGACGAAAGTCATATTAAGTTTTAATTACCTGAAAATCGCTTTGTGAAAAATAGCTTGTGAACAACAACTATATAACGTCCTCTAAGAATGTTTCAATGATTGAAATGAGAGTTTATAGAATATATAACCTGGAATGGATATAAACATTGTGTGATAACTCATATGTGTGGTCTTTATTCCTTGAACCAAAGTATGCGTAATTTGCTTTTTCAAAAACCGGACCGAAGTTCGGCGTGCACCCGACGTCGCGCACTATCTAAGTTCACATCCTGAATTTGCTTGGAGTTTGTGAACTGAAAACAAACTTATTCCGGGTACTTAAGTCCGCTGCCGAAGATGCGTACTTAAGTGGGTTATTTTCTAAAAACGATTATTCGTGAACTTAAACTTATATAAACTGAGGAATGCATATTTTCAAACCGTGGCTATAAAGTTCATGAATTGATTCGAGTGAATCAAATCGTTTTTGCTTCAATTGTGTCTTGTATACTTCTATGAGATCTAAGCAATTGAAAAACTCTATAACTCTCTTGAGTCATTTGAACTAGTTATGGTTAAGATGAATATGGTTGATATGAAAGTGCTCATATGGCTAACCATTTGGTTAACTACTGTTAAACCAACTAAGTGTACACGTTTAGGTACGGTTACTCAAACCTAAATAAACGTGCATTTCATTTGTGTGTAACAAGCTAAGTTAAGTCTAACGGTTGAAAGATATTAGCTTGAATCTAATCGGTTTTCATCTAACGGTGAATATTGAATGCTTTGTTACCAAGGTAACTTAGATTGCAAACCCTGATTTGAAATACTATATAAAGGAGAACTCTGCAAATGAAACTAATCCCCACACCTTACATGTGATACTAGTTGTATTATCTAGAGTCGATTCTCCTTTAACCTTAGGTTTCTCCCGAGACCATGTAGGTTAACGACTTGAAGACTTCATTGGGATTGTGAAGCGGACCGATACTACTTTCTCGTAGTTGTGTGATTTGATCTTGCTGTTTCTATCGTACTAAGTACAATCGTAAAGATTGACTTGAGATTGATTTCTCCGATAGGCAAGATATAAAAGTAATCACAAACATCTTCGTCTCATCGTTTGTGATTCCGCAATATCTTCTTTCGCTAGTCGATTAAGATTATTGTGAGGTGATTGATAATACTAGGTTGTTCTTTCTGGAATATAAGTCTCAGGTTATCAATTGGTTCATGTTCACCTTGATTTATCAAAAGACTAACAAAACTCGTAGGTATTTCTATGGGTGACAGATTTATCTATTACCATAGACTTTTACCATTTGATACTGATTTTTTTATTAAAGTCATCGACTTTGGGTCGTAGCAACTCTTAGTTGTGGGTGAGATCACTAAGGGAATCAAGTACGTAGTATCCTACCGGGATCGAGGCGTAAGGAGCGCAACTATACCTTGGATCAGTGTGAGATTGATTGGGGTTCAACTACAGGTCCAGGATAGAAGTTAGTTTGTAGTAGGCTAGTGTCTGTAGCGCGTAATACTCAGTGTGTGTTCAATCTGGACTAGGTCCCGGGGTTTTTCTGCATTTGTTGTTTCCTCGTTAACAAAACTTCTGGTGTCTGTGTTATTTCTTTTCCGCATTATATTTTGTTATATAATTGAAATATCACAGGTTGTGCGTTTGAATCAATCAAATGGGAAATCCAACCTTTAGTTGTTGATTAAAATTGATTGATCCTTGAACATTGGTCTTTGGTACCATTCAATTGATTTCTCTTGTATTCAATTAGACTCGCAGATTTCTATTTGCTTGAGTAAGTATTGAATCGAGAAAGAGATATATAACTTTTTAATATACTTTTATTAAGATTGAGTCTGGCTGTCTAGTTGATTCTCTTAAAAGTATATTGGAGTTAGTCCATACAGATTGCTAATCGAAATATTGGGTGTGGTTGTTGTACCCCTGCTTTTTCAGTATTCCTTATGTATTGATAGTTTTGTTACTAAAATTGACAAAGGGGGAGATTGTTAGAGCACTGCCCTGTCGAAATCGCAAGCGTTGCTATCTCAAGCTTGTTGTCAAGTTTAGTTGCCAAAACTATAAGTCTTGATTTCTAGTCTACTTATAACTAAGTCTCGGACTAGGATAGAAAGTGTAGTTGAGCTCTAGACTCCATGGCGATCATCATACAAAGACGAAGAACTACTCAAGGAACTGGTGGGACTTCATCGACTAAAAGGTATGTGGAGACTTGAATTTATCTATCACTCAAAAGTCTATCTACTCTATCTCCTATCTTGAGACAAAATTCGTATTGCTATATAGACTTTGATTATACACATTTGCTATTTCGAGCCGAGTTTATCTCGCTTATCTATTTCTCTAAATATGTGTTGGTAAGCTTTCGCTTTGGCCAAGTTCATCTTTACTAGTGACGAAAGTCATATTAAGTTTCAATTACTTGAAAATCGCTTTGACGAAAAATAGCTTGTGAACAACAACTATATAACGTCCTCTAAGAATGTTTCAATGATTGAAATGAGAGTTTTGAAAATATAACCTTGAATGGATATAAACATTGTGTGATAACTCATACGTGTGTAAGTCCTTATTCCTTGAACCAAAGTATGCGTACTTTGCTGCTCAGGAAAACCAGAACCGAAGTCCACTTACCCAGTACGCGCACTGTCGGAAGTTCATATCCCGTGAATTTCTGTTGGAGTTTGTGAACTGAAAGCAAACTTATTCCGGGTACTTAAGTCCGCGTACAAGTATGCGTACTTAAGTGGGTTATTTTCTAAAAAACGATTATTCGTGAACTTAAACTTATATAAACGAAGGAATGCATATTTGCAAACCATGGCTATAAAGTTCATGAATTAATTCGAGTGAATCAAATCGTTTTTGATTCAATTGTGTCTTGTATACTTCTATGAGATCTAAGCTATTGAACAACTCTCTAACTAGTTCTCTTGAGTCATTTGAACTAGTTATGGTTAAGATGAATATGGTTGATATGAAAGTGCTCATATGGCTAACCATTTGGTTAACTACTGTTGAACCAACTAAGTGTACACGTTTAGGTATGGTTACTCAAACCTAAATAAACGTGCATTTCATTTGTGTGTAACAAGCTAAGTTCGATCTAACGGTTGAAAGATATTAGCTTGAATCTAATCAGGTTTTCATCTAACGGTGAATATTGAATGCTTTGTTACCAAGGTAACTTAGATTGCAAACCCTGATTTGAAAAACTATATAAAGGAGAACTCTAGCAACTGGGAAACCTAATCCCCACACCTTCCGTGTGATACTAGTTGTATTAGCTAGAGTCGATTCTACTTTAACCTTAGGTTTCTATCGAGACCATGTAGGTTAACGACTTGAAGGCTTCATTGGGATTGTGAAGCCAGACCCAACTATTTTCTCTGTAGTTGCGTGATCTGATCTTGTTGTTTCTATCGTATTAACTACAATCATAAGATTGGCTTGAGATTGATTTCTCCGATAGGCAAGATATAAAAGAAGTCACAAACATCTTCGTCTCATCGTTTGTGATTCCGCAATATATTCTTTCGCTAGTCGATTAATATTATTGTGACATGATTGATAATTCTAGGTTGTTCTTTGGGAATATAAGTCTGGGTTATCAATTGGTTCATGTTCACCTTGATTTATCAAAAGACGGAACAAAAACTCGTAGGTATATCTGTGGGAGACAGATTTATCTATTACTGTAGACTTTTCTGTTTGATACAGATTTTTTTATTAAAGTCATCGACTTTGGGTCGTAGCAACTCTTAGTTATGGGTGAGATCAGCTAAGGGAATCAAGTGCGTAGTATCTGATGGGATCGAGACGTAAAGAGCAATAACCACCTTGGATCGGTGTGAGATTGATTGGGGTTCAACTACAGTCCAGGACAAAGTTAGTTTGTAGTAGGCTAGTGTACTGCGGCTTAATACACTGTGTGTTCAATCTGGACTAGGTCCCGGGTTTTTTCCTGCATTTGCGGTTTCCTCGTTAACAAAACTTAAAATTTATACGTGTTATTTCTTTTTCACATTATATTTTGTTATATAATTGAAATATCACAGGTGATCGCTGTCGTAGGCGTCAAAAATAAATTACACTTTCTTACTACTCAAAATATATAATGAAGCAAGGGCAAGAAAGGATCGTTCCCACAGAGAGGTCTTGGTTGTCAATATGTTATGGTTTCCTATATAAAACACCGGGGGGTTTGCTGATTTTTATATACTAAAATAAAATAAAAGCGAAGCAAATAAATAAACACGCAAATCAATGAGGTGAAAATATTGGATAAAGGTTTCATCTTCAATTGTAAACAAGTTTTTGAATATATGAATAGAATTAAATTTAATCTCACTATCATCAAAAGCCTAGAGAATCAAGAGAGCAAGATAATCTATTAATTTCCTAATTCATCACACACACATTAGGGCTGCGTATGTGAATTCCACCTAAAGAATAACCTAACGCCTTGCGCTAATTAAGTTCAATTCCTAGGAGCATTAAGTTTCAGAAATAGGCTAATCAATGCAACTATCACACATTGCGCATCACAATTCGGACAAAGGCCAATTTCTACATATGACTACAATGATGTATCACTACAACCTAGAATCATATCATGCTACTCGTATTCAAGGTTATCGCTTGATGAAAAACCCTAAAATAGCTATAGATATGGATGTGAGTTCAATCAATTCTAGACTTAACTAAACAAACATTCAATCATATTGCAATACATCAATCATGCAATTATTATAAACCGTAGAAATCAAACAATGATTTTGAGAGAAAAATAATTCATAAAAATCCATAACTTGTTTTCAAAATCCAACTACATCTTTAACCAATAATAATAAATCAACTACTTGGGTTTTTGGAAATCATCACAAAGAATTTTGAAGAATCTATCATGTGAAACCCTAGAACAAAAGTAGAGGCCTCCCTAATGGAGATATTCTAGGTTTGAGAAAGACTTTTCTATTTATATGCTTCTTCAATTCCAAAAGGATACTCTTTCCAAATTTAGGTCTTCTCAAAACCCATCTCCAAGTGGTCCACCAAGCCCATGTGTGGAAAATACCCGTGTGAAAATCTCTGTCCAATTGTCCGCCGGAATTGATGACGTCATCGTCGGAATCTGGTCGCCGATCGCCGGAATTCGGTCACCGTAAAATTATCTCCAACCGCTTTTGTCATCGGAAACTGTCGCCAGCAAATGTGTACTCCTAGCAATTCATCTCTGCTTCTCTATAGTTCATACATTCACAAAAACCATCTAACCCAACTTCTCATTCCTTGCGAAACGTACCTAAAGCGCGACTCGTAGCTCATATATCCGACCGTCGAATCATGCATCCAACACAAACCCCTTTCGTGATTCACCAAATATTATGATCCCCACTTTCGGTTCCAAAATCCGGCATCCCGAGCTAGGCTCAATGGCTCACCATTCCCACAATTTCTGCACTTTGGTTGTCGAATCTATTTCTCGTGTGCCAAGTTCCGCTCCTTCCCCAGAACTCGGCTTCTCAATCCTTCTAATCTTAGCATCACCATCTGTAATGAACTCCAAGTAGCAACACCGACAAGTTTAGCCTGCGACAAGCATTAGAAATTGCATGACAGCTTCAGTCCACCATTTTCTTCTCCTTGTTTTGTTGGCAGCTGCTCATTGTCTCATGTTCACCTGCAACAACCACCAGTTCACGGTGCCACTGATTCAAATCAGAGATCATCAGCCATCGACTCAAACCTCTGCCAAAACCATCTATGCAACACTTGCTCTCCCAAACAAAGAAATCGACTGTAGCACATCCATTCTCCAAGTCCATTGCTTTGCTCGCTCCCCGATCCCGAACTTCCACCGCATGACCTCGGGCTAGGCCAACACCACGCTCTCTGCACCAACCCATTTCCTCCTTTTGTAATTTCAACTCATTTCCCAACTTTCGAACATGAAGTCTGCAATTCTTAACGAACCGGCTTTTAGTTACTACAATTGCGTCATCCATTAGAACCAAATTAGAGGGCATTCTGTCTTTTTTCCCAGCTTCCTGCGGCATTTCTTCCCTGTAATTTCCTAGCCATACATCTAATCTTCTCAGATCCTCCATTGCTTCAGTTGGCAGCTACACTCCACAGTTCATTCAACCAAAGTACTTAGCATATGCGCTACACGCACAACACATACTTCCACTGCGAAACAGTTTAACTCCTCTAGGTGTAATGCGACTCCATAGCTTCACGGCTCAAAGCAACATCACCAACATCATCCACCAGACTCGAGCTTCCCTGAACTCTCAAACTCCTCCATTCACAATCAATCATCCACTGCCATCTCAAGCAATTTTTGTCCTTCCTCGGCTTACGAGATCAGCCTACAACCACTTGCAGTTGGCTGTTAACATAGCCAACTGCAATTTCTCTGCCTGTCTAGCCACAGTACAAGCCAAACAGCAATCCACCACCTGCAATGACATTACCAAAGACTTTTCAACAACCCCTGCTCAATCTCATTTTGCTTCAGCCTAGCCTCGGTTCATGTAGCCATTTGCCCAGACATCTTATGATTCCAGCTCTTCAGTTCAAACCACCAATCCTGCACATCTCAAGAACCATTCAATTCTATTACCAGTTCCACCAGAAGAATCCCCTTTATCCATTTCATCCCTGGATTCGACTCAAACAACCCTGGCCATTGGTCCATACTCGACAGCTTCAAATAAACCTCATACATGGCCCTAAGGCTCATAGTAAACAATTGTACTTTTGTTCTTCTCAGCGTCTGCCAACGTTGCCAAGCTTCTAACTCGAGTCACGGGCCTATGCCAAACGTGCACACACATTCATGAACTCCCAGTTTCAGCAGAGAGATAGTACTTGAAAAAACCAGCTACGCAATCACCTTCTTTCACTGACCTTCACGACAATTTCAGCTCCCAACTCGCCCTTTACCGCCCGTACCCACCTCCATTACCAAACTTTAACTCGATCCATAATACCTACGACAACAACATTTTCATTCCACTGTTCTTAGCTCAATGGAACTCAACCATCAGACGGTTCAAAACTCATTGTAAACGTCTACCAGCATCACTGGCTATCAGTTCCATTCCCTGTTTGTCATTGTGAAGAACTGGTAAGTCTGGCAATTTCTCAAACACATTGCCTGCAACTTCTGGTGGTGAAGAAGATATGAATATGCTGTTGATTTAATCCGCATTCTATCTTCTTCCCCCTCGTAAACACACAGAACCCATTCATTTCTTAATCATTCACAGATAGAAAAACAGCCTTGTATCCTCTTCGTTCATCATCAAATGTCAATGGCAGCCACTCGTATTCTTCCCTGACCAGCACAATAAAACTTCACTCAAAACCCTTAAACTCATCTAGTTTGCTGCCAAGATCAATCGAATCAAACCCATTCTTCTAAACCTTCCTGAATTCAGAGAATCCTCATTAATCATCTTTGCGGAAGAGCTCATCCTTCTTTCTGGCGTTTCTCGACAGAAACTTCCCCAAAACCCTCGACCTCTCGTTACAGTTCATCCTCACCGGTCATTCTTTGTATTGCTCTCGAAATGCTCTCTTGAACCTTGTAATTACGGGACCATGGCTAGCCGGGAGTTGAACTTGGTCGTTAGCTTGAAGAGATTTGGGAAGAATAAGAAATCGAGACCGATTTCTCTCTACTAGTGAGGGTTATAACTTGATATGACTCTTGGCACCCTATTATTTGATATGGGCCACCCAGTGACACCCCTTAGAGTTTGACTTCCCCTTATCCTTGGCCGAGCTCCCATTAGCACTTGCTCGTGAAATGATCATTGCGCCCTTTACGCTCGAAATGGACGCTTTCTTCTTCTTTTGCTCAAATGACTCCAAAACACCTAATAACTCAAAAACACGCATAAGATACATAATTCACACGAAAAATAGCAAAGAAAGCATAAATCTAGATAGTAAATACGGTGTATTCTACACCTATCAACAGGTTGTGCTTTGAATCGATCAATTGGGAAATCCAAACTTTGGTTGTTGATTGAAATTGATTGATCCTTGAACATTGGTCTTTGGTACCGTTCAAGTGATTTCTCTTGTATTCAATTAGACTCGCAGATTCCTATTTCCTTGAGTAAGTATTGAATCGAGAAAGTGAGGTATAACTCTTTGATATACTTTTATTAAGATTGAGTCTGACAGTCTAGTTGATTCTCTTAAAAGTATATTGGAGTTTGTCCATACAGATTGCTAAGCGAAATAGTGGGTGTGGTTGTTAGACCCCCGCTTTTTCATACTCTATCTCCTATTTGAGATAAAAGTCGTATAGTTATATGGACTTTAATTATACACATTTGATATTTCGAGCTGAGTTTAACTCGCTTACATATTTCTCGAAATATGTGCTGGTAAGCTTTCGCTTTAACCAAGTTCATCTTATATTCTTGACGAAAGTCAAAAGATGATCATGTGAAAATCGCCTGGTAACATCTTACATGATTTGTGTGAGACAGTCATTTGATGTAGGCTCAGAATGTTTTGTATTAATTATTCGATCATTTGAAAATTGCTTTGAAGCTAATAGTTTGTGTGAGACAGCTATTGCCATCTTCCGAGAATGTTTCAATGGTTGAAATGAGAGTTTAGAACAATTAGATATAAGCACAGTATGCGTACTTGCATATGTGTAATCCAAGACCGGGAACCATGGTATGCATACCCGTATGCGTACGGTTTGGTTTAGCCAAGGCCCGGGAAATCAGTAAGCATACCGGTACGCGTACTGGCGTGAGATTCAAGTTCCGGGACTTTACTGAGTTTGTGGTATGTGTACCAGTTCGCGTACTGGCGAACCCAAACTTAGTCTGGCCACTAAGGTATGCATACATGTTTGCATACCTGAGTGGGTTATGTTCTAAAATCGGTTTGTTCATGAACTAATACATTAATTATATAATAAGGAATGCAATATTTTGCAAACCGTGGCTATAATGTTCAAGACTTGATTCGAGTGAATCAAAATCGATTTTGCTTCAATTGTGTCTTGTATACTTCTATGAGAATATAAACAATTGAACAACTCTAGAACTAGTTTCATTTGAGTCATTTGAACTAGTTATAGTTAAGATGAATATGGTTGATATGAAAGTGTTCATATGGCTAACTTCGGTTAACAATTGTTGAGCCAACAAAGGTGTACATGTTTAGGTACGGTTACTCAAATCTAAATCAAGTCACTTTTCATTTGTGTGTAACAAGCTAAGTTTGATCTAACGGTTGAAAGATATTATCTTGAGTCTAATCAGGTTTTTATCTAACGGTGAATATTGAATTCTTTGTTACCAAGGTAACATTGATTGCAAACCCTAATTTGAAGACTATATAAAGGAGAACGATAGCAACCTGGAAACCTAATCCCCACACCTCCTGTGTGATACTAGTTGCGACTAGAGTCGATTCTCCTTTAACCTTAGGTTTTTTCCAAAACCTTGTAGGTTAACGACTTGAAGACTTCATTGGGATTGTGAAGCCAGACCCAACTATTTTCTCTGTAGTTGCGTCAACTGATTTTGTTGTTTTCTATTGTGATTGAGTACTATCTTCTCCAAGATTTTCTCGAGATTTAATCTCCGATAGGCAAGATAAAAAGTAGTCACAAACATCTTCGTCTCATCGTTTGTGATTCCACAATATCTTGTTTCGCCACCATACGATTAAGATTATTGTGAGGTGATTGATATTTCTAGGCTGTTCTTCGGGAATATAAATCCGGTACATCAATTGGTTCCTTTTCACCTTAATTTATCAAAAGACGGAACAAAACTCATAGGTTTATATGTGGGAGCAAGGTTTTTAAACTCGTACGATTTACGATTCAACTCGTACGAGTCGAGTCAAATATTTCCATTTCAATTCAAAGCGTTCGTGTGAAGCGTTTGGCCTACGAATCGGACAAGTCAACGCTAGTCCACGCTTCAGACTGTAGTCCAACCACATCTCTGTTTCTTCTTTTTTTTCTTTTGCAAAAATAACGTTGGTAAGGAGTCGAACCTGCGACCTTGGGTTCATTAGACAACACCCTGACCACTGAGTCGCGCTTCATTTTGTGATTGCTAAGGAATTTGCATTTTAATTATAAGTAACTTGGAAAACATATGTAAATTTGCTTATGCTTTTCACTTATTAATTAGTTTTTAAAGCCAAATATACGATTCAAAAGTTGACCATGAATCTACGATTCACGATTTAACATACGATTCGATTCACGAATTTCAAAAACGATTTACGATTCGATTTACAATTTAAAAACCTTGTGTGGGAGACAGTTTATCTATTCAACCGACTTTTCTATGTGAGATAGATTTGTATATCAAGTCTTCGACTTTGGGTCGTAGCAACTCTTAGTTGTGGGTGAGATCCGCTAAGGGAATCAAGTGCGTAGAGTCCTGCTGGGATTCAAAGACGTAAGGAGCGCAACTATACCTTGATCAGTGTGAGATTGGTTAGGGCTCAACCACATTCCAGTCCGAAGTTAACTTGGAATAGGCTATTGTTTGTAGCGGCTTAATACAATGTGGTGTTCAAATGGACTAGGTCCCAGGGTTTTTCTCGCATTTGCGGTTTCCTCGTTAACAAAATTTCTGGTGTCTGTGTTATTTCTTTTCCGCATTATATTTGTTTATATAATTGAATATCACAGGTTGTGCGTAAGTTCAATCAATTGGGAATTGAACCTTTGGTTGTTGATTAAATTGATTGACACTTGGATATTGGTTTTTGATACCGTCCAAGTTATTTCTTATACTAATCAGGCTCACGGATTTCTATCTGTTTGATTTGCTCATTACATTAAGAAATAAAGATATAACTCTTGGATATACTTTTCTTAAGATTGAGTCTGACTGTCTAGTTGATTCTCTTAAAAGTATATTGGATGTAGTCCATCAGATTGCTAAGCGAAAGATTGGGTATGGTTGTTAGACCCCCGTTTTTTCAGAAGGGTACGTAAGCAGCCGCAATGAGTTGAAGCATTGCCGGTCCAGCACTTTATCGCTCATACCATCTATTTGGGAGATTAAAAATCCGAGGGTACCCAAATATACCTCAATCTAAAACTTTTCCACCTATTTTCTCCGAAAGTGATTGTCTATGGACTAAGTCGAGACAATACAACTAATCGGTTCACACTTCGTGTGATCGTCTATGGATACGAGATCTTGACAATACAACAACGAAGTATGATTACTTGATAATAGGTTCGGACTTAACCAAACACAATAGGATTGCAATCAAGTGATTAGGAATCAACATTTGTGTATTTTACTTCTAATTATAATAAAAATAATTATAATTGCGGAAATAGAAAAGTAAAAGACACAACAAGATTTTGTTAATGAGGAAACCGCAAATGCAGAAAAACCCCGGGACCTTATCCAGAATTGGATACTCTCAGAATTAAGCCGTTATACAAAATCTAAACCAACTTCATATAGTTGATACCAAGCAACTAAACCTATAGTTCACCTAGTTCCGTCTCGTATCCCCTCGCGCCTCCAACTTGTAATAAGTCACGCACTTGGAACAATTATTTTGGTTCGTATTCCAAAACAAGAAAGGAACAACAAATTTGTTCGGTAACAACTCTTTTCAAACAACGTGATATGAGTTTGACAAGGCTTCCGTTTATCCCAATAAACTCCTTTGTCGGGTTCTTAGATCAATCTATTCAACAACTACCAAAGTAATTGTTTAGACTATGCAATCAATACTATGGATCACAAAGAAATGTATTGATCTTTGATCTACACAACTAATCAATCCAATCTATCGAAAGATAAACCGATTATAGTTGGATACCCATCCGATCAAGTTTGTGCACACCAAAGATTATGAACTCAAATAAGAAATCTTCTTTGTCTTCAAATCTTCTTAGATATTCAATAAACACCTGCACACAATCAACTTGAATCTCTTGTGATCAATCACACACGAGAGCGAGTCGTTAACGATGGATTATCACAAGACGTCTTTAGATCTACAAATAGTCTAAAGATCCCCGTCGATACTTCGATCTAGTTTGACTGAATCTTATATCAGAAGAAAAGATTCTCAAGCATAAACAAACTAGGTGCAATCAAAGTTCAACAACCGTTAGTCAATCAAATCAATCGAAAACTAATAATAAACTGCAATTATCTAGTTTCCCACCAACGGTACTCGTGAGCTTCCCAATCCCAAAGTTGTCTTTAAAACGAGCGGTTGTAAGAGATTTCGCCTAATTAGGTACTTTCCTCTCCGAATAGACGGCTCCACCGAATAACACAAACAAGGTAGTTTTCTTTGGCTCTGAGGATTAGTTTGCTCGAAATGCAAACTTCAATATTTATAGACCAAGGAAGTTTGGACACCAAGGAATTTCCGAAACCGAATATTCTCAAAGATATGCAATAAACGCCCAAATCGGTTTTCATAGTTCCTGGAAATTCTCTGTCGAAATATTGACCGAAATCTCAGTAGAAAATCTCCAATTAGTAAATGCACATTACCAATTTTTATTTTCTAAAGGTATGTATTTAATTGCTGGAAATTAAAAGCATATAAAACTAAAAACCTTAATTAAAAGATTCTCAATTTATTTCGATCAGGGATTCTCCTTTAGTTATTAAGGAATATCTTTGAACAATAATAGATAAGAATTACCCACGTGTTCAAAGTATGTCGACATCTTTACTTTGTAAATCCTCTTTCATATTTACAATCTTGGAACCGATTTGCCACACTTCCAAACATGTTTAGAATTGGTTCATCTGATTTCCAAGAACTATGTGATCGATCAAAAACATTCAATCACCATTCATGGGTTTAATGGTTCTACCAAAACAAGTTTCGGTTCTACCTCCAAGTGACTACTAGGATCGGTCACACTAGTGTCCATAGAATGGCTAACTAAGTACCGAGATCGGTTACCACTTATTTATGGTACTTACTTGTGATCGGTTGCACAAGTTATAGGATCTGTTACACCAATTACAAATATCGATCATACCATCTCAGGTGATTACTTAAGATTGGTTTCACTAATAAAATTCATATCGATACATAAGTCAGGCACTGGGAATAGTTTTACCAAGATACATAAACAAGTTATGAGCGGTTATACTAAACACACATATTGGTAATCCAAAGATTTGCAATGAATAACAATACCAATAAGCCTAGCAATTTCCCTTTCGATTCACAAAACAAGTTTATGAATGTACTTCCTTTAAACGAATGTAAAACATTGTTTCCTAGGACGAGATCTTCACCCATACCCATACATAATCACAATAGCATTCATACGATTATGTCGATGTCTTATATACGAAGTTCAAAAGATAGGTGTTATACTTCGTATTATAATTCCTTAATACTACGTCTAATTAGAGTATAATCATTCACAGCTTCGCATGTTTTCAATATAGCACGACTTGAAAGATACGTTAGGAATTAAACAGTTCAAGTCAAAATATTACTAACCTCAAGAGGAAGGATGATGTCATCGTTGTAGCTCTTTACTTCTTCACATTCTTCAAGTCTTCGAGTGATACTTGTATGTCTCATATCCTAATAACTTTCTAGCTAACCTATACGAAGTTGACTCTAGTAAATAATCAAGCGACTCTTTAAATGAGTTTTGGTTCACTAAAATATGACAACCAAACTTGACATACCAACGCCTGGTGGGTTCAACCGAGCTATGCTCTAACAATGTCCCCCTTTGTCAATTTTAGTGACAAAACTCTTACATCATATGGATAAACAAATTACAAGAATTCATTATGCATACGCTTGATTCCAAGTTTCAACAGCACAATGAACTTTGTATACATTCAATCCACAAATGCCGATGTTGACATTATAATAACAAAGCTAATACTCCATTTAAAGGTAAGATAGGTAGATTTTCAATCCGCACGTCTTTGTTATTCCCTTTGTAGTTAAGATAACCACAGGTATCAATATGATATGTTACTCCCCCTTAGTCTATGCTTTACTCTTTCGTTAGATATAATGTTTAAGCACCATTGTTCTTTCCTTATTGATACCAAATCACTTGTTTACTCCATATATTTCTCCCCCTTTTTGTCACAAAATGACAAAGGTACGAGCAAATAAAGGACAAACCGAACGGATCTTACAAATCTCAAAAGACTTGCAACCTATAAGAGTTAAGCACGAGGGTTCCACACATCGTTTTAGATAACCAATATCAAAACCGAAACTACAAAGTAATTTTGTTTTGATATGTTACCAAGGAAACAATTGCCCGAAGCAATTTTCCCTAATAGTTTAGCAAATTAAAAATCGACTAAGCACCTTAGTTCTTTTGCTAAACCGATTGTACAAATACAATCACTTGTTTTATAAGACAAAATAAAGATCAGAATTAACTCTATTTTTCTCATCAGGTTCTAATTATTCGAACAATAACTTAGACCTTTCACTTTAAACAAGACAAGTACTAGGTTAGTGTTGATGGTGGATTTTAGTTCAGGGCTAAAATTGTAAAATATTTTTATACGCTATCACCCTGCAAAGGGAAAAGCCGTTTAAACAGTGATGAGTGCAGAAAACCTCTTCACTTTATTTATTTGAAGCAATTCAATAAATACGCAAAATTCACCCAGAATGGTGCGTGCAACAGCAATCCCAAATATTCTGTGAATTTTACTAGCATTAATAATTAATGCATGATTTGCCTAGTATTTTTCTCGTGTTGTGTTCTCACCAACTCTCATTATTTGCATGACATGACGACTGAGTGTTCACTCTCAGCAGAGTAGCATGAATCTCCGTGCCGATATTGAGACATGCACGACGTACCCACACAGGCTATATCACTCTCTAACAAAGAGAGTCTCGCATCGACGCGCTTTGGTTAGCTCGATCGAGCATCCATAATTTCCTTAGGGGAAATCTAAACTGTCCATATCAGTCTCAGAAATGATCGTGGCCGCACAAGTTGGCCACGCAATTTAACAAGCCTAACCAAACCCTGGAAAGAATAGGCGATTTTCGTGATGACCACCGGCGGGCCCACTTATGCCCTAGCCGGTCAAACATCACACGAACATCTCTTAGGAACGTCAAACGCCAACCCTAAGTAGGGTGGCCGTGATGCTTTGAAGAAATTCAATCGAACACAGACTGTTCAAGGCAGTCTTAAAACGATCATGATCGTCCAACTTCACCAAACTGGTTGGACGGATTAGATCATTCCATGAATGATTAGGGAAGCGCTAACACGCACGTTGGCGGGTCCACTCTCCCCATACCTAATCGGTTTGCTCAAGGTATGGTCATGGAGCAATGAACGATTTCTCAAAACATAGTGGCGTGATGCTTTCGAGGGTCGTGGAAGTCCACTAGCGTCTTAAATCGATCACGACCATCCAACTTAGCCAGCCTATTTGGATGGCTTAGATCGCATTTGGGACCATCAGGAAGATACACATGTGTTCACCACCGACCCAACATGGGCCCCATGTGATCGATCTCTCAAAGGAGGATCACGTTGTGCCAAACCGTTTGGCCAAAGTCACGTCTGGCGTGACCAATTCAAAACCTTAATTAGGGTTTGCGGCGATGCATATCGTCTGTAGTTCGATCGCGTCCATCCATCTTCCGGCCTAAACGGAGGGTGTAGATATAGATTCAAGAGGTCCCAAGGATGTTGACGTGATCACCAGTGGGCCCACCCTATCGTGTGGACCGTAGACCTAGGAAAACCAAGGTCGAGCGCCTCGAAACGACGCCGAAGGTGGCATGTTACGCGACTTCCAAATCCTTTGCGGCAATGGATTTACAGAATCGATCACGACCACTCATCTTTGCCAAGAATTTGAGTGGCCTATATCAAGCCTTCATGAGACAAAGCGGTATGGACACGTACACGGCAGCCGTCTACACGCATGCCCTGGTCGGTCCCACCAAAAATAACGCCCATGCTTGAATTCGGTCAAGCCAAAGAGTGATGCTTGCGCACCTCTTAAAAACCCCAAATTTCATCAACGGTCGTAGATATATGCCGTAAACCATCTCGTCCATTACAACTTTGCCCGACTTGGCCGGACGCATTAGGTTAAGGGTTAAGCGGCCAATAAAGCACCTTGATGATCATCGTCCGCCACTCTTCGCGGGAGTGATCGACCAGGATGGCTCGCCCATGCGGCCTCCAAACGATCACTCGAAGATGGTTGGACATGATGCTATTTTAAGACGCTTAATCTGCGACTTATTTGGTTAAGCTTTAAAACAGCGATGCTTCATACTTATTGATTATTTTCGATGCGTTACATGCATCGAGTATACACGATATTTTATGAATATCAATTTCTTAAATAACTTAGTTATTTAACTTAGCACCGTATCTATTTCTGTGGTGGGTCCCATGATCCGCTCATTCGAGACATCAAGCATGTTACAAACGGGGATACTTACTGGGGTATTGGTGCATGGTTTCTGACAGCGTGCGGCGTAAACGCGCCATTACAAGAACGTGTCGGGAAAAGGTGTACGGTTAACGGTGATGAAGGAAGTGGGCAAAGGTGTGATCGTGTAACAATCAACACTCTACACGACCCCACTACTCCATCACTTCACCTCCTTCACTTCCTATGAGATGAGGGTTGCGCTTAATGACTTGTATAAATAGGTCCTTCACCTATTTCCAAAGGACAGAAAAAACCAAGTGTCGTCACATATCCGGAAAACACCCGTGCGATAGCTTACATTGTGCAAGCCAGTTCAACATTCTGATACAAGTCATAAACAACCAAAACCTCCACAATCCTCAACACCTTCTTTGCTTCCCTCCCTAAGATCAACCCATCTCCTTCACTTTGTGACCGAAGCAAGTATGGAACGACCATTTCTTGGTTTAGGCCAGAATTGTATAGATTGATCTCTCAAATCAAAAAGCTCTCACGTGCGGTGCATTTGTTTAGATTCGTTTCTCATCCACACACACCCAAATTTACCAAAACCGGTAAGCAGTTTTTCACTCATAAACAATTGGCGACCACGGTGGGATTAATCTCTCGGTTGTGAAGTTAATTTCTTCAATACCCAATCCCATTTGGTTGATTTCAAAATGGTTGGTCTTAGGACTGCTTGACTTCAAATCCTGGTTGAAGTTCCTCCAATGGAGATACTCTCTTCCCAACGGTGTATCGATAGTGTAACCTAAGAATCCCAATATTGATCGAGTTAGCACGGGTGCAGGGAGATTCACACGAAGAACATGGACTCGATCAAAGAAACGATAAACGGCATACTTGATCTCCTCATCAAGATGACATCAGATATGAGCGGTCTATCATGGAGACTTCTACACTGGAGATTGATTCTCCTCAAATCAATAGTTTCACTATGAACCGGAGGCTGGTGGATCAGGAAGCAGCTTCTCTAGTGGAAATTTTGTGCAAACTTTTACATCTCTCGACGAATCAGCGGGCGGAGACGTTTGCTGCAATTAACTAGATAGCCCTAGACGTGCATTTAACTCCTTCACGTCCAGAAGTCTCAAAAACATCAGAGATGTCTATGAATAATGTTATATTTACAGAGGCAGACATGATGGCGGAAGAGGGTCACAACTGGGCCCTACATGTTATTGCGTGCATCAAGGATTCAGAGTTCAATAGGGCCCTCATCGACACAAGAGCATCTTCGAATGTGAATACTCTCAAGACACTCAAGACAAATAAGGTACGCCCAAGCAAGATCATGCGACTGACCTACCACGATGATGAGACTTTGAAGGAAACCAAACCAATACGTACGGGTATGTAAATCTGAATTTATCTGTAGGGCCCGTTCAGTCAAAGGTGAAATACGAAGTCATAGAAAAGGAGCCGGACTACCATATGATAATAGGCAGACCATGGCTTCATGACAATAGGATTGTCCCTTTGAAGTATCACCAATTCTTGAAGACTATGCTGAATAAATAAGTCGTTCGTATCCCTGCATCGTTGTCTCCTTACGCACCGATATGTGGAGTAGAATTATTTGAACCAAGAGAAGCTTCACGGGAAGAATCAGACAAAGTTCATTGCGTCCCACTCCCCACGTGGGCGTCAATCCAGGAGGATAATCGACTTGCATCATTTAGGGCTAAGCCCCACGATGCATCTTTGCTGACAAGACGTTATTCTTCATCCGGTAAAGCAGCGACCCACGTTCACACTAAGAGGGAGCGAACTTTTGTGGCGAGCGTGATCAGAAAGGGAAAACTGTGTACCAACACCGCTGTTAGAAATTAGAAAGAGAGACTAATGCCCAGTCTCTCCGCCCAGTCGAATACTACAAAAACGACGACCCACAAGAAGAGGTGTTGGACGCTCCACGATAGCTGCAAGACGGCACCAAATCCACGACTGATAAACTTGAAATCGTTAATATCGGGAATGAAGAATCTCCCAGGCCTATCTCCATCAGCTCAACTTTGTCCACGGATGAACGCATACGAAGCTCGTGCAACTTTTCAAAGAATACCGGGACATATTTGCTTGGACGTATGAAGAGATGCCGGTTTAGATGAAAAATTGGTCACCCATCATCTACATGTCATACCGGATCCAATCCGATCAAACGATCTCACGAGGCAATTCGGGCCACGACGTGGAAGAGCAAATCAAGACTGAGATTCAGAAGTTGCTAGCTGCTGGCTTCATTAAACCCATTCATCATCCGACCTGGTTGGCTAATGTGGTTCCGGTGAAAAAGAAAAACGGACAGATCCGGTGCTGCGTGGATTTCAGAGACTTGAACAAATGCTGCCCCAAGGACGATTTTCCTCTACCTAACATCGACATGTTAGTAGATGCCACCAGCGGACACGACATGTTTTCCTTCATGGATGGATATAGTGGCTACAATCAGATAAGGATGTATGAGCATGACGCAAGTAAGATAGCTTTTCGAACTCCTCTTGGAAATTTTTACTATCTTGTTATGCCTTTTGGTTTAAAGAATGCTTGTACGCAACGTATCAACGCTGCTATGACGGAAATCTTCCATGACATGATGCATAAGCAAGTCGAAGAATACGTGGATGATATAGTAGTCAAATCAAAAGCTCGGGCGGACCACACAGGAGTCCTACGGAAATTGTTCGAAAGGTGTCGTGAATACAAATTGAAGATGAATCCTTTGAAATGCGCTTTCGGCGTCTCTTCAGGCAAATTTCTGGGATTCCAGGTAACTGCTGAGGGGATCAAAGTGTACCCATCCAAGACTCAAGCTATCCCATGATGCCGCCACCACGAACTGTGAAGGAACTCTAAAGTTTCATGGGCAAGGTGAACTACATTCGACGTTTTATACCTGGTTTAGCCCAGCTCATTGCTTCATTCATCCCCTTGCTGAAGAAAGGAGCAAGTTTCATTTGGACTGCAGTACAATAGGAAGCGTTTTGAAAGATTCAGCGAATATTGTCATCTCCAGCCATTATGAAGTCTCCCATCCAAGGAAGACCGCTATGTCTCTACATTGCTTTCAGTGATACCGCCGTCGGGGCTTTGCTCGCTCAAGAAGATGAAGAGGGAATCGAACATCCTACATACTATTTCAATTAGAATATTGAGAGATACCGAGCTCAGATATCCCAAGGCAGAGAAGGCATGCTTAGCCCTAATCCATTCCATTCAGAAGTTCAGACATTACTTGTTATCCAACAAGGTGGTAGTCATATCTAAATCTGATCCTGCGAAGTTTTTGCTTTCAAAACCGGTCCTGATAGGAAGGTCGGCTAAGTGGCTTCTCCAAATGTCAGAGTTAGACATAACGTGTGCATCACCTAGAGCTATCAAGGGACAAGCAGTTGCAGATTTACTAACAACATTCCTTAGGGAAGGCACTACTGCGCTACGCGAGGATCTTTCTGGAGAATTTCCTCCGTTATCGAAGAAGAAGCGTGGTTGTTATATTTTGACGGCTCTTGCCACTCCTAGCAATGACACTTTGGAGGGGCAGGCATAGTCCTAGTATCTCAACCGGAGAAGTCTTCTCACACTCCTTCAAGTGGACTTTCAATGCACTAACAATTCAACGGAGTATGAAGCCTTCCTCATAGGACTGTCATTAGCCAAACAAGCAGAGGTCACACGTCTGGAAATAAGGGGTAACTCTAAGCTACTAGTTAATCAGATGAATGGAGTATATGCATTGAAGGAGGTGACACTAGCTCCATACCGATCAGAAGCGCAAAAGTTACTAAACTATTTTGCTGATGCAACCATAACCCATGTTGGCCGCAACAACAACAGACACGCCGATTGTTTAGCAACGCTGGCATCTAAATTACAGTTCGAAGGTTTAGAAGAAACCCTGACGGTGAAGAGAAGAACGGTAGAATCAACGTGGCTTTCATAATGCAAAGACACTAGAACCTACGATTGGCGAACTCCGATCATTCTGGAGCTTAGCAACTCGCCTTTTCAAGGAAAGGTCAGTCTCAAAACCCTGCAAAACTTCTTCATGCTTCATGGTATGCTATATCATCGAAACCCGGATGGTTCCCTATCAAGATGTCTCGGAGATGAAGAAGCTCGGTTGCGGCTCTAACCACGTTCACGATGAAATATGCGGGCAAACCTTGGTGGTAACGCTCTATCGTCGTCTTCAACGCTTTGGGATATTCTTTGGACGAAATGGAGACTCCAATCTCGGCTACTCCAAAAGTCTTGCTCAAATTGTCAAGCGTCGCCACATCAACTAGAAGTTTTTAGCACAAGTCATCGGAGGGTGGAGAGAGCCGTATATTAGCTATCTCCATGACGGAGTAACTCCTGCTAATCAAAAGGATGTTGTCAAGATGAAACAAAAGGCGAAGCGATTCGTATTTCATGAAGGGATCCTGTATCGCAAAAGCTTTGGAGGCGATCTATTACGGTGCTTGTCTAAGGTAGAGATTCCAATTATATTGAAGGGAATGCATGAAGGGGAACATCAAGGTAAGAGGAAACTGTTTCTTTAGATACACGAGAAATACTATTGGCCGACCATGGAGGATGACGCAGCTGCATTTGTTCGAAGCTGCCACAAATGTCAAATACACGGGAACCTTGTTCACGCACCTTTCACTCCTTTACACTCGATAAGCAGTCCATGGCCATTTTATAGCTGGGGACTTGACATTATTTGGAAGATCAATCCGCCGTCATCGAAGCAGCACGAGTACATCATAACCGCGACAGAATATTTCACCAAATGGGTTGAGGCTATTCCTCTAAGAGGGACTACAGGAGCAACGATTGCGGCTTTCATTAAAGAGTACATCATTTGTTGTTTTGGAGCGCCTAAGCATATTATCACTGATAACGGCACCCCCTTCTCCAACAAAAAGGTACGAGAGTTGCTTGAAGAATATGGAATTAAACAGGTCTTCTCCACCATCTACTACTCTCAAGGAAATAGACAGGCTGAGAGCACCAACAAAACGTTAATTCGGATTCTCAGTCGAACAGTACATGACAATCCTAGAGAGTGGCACGAACAGTTGTCGATGGCGCTATGGGCGTATCGGACGGCACCTAGAAGCTCCATTGGGGTTTCTCCATATTCACTTGTTTACGGTGCGGACGTGATCCTCCCAGCCAAATCAAGATCCCATCGACCGGGATTGCGGCGAAGCAAGTGGGGTCCACTGAACGAGGTGAAGCATCTAACTCAAGAATCGCTGAGTTAGACACTGGATTCCAGAAGAAGCAAGGCAGAGGAACGTACTCAAGTGTACGAGAAATAGGATCTCCAGGGCGTATTACAAAGACGTAAAGCCACGTGTTTTTAAAGTAGGAGATTTAGTCTTGAAGATGGCCAAACACATTCAGCAAGACATGTCTGCACCAAAGTTCTCTCCGAAATGGGAAGGTCCCTACTTGATTACCAAGGCTTACAATACCGGCTACTACAAGGTCATTAAGGTGGATGGAGGCAAGTTAGAAGCAGTCATTAACGGAAAATGGCTCAAGGAATACCATGCTTGATCATTGTCCCACTACTGTCCCATGACATGGCAATACACGCATTTTTCATTACACATTTGAATTATCAATTTATTCAAAAAATACGTTAATGTAAAAATTTCATCCATCTACCAAAAAACCAATGCAATTCATTTCTCAAGGATGTTCGGAAAAAAAAAATGATGACGTGAACGCCATTGACAACAAGGGAGTACAGCTGAGCACAGCTTAGAAGAGGCCGTCTAGCAGATTATAGTTCCTTGAGAACATCATCTTCAACCTAGTTTGGCATCTATGTGTCATATTCTTCAAGTTTTGAACTGCCTGCTCCACCTTCCCTGATTCCGCAGCCAGAACCTTCTCCTCCTCCAAGATAGCTTTCGCAGCAGGAACTACATTCACGAGGATAGCAGCTCGATCAACCTTGATGATGTCAAGACGCTGGCGCAACCATCCCACGTTGAACTCCATGGATTCGCAGGTAGACACCATGTTTTCCCACTTTTCGAGGTTTGATTAAAGAACGTTGCGGATAGAGATATTCTCCATCTCGGCAATCATGGGAAGAAGGCGGTTCTTTGTGGTGACCAAACGCAGATGAACGATTGTCGAACTACATTCCTGGTTGCGATATGGCCATACTTTCTCCATACTTTTGTGTATAAAGACACAAACTCCTTCCGCACTAAGAATCCACTGACAGTTCGGTAACTGAAAGATAGACATCTCATGTGGACATCGAACAAAAGGCCTGTATTGGGATATTCATAAGATAAGATACCCAGATCAGTATCTTCAAGATCCGCTGGGGTAGGTGTGTTTGAGTTTGAAGGAAGATGACTAGTTAAGTTATCATCATCGATCACTGTCACACATGTTCCAGTAGGGTATCTCTGCGAAAAAGGGAGGTTTATTCACCTGATCATGAAGAACAAACAATTGTTCGGAAAAGAGAAAGATAAGAAGAACGAACCGGTATGGTCTTCTTAACTCGGAGGATACGAGCAGGGGAGCCATCGCGAAGCTCAAGAATTCGTTCACACTGAAATAAAAGTAACAGAATTAAAATAAATAAATAATAGCGTCATTGAAATCAAGAGATAGGCTCGGAATCATACCTCAGATGCAAATCGTGTACGCTTAACAGGAAAGCCTGGTTGGTATGAAGAAGACGATCTACTGCTGTTAGACATGATGAAAAGCTGGAGTTTTTACAAGAAAATCCTATCACGAAACATTAAAGGGTAGTTCTGAATCTCCACCTGTATATATATATATATATCGAGGAAACCCTAAAGGAAGACCAAATCGGCTGTGGCGAGGTCTATCCGATGAGTAAGGATTCAATACAAACCAAGTCGTGCTTTCTTTAAAGCCCTAATCAAGGTCGGAAAAGCCGCTGGATATGAATTGTTTGACCAGCTCCAGGACGTTTAAGGCGTAAGGTGGTGTTCATCTCTACGGTAAATATTCGTTTACTTTAGCTTAATCGTTCAAACTGTCACCATCTAATGCCTACCCCGCAATAGTGCAACCATTACGTGCTAGGCAGGGGACTTAATGTTGATGGTGGATTTTAGTTCAGGGCTAAAATTGTAAAACAAGTATTTGTATACGCTGTCACCCTGTAAAGGGAAAAGCCGTTTAAACAGTGATGAGTGCAGAAAACCTCTTCACTTTATTTATTTGAAGCAATTCAATAAATACGCAAAATTCACTCAGAATGGTGCGGGCAACAACAATCCCAAATATTCTGTGAATTTTACTAGCATTAATAATTAATGCATGATTTGCCTAGTATTTTCCGTGATGTGTTCTCAGCCGAACTCTCATTATTTGCATGACATGACGACCGAGTGTTCACTCTCGTGAGTAGCATGAATCTCCGTGCAAATATTGAGACATGCACGAAGTACCCACACGGAGCTATATCACTCTACGACAAAGAGAGTCTCGCATCGACAACACTTTGGTTGGCTCGATCGAGCATCCATAATTTCCTTAGGGGAAATCTAGGCCTGTCCATATCGGTCTCGAAATGATCGTGGCCACACAAGTTGGCCACGTAATTTAATAAGCCTAGCCAAACCCTGGCAAGAATAGGCGATTGTCGTGATGACCACCGGCGGACCCACTTATGCCCTAGCCGGTCGGACATCACACGAACATCTCCTAGCAACATCAAACGCCAACCCTAAGTAGGGTGGCCGTGATGCTGAAGAAATTCAATCGAACACAGACTGTTCAAGGCAGTCTTAAAACGATCATGATCTTCCAACTTCACCAACCTGGTTGGACGGATTAGATCATTCCATGAATGATTAGGGAAGCGCTAACACGCACGTTGGCGGGCCTACTCTCCCCATACCTAATCGGCTTGCTCACGGCATGGTCATGTAGCAATGAACGATTGCTCAAAACATGGTGGGCGTGATGCTTTCGAGGGTCGTGGAAGTCCACTAGCATCTTAAATCGATCACGACCATCCAACTTAGCCAGCCTAATTGGATGGCTTAGATCGCATTTGGGACCATCAGGAAGATACACATGTGTTCACCACCGGCCCAACATGGGCCCCATGTGATCGATCTCTCCAAAGGAGGATCACGATGTGCCAAACCGTTTGGCCAAAGTCACGTACGCGTGACCAATTCAAAACCTTAATTAGGGTTTGCGGCGATGCATATATGTCGTAGTTCGATCGCGTCCATCCATCTTTGCCAGCCTAAACGGAGGGTGTAGATATAGATTCAAGAGGTCCCAAGGATGTTGACGTGATCACCATGGGCCCACCTGTGCATGTGACCGGCCGACCTAGGCAAACCAAGGCCGAGCGCCTCGAAACGCCTGCCTGAAGGTGGCATGTTACGCGACTTCCAAATCCTTTGCGAAATGGATTTGCATGACCTAGATCGATCCCGACCACTCATCTTTGCCAGTAAATTTGAGTGGCCTAGATCAAGCCTTCATGAGACAAAGCAGTATGTACATGTACACCGGCATGTCTTCTACAGCATGCCCGGTCGGTCCCACCAAAAATAACGCCCATGCTTGAATTCGGTCAAGCCAAAGAGTGATGCTTGCGCACCTCCTAAAAACCCCAAATTTCATCAACGGTCGTAGATATATGCCGTAAACCATCTCGTCCGTCCAACTTTGCCAGCTTGGTCGGACAGACTAGGTTAAGGGTTAAGCGGCCAATAAAGCACCTTGATGATTATCGTCCGCCACTCTTCCGCAGGGAGTGATAGACCAGGGGATGGCTCGCCCATGCGGCCTCCAAACGATCACTCGAAGATGGTTGGACGTGATGCTATTTTAAGACGCCTAATCTGCGACTTATTCGGTTAAGCTTTAAAACAACGATGCTTCATACGTATTGATTATTTTTGATGCGTTACATGCATCGACACTACACACCAAATTAGAGGATTCGTAACGAGGAATTCGTAACGGCTTTTGCGGTTACAAAATCTGTTACAAATGGCGTTCTGAAAATTTTTGTAACAGTGATGAAGCATTACTAAATTTTCAATATTTTGTAACAGAGGCTAAGCAGATTCTGAAATTTTTTTAGGCATGCGAGTCACACGCTTGGTCACACCCCGTCGTAACACAGGAAATTTGTGTGTGTGTTATTCACACGCGTCTATTGTTTTCCACCCAAAATGATAACACTAGAGGATATTTCCTCCCATGCGTGATTTAGGTATACCTAAATGAAAACCCGGATCGAACTTTTCATTTTTTTTTTCTCTCTTACTGCGCTCTACTCTCAGCCTCTCTTCTCTTCCTCTCATCCATGAAAACCAGATCGAGTTTAAACCATCACAAAAATCTCGATCATAACAAAAATCTCAATCATCACAAAAATATCTTCCTCTCAGCCGATGAATCCATCTCTGTAACTTGATTTTGCAAAACCTAATCTCATAAGTTTTTTGATTTTTAGGGTTTAATCTGTTTTTCAATAAATTAATCTCATATCAGCAAACCCAGTTTACAGAAATCAAATCTATCTTTGAATTTCGCAAACCCTAAGAAGATTCAAGTATAAACCCTAGAAAAATCAGGTAAACTTTAAACTCTTCGTTCTCTATCTGTTTTTTCACATCCGGGGAGATCGAAGACCTGTAAAAGCATCAAAATTACCAAGGAGATCGAAGAAGATAGTAGCGGTTAAGGTACAACTTCGATATTTTTTTCAAATGTTTCTATTGTTTATTTTGACTGTTAATGGATAGTTGAATTCTAGGGTTTTGCACAGTAAATCAAATTTTAGGGGTTTTAATCGAATTTTTGGGAATTACGGGGGAACATCTTCTTTTATACTAGAATGCCTCTGCCAAATCATGATCTTGGACCGAAATAGGGTACAAGCCTCCATTTTCTTTTTGTCGGTATATTAATATGTATTTTTCTTTTCCACAAGAAAGATAGCTTCTACATTCTTTCAAGTCTCATCTCAATTGATGTTTTATGCGAAACGTACATGTTTATCTGTAGTGGAGTTTAAATGGGAAACCACACATATCTGCAATTTCGCATTGTCTTTGCATACTCTCAAACTTGAAAATTGATCTTAAAGATTTTTTCCTTCTTAGTCTATTTCCTTTGAAATTTGCTTTATGAGTTGTTTTACTCCCATTGATGGGTTGAGCTATTTCTTTTTCGAGGCCCTCGTAAGGAAACTCCGTGATGCGGTTGTGCTTTATCCAACGAGGAGTTTGTGCTATATCTATTTGAATAAAGGAGATGTTGCCTTGGAAGATGCTTGAACAATGCGTGTTGGCAAAGCCGAGTTGGGCAAAGGCTCATTATAGGAAAGGAGTAGCACTCAAACTTCGAATGTACATATTTGTCAATTTTCCTTGTATATTAATTTCATTTATTTTTATACAAATAAATCCTTTTTGATAATTTTTGCCGCACTTGGCGCGAGAGGCTTGATGATGCGGCGGTTGCCTTTTCCAATGGTTCATCATATGGGATAGAATTTGGATCATATGGGAATTGCGGGAATATCTACATTTATGCTAGAAATGTACATCTGCTAAATTATGATCTAGGAACGAAATATGGTACAAGCCTTCATTTTTCGGTTAAGTTCCATGTATGCTTATTTGAGAACCTATGTTTAAGTTTCGAATGGTGGCTTTTCAAGTCTCAACTTGCACAGTTTACGGTGAAAGATAGCTTCTCCGCTCAAATCATTGTCACCTAAGCTTAATCTATAAGCAACTTAACTGTACATTCCAGTGGAGTTTATAAAATTGGTACTTACTTCAATTCATTAGGGAGGCGCATGCTTCTCCTTGGTGGAGTTAGGATAGGAACCACTCATATCCGAACTTCCACATTGTCATTGGATAATATTTTCAAATGTGGAAATAGATCGTCAAGGTTGTTTTGTTCTTGGTCTATTTCTTTCAAATTAATTATCTTATACGAGTATTATTTTTCCTGTCTCATAGATGGGTTGATCGCTTTAGTGTTTTTTTTTTCGGCCCTCCAAATGAAACCTGATGATGCAAATTGTCCTTTCCAACGAGGAGTTTGTGCAATGTATATTTAAATAAAGGAGATCTTGCTTTTGAAGATGCTACCCAATGCTTGTTGGCAAGACCCGGTTGGCCTAAGGCGTATTATGGGGCAGGCGTAGCACTCAAACTGCTGAATGTACATATTCGTCAATTTTTTCTTGTCCGTTTGTTTTTTTTCTCTTCTTTTTATTTAAAAAATAAATAAATATCCTTTTTGATAATATTTACTTTGCATTTGCCGCGAGAGGCTTGATGATGCAGCGAGATGCCTTTTCCAATGGTTTGAAACCTGGATCCACGAAAATAGAGAGCTTGAAGATGCGCTCGGGTTAGCTACCATTATTTATTATCAGTTCTGCGGTTTCATTTATTACTTCTTGGATTACTGCTTAGCATGTTTCCACAAGAAGCATGTATACCCGCATCTAACTTGGGTCTAGAGAGACTGTGTTGCTTGAATCGTGACAGAGAGGCTTAAAAGGCTATAGTAGTAATGGCGTTGGCGGGGTTAGGTTCTCTGAATCAATGATTGAGGTCTTCGCGTGACCCAAGACGTATTAGTATGTGAATGTGTAACTATGATTTCGTGTAGAACACGAGAACCATGATATCTTATGATTTCCTTTTTTGTATTATTCGACCTTTTCTTATTCGATTTCACTCTTGTTTCTTACAGGGAGGTTTATTTCAACGGGTGAAGGCCATCAATGTCCCACTTTTTTTTTTTTTTATAGAAAGGCATATATGACCTAAACCTTGTTCTAGTGAAAAGTTTTTTGTCGGGTTTTGTGAATAGTTTAAAACTTGCTAAAGTAGCTCTTGAAAGTATATAAAAAATTAGAAATTAGGCTAGTCTTCGATGTATGCATAGCTAAGCCAACTTATAATGATCTTTGTGAGGTTTCTTTTCTTTTCTTTTCTTATCTTGTACTATAAATAAAAACTCCATAAAAATTGTGTCGGTATGTTTTCTTATCTTGGCTATAAATCTCGTTACTACATCCTCTTGATTAGAATTACTAAATTTTGATGAGACCATGCCCACTTCTTCACACATTTTGGGTTGGAAGAGAAGTTGTCGTGGGGAGTTCATAATGTTTGGTCACATTAAATAGTTTTAATTTTCTCTAAACTGCTAATCTCTAAATGCTAAGCAAGTTACTCAAAAGGTGACAGTAGTTGTAAATTATGTGTACAATGTGCATATTGCTCCTATTTGTATTTCAACCTCTTTTGTTAAGCTGGATGATATTTTTAAATGCAGGAGGCTGGCCCCCTTTGGAGCCCGTTCTATTTCGACTCAAATAGGTCAGTTTGAGACTTACTGATAACTACTTAGTAATTTTCCTCACTTTTCTTCTCCCATTTCCTTTTTTCTTTTGTTTTGAAAAGAAGGGTCTTCCTTACCCATAAGGGTTATGCGTTGAACTTTACATCCTCATCTCATTATAGCATGCTTCACATGTACGGGACACCTCGCCGGTAGATAGGTTCTTTCTCCCCTAAGACCCCCTACCAACTTTAATGAAAAATTCCTTGCGATAACGAGTGACTTGGTAATCCTTGTAGAGTTGTAGTGCTTAAAAATCTGATAAACCTCATTAATTGTGTGCAGGTGTGAACCGTTTCCACATATCCCGAACATATGACATGCTTCATGCGAATGGGCTCCTTACATACTATAAGTCGAAAAGCGTGAAGTTTGATTTATTCTTGAAATGGACCGTATTACGCGCCCTAAGGTAAATCACTTGAGTTGGTTCATTCTCGTTCTTGACTCTAAACTTTATTAAATGAAAGTTGTATTCTCTAGTCTCACTCATTGTTCAATTTGTTCTATGGAAATTTTACCAATGGTTGAAATCTCAAGCATTTTCGTTTATGCTGTGGTGGCAATTCATGTGCTTTGCTTGAGCTTGCATGCAATTTTTTGTTTGAAAGGGTGCATTTTATGGATCTTTGGTTTCATTGTGATTTTTACACAAAGTTTTATGGTGTTATTAGGGGTGGGTTGTCTACGTGATAAATTTCAAGCTATAGAGAAAGCACGTTCTCTACACAAATCGGATGGGAAGCACGAGTCATTGAACTGAGAATGATAATGACCAGCGGTTACTAGTTTGCCAAAAGCCATTACGGAAGAAGTGACTTGTTTAAATTCGTATATATCACTTACAACGAGGAAGAATCCGAGGTAATTTGTTCGAACTAGTAGGGCTATACGTACTGCTGAGATAAGTTTGGCTTCGAGATAGCTTTGTAAGTTCCAAGGTGTATTCAAGTTTTGTAGGCGATAAGTTTGTATTTGTATGTATTCCTTTAGAAAGTTTCTTTGAGAAATTTGGTACTTAGAGAAATTTCGATTTCTTTGTTATATGAACCTGAGATGAATTGAATGAATGTTCTTTTGCATAGATTGAAGAAATTGTTGTTGAGTGTGGTCATGAATGTATTGAATTTAGAATTCTGGCTTATTTCCGGCAGTAATTTTTTTGCTGTTACAAAAAATTTCGTAACGGCTATAAGCTGTTACAACAGCTCTGTTGCAAAAAAAATTAAATAACGACCCTGAGTGCATTACCACGTGGCAAATTAATCGTAACGGCTCAAGCCTGTTACGAGGGCCGTTAAAAAAAATTAATAACGGCCACAAAGCCGTTAAAAAAAATGTAACACCCACTTTTGCAACAGGCGAGGGCCGTTACAACCCGTTTTAGTAACGGTCTGGTTCTGTTTCTAATCCCAGAATTTGGTGTAGTGCGAGTATACACGATATTTTATGAATATCAATTTCTTAAATAACTTTGTTATTTAACTTAGCACCGTATGCTACTTCCTGCAGTGGGTCCCATGATCCGCTCATTTGAGACATCAAGCATGTTACAAACTGGGGGATACTTACTAGGGTATTGGTCTCAAGCGGTTTACGGCGTGCGGCGCCATTACAAGAACGTGTCAGGAAAAGGTGGACGGTTAACAGTGATGAGGGAAGTGGGCAAATGTGTGATCATGTAACAATCAACACTCCTACACGACCCCACTACTCCATCACTTTACCTCCTTCACTTCCTATGAGATGAGGGTTGCGCTCAATGACTTGTATAAATAGGTCCTTCACCTATTTCCAAAGGACACAACAAAAACCAAGAAGTGTTGTCACGTATCCAGAAAACACCCAGAACTGATAGCTTACATTGTGCAAGCCAGTTCAACATTCTGATACAAGTCATAAACAGCCAACACCTTCACAATCTCAACACCTTCTTTGCTTCCCTCCCTAAGATCAACCCCATCTCTTTCACTTTGTGACCGAAGCAAGTTTGGAACGGCCATTTCTCGGTTTAGGCCAGAATTGTATAGATTCATCTCTCGAATCAAAAGCACTCCCGTATGCGAGGCATTTGTTTAGGGTTTAGATTAGTTTCTCATCCACACACACCCAAATTTATCAAAACCAGTAGAAACAGTTTTCACCCATAAACAGTTAGTTAACTAATATTTCTTGTTAAGGCATTCGATTAGACTTGAATAACCGAATCCTATACTTTGATAAGTCTAACTAAGATCATAATTAACTTAGTTTCTCTTATCCGGAATCGAATTGGACTAAACAAATGATCCCAAAAACTTTTGTTAAGCCATAAACAATTCATACAAACCAAATAAATCAACTTGCATAATTATTTATCTCAACCGGAAGCAATTTAAACAAACATAGACATTAAAGCACCGCAATTGCATCGAAATTTCATTAAGCCTAAACAATTGATACCAAACAATAAAGGAAGATAACAATAGTTTTTCTCAACCGGAAATAATTGAATCACACACACACACATCCATACACACATAATGGAATAAACATCAATTGTGCCGAAATTTTGTTAAGTAAAAGCAAAATATATGCAATAAAATCAGGCTTTTCTTAAACAGGAAAACGATTAACTAACAAATTCGTTACCTCAAATTTCGCATCCTCTTCTCCCCAAAGATATGTCATTAAGCACAAGTTCAAGTTAGAACTCTCCCCTTAATGTTGTTATCCTCCCGCAAGAACAAAAGAACAACAACAACAACAACAACAACAACAACCTTTACCAGAGAAAGGTTGAATCGGTTTTAACCAATGCATAACAAAAGTTGAAAACTCGAAACACATATGCTTTTATGCTAAACCAAATGATTCAACATATTGTGACTTTTTCACACATGAGTTTCAATCGGAACCCCTTATGATCCTTTGATAAAGCCTACCAACATGGGCTAGAACTTAATCCCGCTAAACCAAAAAGTCACCCAAACCATAAGGGTTCACACCATATGAGTTTGAATATTAAGGTTATGAAAACCGAAATCAAACATCCCATAAACACATAGTAAGAATATAAAGCATTCAATCACATGCTATGTAATCGAAAAAAAAAAAACTATCACAAGAAAAATTATAAAATAATAATTTTATTCATAAATAATAGATAGTTTTATTCAAAATAGACCTTATACAATAATTGAAGTAAATCAAAAAATGATGTCTATTTTCTTTTTGATTAAGAATTATAACATGTATCTTAATCTCTAGTGGTGCTCTTGTTGTTCACTGAGGTTTCTTCAGTGTTCAAACTTTTGAAGCATGTCTCAAGAGACTTGTCTGCAACCACTTCTTGTTTTTCAAGTTCTTCAATTAGAACCTTGAGTTCAGCAAGAACACTTCTTGTTTGATCAATTCTTTCTTTGAGCCAATCTTGATGTTGAACTGTCATTATGCGATTGGTTCTCAGTTCTTCAAAACCTTGGATATAGTGAATCATACTATCATAACGAATCCACTTGGTTTCGGTTGGGTTTTGTAAATTGTAAGCCAACATACATGACTCATCTTGTGATCCAATGGAACTATCAGAATCATAATCTGACATGATTTTTGATATGTTTTTCCTCTTCCTCTCTGTATTGATTCCTTGACAATCCTTAACCTTTTGAGCTTCCTCCTTATTAGCCTTTGTGACACTGCGAGTTATTGGAGACATGCTTGGTTATTTAAATAGGGATTGATTAGGGTTTCAGAATACAAGCAAGAGATAGTTTCTCTTTAAGAAGAGACAACTCTCGGACCGAAAATATCAGGAAATTCCGAAAATATTAAAAGAATATATTTTGTTTCCTCTGTCTGAACTTCTCATGTCGGAAGGTTTATTAAAATTCGAAAATTCTAAATAAAACCTATTTTTGGAAGATCATGTTTAACATGAACAATTTTTAGACAGACATGGATTCGCAGTCATCCATAAATTGTCACAAATTTTTCTGATAAACAAACACACACAAAAAATGTGCTCTCGTTTTATTGTTCTTTTCCCATCCATAATTAAGAGCACGAAAAAGGATGAGAGTGCACAATTTCGATAAAACTAAGTTGTATCGGAGTAACATTTTTCTAGCTTACAACGAGTATCAGAAACATAGTTCATGTTTCTCTTTGAGAATTTCTGCCCAAAATATTTTCTCCCAAGAAGGTGATCCTTCCTTGATCTAAAGATATGATCATTAGGAGAAACTGTACTGACGTGAGAATTTTTAGAGATAGATAAATCTCTCTTAATTCTGTCAATGAGATTTTCGTAAGATTTTCTCATTATAAGGATTTCCTTATGATGCACATCAGTGTGATTATCTGAAACAATTATTCGAAATTCCTGATTGTTTCCTTCAGCAGAGATTCTACCTTTCCCTTTCTTCTGGAGTTGTTGGTCGGTTGTCAATCCGTCAAATATAATTTCACTTTCTCAATCAACTAGATATAAATATAGTATTCGATAAGAAAGAGTTCGTATCCACAGAGAGGCTTTCGTTGTTATAAAATTTCAGTTTCTAAAATAACCCAGGGTATGTTTGTTGTATGTAAGCAAATAAAAGTGATTAAAAGCAAAGTAAGTAATTGGAATTATCAATAAGGAGAAGATATTGGTCACGGGATAGTATCATTCACAAACATGTATTTTCATCAATGATTAGAATTGGTATTTTAATCTCGTATTTATTAAAAGTCCTAGGATATCTTGATCGCAAGTATAACCCGTTAATTCCCTGTTTTCATCACAACCACATTAAAAGATGCATATGTGAATTCTTCGTAGAAAGCAACCTAAAGTGTAAAAGCACAATTAAGTTTAACTCCCTAAAAGCATTAAGTTTTATGGAATAAGACTCATCAATGTAAACGAATGTGTAAAAGCACTAAACGTTTTAACAAAAGTTATGATTCACTTGTGACTAGTAGGATATATCACTACAAGCACTAACCACAATTATGCTACTTAGAATCAGGGATAAACAACGTTTTCGTATTGAAAACCCTAATATAGCTCTAGAGATGAACACAAATCGGATTGATTCCGGACTCAACCTAACAAGTTGTCAAGTCTTATAACAATATTAATTGTGAATCACAAACAATAATTACTGAGACAAAACTAATTCATTGAATCAAAAGCATGTTGAGAAATCAACTTTTATCCCATAACCAATAAGATGTTTAGCTACTCATAGCTATGGAGTTCATCATAATCAATATTCAATAATAAAATAAGGAAGAAGAAGAAGAACAAAACCAAACCCTAGAAGCGTAAACAAAACGGCTCTCCCAAAATTCCAAGAAAAAGATATCTCATAAGTTGTAGAAGACCTTCCCTTTTATAGCTTTTCTCCAACTTCTAAAATTAGGTCTAGTCTTCAAAGTCCATTAGATGAAAATCCATCAAGCCCATAAGAAGGAGAAACCCATGTAAAATATGACCCAAAAACGTCGCCGGAAGTCTGGTATTGTGACCGAAATCGGAAAAGTCGCCGGAAACATCCTGTGTGACCGGGCAAAGTCCGGGCTCTTGGCCACACCTGGTCAACGGATCGGATCGGTCGGGTCAACGGGTCAACTCGGTCGGGCCGAGTCAAACCGATTCAGGTTCATGAGTCAGAACCAGTCAGGTCAAAGTTAGACCCAAGTCAGACTCAGCTGAGCTGAGTGAACTTGGCCTGGGCTAGTTGCACTGGACAGAACTTGTAGCACAATCATTGTGCTTCTGTTTGTAACATCTGCCCGTAATCAAACTCCAAACATCCCGCCATTCTAACCATCCTGCAATGAGCCTTTCCAACTCCAAGCTGCTCTATAAGCCACTCCACTACACACATCACAAGCACTTGCTTATCTCCATACCACCAGAAGCAGCATTGTCTTGGCCCTTGAAACTGCAACTTCACAATCGCCGCAAACGCAACTCCAAGCCATTCAATCCACCAGCAACCACTTGCCAGACTCAAAGCCCCCGCTGCTACCACAATGCCAACGAAGCATCACCATCTCCATGCTCAGAACCCAGCCATAGCCTGCACAATGCCATACTCAGTGGCAGCAACAACAGCTCTGCAATCTCAGCTCTACCAACCAGCACCTGAATTCAGCTCATTTGCCTCACATCATCCTAATTGCACCAACACCTGTAGCTTCATACTACCTAGCCATTGTCTCAGTCATCTCAACAATTCATTCCTCAGAATAAAAACAAAGACTACCACCTTAAATTTCAGCTTTCAAAGAAGAAAAACCTCCCTTCCTTCCAGGACTCCTATTTCAATCAACCTCACCTGCATCTCTCCACAAAGGACTTCCACTGAGACAACATCAAGACAAATTGCAGTTTCTTACTGTGTATCTCACGGCATCTCACTATCTCAGCCTTAACACCTTAATTCCACTAGTTAGCCACAGCCATGGCTCCTAGTCGCTCCACCGCAATGCCATTGCCTGCATTGTTCATCACCAAGACCCATCTGAGCAGCAGAAACCAACACCACAAGAACATCCATTCATCACTTAGATTCATCTCTTAACACCCATTTAAGCTCTTACATCACACCCCAGCTGAGAGCAACATCACCATGAGCATCTGTGTACAGCTCAACCTAACAGATTCGCAACTAAACCACCACAGACAACCAAAACCACCTCGAGTTTGATTCTCAGGCACTCTACCTCTGTAATGCTAATTCTCACAACATTAATACCCAGTTATTCATTCCCAGCAGCTTCAATTTCTTCTCCTCTGATCGCGACCACCACCAGAGACCTCTGTTACTTTCCTAGCATCAATTTCTCTTAATTTCTCTCGTATCAGCAGCAACAGCATCGAACCCATTTCTCACTCAGCATCACCATCGTCAATAAACCAACAAACCTGTTTGTACCATACTAAAATGGTATATGGGTGGTGGCTTATTAATGAAGCCCATTTCGTTTACTATGGAAACATAACTGGCTTATTTGAGAAGCCCAGTTGGCTTATTATTGAAGCCCATTTTGTTTATTATAGAAACACGATTGGCTTATTATTGAAGCCCATTTTATTTATTATGGAAATATAACTGGCTTATTTTGGAAGCCCAGTTCGCTTATTATAGAAGCTCATTTAGTTTATTGTGGGAACTAATTTCACTTAGTGTGGAAGCCCAAAGACCCATGGGACAGCTCTTAGAATCCATGGATCGGTCCACCAACTCAAATTATCCTCTCTCCAGAAAGGGGTTTAAATTTGAATAAGGATCAGGATATTTTGAGTATTGACTTTGGAATTATTTAAGATAATTATGGTTATATTAAATCCTAACAAAAAGAGGATAAATGTTACCATGGGATAATTATCTTGAGTAGTTATAGTTAGTGTCTAAGATAATTATGAAAACCCTAACAGAAGAGGGTAATTATCTTGAATTTTAGTTATTATTTAAGATAATAATTAAGATAAGTTCAAAAACCCTAATAGAAAGAGAAGGGAATTAGTTAGGATATTATAATTATTTAAGATAATTATAGTTCCTAAGAGAGAGGATAATTATTATTTAAGATAATAATTAAGATAAATCAGAAGTATGAGAGATAACAAACTTTATTAATGAATCAAAGTTTCTTGGATTTGTACAGTAAAGGGTTGTTATTAAGATAACTATGGAAACCCTAAAGTTAGACCTACTTTCCGCCTATAAATAGAGGCTAAATCCTAACTCAAAAGGTACAGATTTTCTAATCCTTTTCCATACAATACACCTGTGAAAAAAACTCTCTCTGACTTTAGCATCGGAGTGTTTTTTGCAGGTACCCCCACCATTCATTATCAATCATACCAGCAATTTTTTGGAGAATCTGAGTCAGTATTTGGAGATCAATCAATCACAATTTCATCAACATTTTTGGTGAAAATAAATCTACAGTGTAGATTCAATCCATCTACACATATCTCGAGGAGTGTTGGGGTGAATATTTTTGCACCAACATCTTTTGGCGCCGACTAAGGGGACCCGAACCCTTGATCGTGCTCCCCTTATTTTGAAAGAAGTTGTTTTTCCAAGCCTTTTTTCTTGGAAGGGAAGTTTAAACAAGGCGCAGATCCTCCGAAGCGTTGCAAAAAGTCCCAGTGAAAGTGTTACAGATCTGTGAAGAAACAAGCAAATCCTGTTATTTCAAACAAGAAATGTTACAATCAATCCGTAAACAGCAACAGTTGTTCCATATTTAATGGGCTTCAGAGCAGATCTGTCTAGAAACAAAGAATGAGATAATAAGCGTTGCAGAGAACATTGAAACGAAACTCTTTCTCTTACAAACTCGATGTTACGGAAGGAAGCAAAACAAAAGAAGTTACATGGAATCTACAAGAGCAAATCAACATGGAAGGAATGGAGATGCACATATCGGAAATCCTCCTACTCAAAGCGTCGTCAATCGAACAATACGAGCGCCATCGTTCAACCCTTCCAAGATGGAAGAGAAACATCGCCATCAACAACATCGGGGGCGCATTCTATAAGAACTTGCCCGAGTTTCGAGAGGAAACAACGTTTGGGTACGTAGAACATTTCTCGGACTAATAGTGAGAACCTCGATCAATCGTCAGAAGGAGTTCGAAACTCGCATCCAAGCACTCGTGGTATTCATCTTGAAACAATTGCTAATAGAGGTGTACGACATCCACCACGTACAGGGCAAGTTAACAATCCACAAGTGACACCCATTGATTTGGCCACGCGCGAGCGTTACCAGGAGTTAGAAAGGGAAAACAAGCGGCTCTTGATCGCGTTGGAGAAAAGGAAAGAGCTAGAAGAAGTGCATGCCTCACGCTCCGAGAGCAACGTGACAAACCGTCGTGCACGCCAAGAACATAACACCGCTCGCGAAAGGAATGAGACTCATGGTGGACGACGAACCAACCGAAACGACGGAAGAAGAGTAGAGGGCGCCGGAAGTGACCGTCAACACGGTCATGATCCACATAACAATGGTTTCTATGATCGTTACGTACCTGATGAGGAACATTATCCAGAGCAAGATAGACGATCCGGGCCAAGCCATAGACGGCCAGAAAGGCGCAGGCATAGAGACGATTACGTCACCAGGGATCACTCAAAAAGATCCAGGCGCGAGAGGGACAATCCAGAGAAAAGGACAGATCCGCTTAGGAATGAACGGATCCGTAGAGAAACTGAGGGCGATTCGCCACGAAACCAAGAGCTTAGCAGAAGGAAACTCAATGAAATGATTGAAGAAGTGTTAGCTCAGAAGCAGTCCAAGGATGAAAGACAACAAATATTGTCGATGAAAAAGTCAATGGATTCACCATTTATTGACAAGATAAAACGTTTCCGCCCGCCTCTTAACTTCGTCCAGCCTCAGTTCAAAGAGCTTTTTGATGGAAAGAATGGCGATCCGGTTGAGCATATCCAACATTTCCAAGCTTCTATGAGTTTATGGGGGTATAGTGATGAACTACTCTACTGCCAGAACCTTCCGATAACCTTGACGTAAAGCTTTAACTTCTTTGGTTTTCACAATTAGAATCAAATTCAATAACAAACTTTGGAATGTTGTCGGATGCATTTTTCGAACAATATAAAATTAATCTCGGGAACAAAAAGGAAACTTGTTCCTTTTGCAGAGACAAATGAAAATCTTTTAGACTTCACACGAAGATTTCGTCAAGAGGTTAGTGAAGTTGGAAAAGCTGATCCTGGCCTCGTGATTGAAGCATACAAGAACGCGTTGCCCTATGACGAGTTTGGGATATATAATTCTTTAATCGTCCAACCCAAATAAACACTCAAGGAGTTATACGACGGAGGCAGATATGGACGAGCCGAGAAAGAAAAAAGGCCAAGATGTCACGAGCATCGAAAGGGTCCAGAGCCGAAGGGCATGCAAAACCAAAGCAAGAAATTCGAAGGTGATTCTAAAAAGAAAAATCAAGATGAATCCAGAAGCAGATCTGGAAACGGAGAGGACGCCCGAAGAAATCAAGGAAGAGAAAAGGTGAAGTTTCCCAATCTAAACATCGGACTTGGAGAACTTTTCAAGAAGATTAAAGACTCACTTCCAGCCCCAAAACCATTGCCTGGTCCGAAACAAAAGATAAGAGAGACAAGAATAAATATTGTGCTCATCATCAAGATCATGGACACAACACAGACTCTTGTCGTACACTTGCGGCTGAAGTCCAGAAAATGATTGAAGACGGGAAGTTGCAGCAATATGTGAAGAAGGATCTAGCGCGGGTCAACGCTCTGGATCTACGAGAAATCAGAGTAAGTCATGCAAGAGTTAATTCAGCTTCAAGAAAGGCACATGAAAACGCGACCCGTCTGAAGTTGCGACACATCCATGACTGGCGAATATCGAACAAAGTTGATTACGCCAATCTAATTGGAACTGAAACTCTAGAAGAAGGGAAGACTGAGATTTCATTTTCGAACGCAGATCTTGCTGGAGTTTATCAGCCACATAACGATGCAATTGTTATCTTAGCTCTCATTGGAATGTATAAGGTACGCCGAGTTCTAGTCGATACTGGAAGTTCAATTAGTGTCATATTCTCCGGAGCGTACTCCTCAATGAACTTGAATGAGGGTCAAGTTGAAGCTGACGATAATCCAATCATCGGATTCAGCGGTGAGACAATGACGGCAATTGGAAGAGTAAGTTTGCCTACGATTGTGGGAGGAAGAACAGTTATGCAGTACTTCTCATTGCTAGATTGCCGCGCACCTTATAATGCCATTTTAGGACGTGATTGGATTCACGCAATGGAGGCGGTAACTTCCACTATTCATCAATGTTTGAAATTCATTACTCCAGCAGGGGTGATGAAGGTTAGAAGCGATCAGGTAGCATCTCATAAATGTCATTAAAGCACAATGGAGGAGTATAGAAAATCTGAATTAAAAGGTTCAAAAATACTCCAAGTTAAAGCATAGCAATCACAGTACTTCCCAACCTCTTATCAAGGAAGAGGAAAGGAAGGACCTCCAACTATTGAGGAGTTGGTAGAAGTACTGATTGGGAATCAAAAGGAGCATACAACATTTATTGGGGCAGAGTTACCTTTAGGCGAAAGTAATAGCTTGATTACCCTATTAAAGGATAATAAGGATGTGTTCGCTTGGAGCCTTGCAGATATGCCGGGTATTGATCCTACCATCGCATGCCATCGGTTGAATATCAGTGAAGGATATAAGCCAATAAGACAGAAACCGCGAAAGATGGCTCCAGAACGGAAAGCAAAAGTGGCAGAAGAAATTGAAAGAATGCTGGAGGCTAGGATCATCAAACCTGTTAGATATCCAAAGTGGTTAGCAAACATTGTAGCAGTTCCAAAAAAAAACGGGAAAATCAGGGTATGTATTGATTTTACAAACTTGAACAAGGCATGCCCAAGTGATCCTTATCCAATCCCCAGAATCGTTGATTTGGTGGATGCCACCTGTGGATATGGCGATTGTCATTCATGGACGGCTTTTCTAGATACAATCAAATACCGTTATACAAGGATGATCGAAACATACGGCTTTCATAATGGACAAAGGGATATATTGCTACCTCGTTATGCCTTTCGGGTTAAAAACGCGGAGCAACTTATCAGCGTCTTGTAGATGAAATGTTCAAAGATATGATTGGGAAAACCGTCAAGTATACATCGATGATATGGTAGTCAAATCCAAACAAAGGAATCTCACCTTTTGGATCTCGAAAAGAACCTTCGAGTGGTTGCGACAATATGGAATGAAGTGAACCCCGCTAAATGTTCTTTTGGACTCACATCTCGGGAAGTTTCTCGGGTACATGATGACGCAAAGAGGAATTGAAGCCAATCCAGAGCAAATTAGAGCAATATTGGAGATGCCATCACCAAGAAATGTAAAAGAAGTGCAAAGACTTACTGGAAGATTGGCCGCTTTGAACAGGTTTATTTCGCGAGCATCTGATAAATGTAGATCCTTTTTCCAAATTTTAAAGAAGGCAGAAAGATTTGGATGGAATGAGGAATGCGAACATGCTTTTGATGAAATCAAAAGGTATTTAACATCTCCTCCCCGTGCTCACAAGCCCAAAGACGGGACAAACCATCTACATATATCTTGGCTTTTGCAAGTGAATACGCGGTGAGTGCGATTTTATTCGTCCGAGAGCCCGATGAAAAGCCGTTTACTTTGTTAGCAAATCGTTAACAGATGCGGAGACTAGGTACTCAAAAATAGAAAAAATGGCACTAGCTCTTATGCATGCGGCAAGGCGCCTAAAGCCATACTTTGAAGGGAGACGACTCATCGTATACACTGAATATCCACTAAAGAAAGTGTTGGGAAGAACGGATGACTCAAGTAGACTAGCCACATGGGCTACTTACCTTGGTGCATACACCATTGATTATGAACCAAGGACAGCGAAAAAGGGCATGCTATAGCATCACCGATGGCAGATTTCCCAATGGATGATATCGAAGTTTCGAATCCATTATCGACGAGGAAATCCTACAAGAAGTAAAACGTGTTACCAATCCCATTGCCTTGGGAACATGTGAAAGTAAGTAAGATAGCTTCGAAAGAAATAGATATGCAAACGAGTGTGAAAGACTCAATGTCGGTACTTGAGAGGGGCAATGGGATATGGAAGATCTATACCGATGGATCGGCAAACACCGACGGAGTAGGCGTTGGTTGTGTACTAGTTTCCCCAGAAGGATTGCAAATTGAAAAAGCCATCCGTCTAGGTTTTACAGCTTCAAACAATCGAGGCGAGTACGAGGCTGCAATCTCGGGATTAAAAACCGCACTCCACTTGGGGGCGCGGAAAGTCGTGCCGACAACCGACTCGAAATTAGTCGCCAACCAGTTTACTGAGCATACAAAGCCAAGAATGAGAAGTTAGCTTCTTATTTAGAATATATAAGTGAGTTGGCAAAAGAATTTGAAGATTTCAAAATCGAACAAAAGCCAAGACTTGAGAACAGCATGCAGACGCCCTCGCTACACCACGGCAGCAGAGAGTCGAGATACAACTAGGTTTATTGTAGTTGATTTCCAAGAATTTCCTAGTATTCAGAACATTGTTGCCGCTGCACATAGAATTTGTGCAAATGAAGTTGAGAGTGGCCCGTCAGAAGTGCAACCCGATCCTATGGATACTGATGAAGCCCTCAGCGATCAGAATGAAGACTGGAGACAGCCGTACATTCGTTACTTACAAACACGAGAGCTCCCAGATGATAAATACAAAGCTGGAAAAATAACGAAAACTGCTTGGAGATATACTACGATAGAAGGTGAACTATATAAGAAACCTATCGCAATGGAACCATACCTGCGATGTGTAACTCGAGATACTGGGAAGCAATTGTTAGCAGAGGCACATGAAGGATGTTGTGGGAATCATTCTGGAGGAAGAAGCCTGGCACACAGATTGCTATCTCAAGGATATTTTGGCCTTATATGCAAAATGACGCGAAGGAGTACACAAAGAAATGTATGGCATGTCAGCTGCATGGCCCTCTAATAAAGAGACCGGCAAATGAGCTACATCCAGTAAATAGCTCGTGGCCATTCAGCAGATGGGGTTTAGATATAGTAGGTCCATTCCCCACGGCACCTGGGGGCGTCAAGTATTTGTTAGTGGCGACCGACTATTTCACTAAATGGGTGGAAGCAGTAGCATTGGTAAGAACGGAGGCAGACATGTCCGCAGATTCATCCGGGAGAACATTGTATGCAGAGTTCGGTGTGCAAATGATCATTTCGACAACGGAAAGCGGTTCGACTCGACTAAACAATCAAGTCATTATGTGAAGGATTACATATTAAACACAACTTTTCTACTCCTTACTACGCACAGAGTAATGGACAAGCGGAGGCGACAAATAAAGTTATCCTAGATAATTTGAAGAAAACCCTAGATAAAGCCAAAGGAAGGTGGACGGAATTCTTACCCGGAGTTACTCAGGGCATATAGAACAACACCAAGGCGATCAACTGGGTTTCTCCATTTACGCTAGCATATGGGACAGCAAACCAAACCGATTAGGGGGAACTGAACCTACCCTAATGGTTGGAACTAATGGTTTGGTTTTGTATTCCAACTATGGTTAACAAAATTGATAAAAAAATCATTGATTAAATTTTCATTAGAGATGTCACCGCCATTAGTTAAATTCGGATCTCTAGATTTAGAGTAACTTTAACTACTCTTGATAAATTTTTGCCAAAGATAAAGAATTCCTAGGTTAACCAAAAACGAGGTAAGGGATGAAGCTTCAATGAAGCTTGGTTTCAATTTTTAGAAACAATATACCAACAGTCCATGAAGCAACAATACAACAAGAAAGTACGCGAAGGTCGTTTGTTCCTAGACGAGGTGGAGAGCAAGTCTTAAGGAGAACCAAGTCTTAAGGAGAACAAAATCATTAGATGCAAGCGGTGGAAAACTAGGAGAAAATTGGGAAGGACCTTACCTTGTGGAAAAACTTGCAAGCGGTGGTGCTTATTGGTTGAGGAACATGAGCGGCAAAATGGAGCCCAAGCCATGGAATTCCTTTAACCTCGAAAAAATATTTCCATTAATGTAATTTTTCATTCAAATCAATAAAGATTGCTTTTCCTCGACAAGATGTATCTACAATCAAGATGTGCTTACCAGAATGATGGAGTGAAAGGCAACAAAAGTACCTAAGCAAAACTAAAGTGGCTAGGCAATTAAGGTGCCTAGTTATATATCAGAGATACCTGCATCCAAACAAGGTAAGTCTTCGAGGATGCTGATAAGTTATTTGTCTTCGAGGATGCTGATAAGTTATTTGAGCCGAAACCAAAACATTATCATGCATACATTTGCAGAAGAGTATACTTAAAGAATTTCTATTAAGGAGAAAAATATTGTTACTAGAAATAATAAGAATAAGAAAGAAAATACCGATAGTTCTTGAATCCATAAAGAAATAAACAAATTAAACAACTAAGGAAATGAGAAAAGCATCAATAAAGGGAAGCTTAGGCGTCTTCAGGGGCTGGACTCCTCAGGATCATGATCTTCATCACCAGAATCTTCGACATCGTCTTCTTCCCCATAATCAGCGCCATCCAAGAAGCCGTTGTCAAAAGCAATTTGGAGTTGTTCTTTAAGGTCGTCTATCTCCTCCTGAAGAGAATCCGCATCTCTCTCTCTGGTCTCCAAGTCGCCGATCCTTTCATAGAGCCTTGAAGTCTCCATCTGTTCCTTCACCAACTCAGCTTCGAGAGAAGAAATTTTGCCACGAAGCCTCGCAGTTTCGTTCTGGTAATTTCCAGAGGTGAGACTTATGATCCTATCCCTGTTGATGGCAAAGGAGGTTTGCAGCTCCCCAGCACGTCGACATAACAATAATGCCTAAAGCATAAGAAGGGTTAGTTGACTTTAAATGTTGATATTAAACCGGAGTAATACTATGCTTACGTACTTACCTCGACTAGGCATTGCGTAGTCCTATCGATGGCATATGAAAAGTTGTCGACTGAGTGGACGGCCCTCTGATCGAACGGCAGCATACAACAATTCGCGATCGCACGTGCGATGGATTTGTCCTTGAGTGCTGAATCATTGTAAGTCACCGGTTCCCCGTTTGGCTTCAAAATAGTCGGGGAAAATACATCATCACCTTTGTATAGACGTGGAGGTGTTGCTGGGGTGTATGAAGGTGAAGGTGGTCGCGGAGCAGAAAAGCGGTGCAGAGGTGGTGTCGGCTCGACGAAATTCATAGACAGGCCTGGAGGGAAGTCTCTTGCAGCCAGTTGGCGTTTTCCAGACGGTGTTCTTCCCCCGGTAGTGATCCTGGGAGTGGTTCTTTTTCGTTCTTCATGAGTGGCAGGGTTGTTTCCGATGGGATTTGGCTTGCTGGAAGAAGACATTCTGTAATACATATGAATTAGTATATATATTATGAGGAAGATTATGCAGATATGTTTAGTGAAACGAAGAGGCGACAGTCCAAATAAAGTTTTGGGAATCAGATCGTCATCATATACATGGAAGGTCAATTTTTTCCTAATTAAAGAATGGAAAAGTGGGACAAAACATTTACATACAGGTATGAAGATTATGACGTAAATGTGTTTATAAGGATCATGTTATATGGTTTACATTTAAGCTGTTAAAGAAAGATATATGCGCATACATGTTAGTGGATTAATGGTTTTCCAAACTGGAAGTTATGGGGCTAACTAAAGTAAGACACAGGGAAACAAGAGCATGAAGTAGATTTTAGAGTTCATCGTTAAATTAGAAAAGCTAAAAGTAGAAGAGAGGGGAGTCATTACCTCGGATTGTTGTTAGCTAAATTGAGCAAGGCTGCAAAATGAAAACAAAGTATAAAAAGATGGATGAGTATCCAAATGGAACCAAAGAAGTAAAGGCAAAGTGATTGTGGGACTTACATGAAGAGATAGGAGGCGTAGAGCTTTAATTGGAGAAAAAGAAGAAGTTATACCTGGGTATTTATACGTCAAAATTAGGGTTGCATAGGATAGACATCTGAGATTCCAAAAGATTTGGATGACAACAAATATATCATAATGCAGATTATCGTATATTTTTGGGATACGGTACTTGAGATAAAGCTCGCTTGACGTGGACAAAGACGTGGAGCTCTCACGCAAGAGAGGACGTCAAAAAGTGGCATGTGGAATAGAGGTGTAAAAACAAAACTACACAGATCTTTTCATAAAGAGGAAGAATATGTTTTGTTGCCGGGATGAAGTGGTCCATCTGAACTAGTTCAATTAAGCCTACATGGACACGTGTTCCAAGAGGGAATATACATTCATGTAGTCCAGAATTCAGCTGAATCATTCTCATTCAGTTTATTAAGCAAATGTTGTTTTCACAAATTAATGTGAAACGGACAATTTAGTTGTTATCCTAGCCACGATGGTTAGTCTGACATTTAATTTCTTAATCCTTCGACAAGTCAAGAATTAAGAGGGGGCGATGTTTGTACCATACTAAAATGGTATATGGGTGGTGGCTTATTAATGAAGCCCATTTCGTTTACTATGGAAACATAACTGGCTTATTTGAGAAGCCCAGTTGGCTTATTATTGAAGCCCATTTTGTTTATTATAGAAACACGATTGGCTTATTATTGAAGCCCATTTTATTTATTATGGAAATATAACTGGCTTATTTTGGAAGCCCAGTTCGCTTATTATTGAAGCTCATTTAGTTTATTGTGGGAACTAATTTCACTTAGTGTGGAAGCCCAAAGACCCATGGGATAGCTCTTAGAATCCATGGATCGGTCCACCAACTCAATTTATCCTCTCTCCAGAAAGGGGTTTAAGTTTGAATAAGGATCGGGGATATTTTGAATATTGACTTTGGAATTATTTAAGATAATTATGGTTATATTAAATCCTAACAAAAAGAGGATAAATGTTACCATGGGATAATTATCTTGAGTAGTTATAGTTAATATCTAAGATAATTATGAAAACCCTAACAGAAGAGGGTAATTATCTTGAATTTTAGTTATTATTTAAGATAATAATTAAGATAAGTTCAAAAACCCTAATAGAAAGAGAAGGGAATTAGTTAGGATATTATAATTATTTAAGATAATTATAGTTCCTAAGAGAGAGGATAATTATTATTTAAGATAATAATTAAGATAAATCAGAAGTATGAGAGATAACAAACTTTATTAATGAATCTGGTTGTTTTCTTGGATTTGTACAGGTAAAGGGTTGTTGTTAAGATAACTATGGAAACCCTAAAGCTAGACCTACTTTCTGCCTATAAATAGAGGCTAAATCCTAACTCAAAAGGTACAGATTTTCTAATCCTTTTCCATACAATACACCTGTGAAGAAACTCTCTCTGACTTTAGCATCGGAGTGTTTTTTTGCAGGTACCCCCACCATTCATTATCAATCATTCCAGCAATTTTTTGAGAATTTCAGTCAGTATTTGGAGATCAATCAATCACAATTTCATCAACATTTTTGGTGAAAATAAGTCTATGGTGTAGATTCAATCCATCTACACATATCTCGAGGAGTGTTGGGGTGAATATTTTTGCACCAACAAAACCCTTGATTCAAACCCCGTAATAGCGGACCTAATCGCCTTTCGATCTCAATCTTGCTCAAACAAACCCTAATCGATCTCTCAGTCCTCCTCTGAATCTCTGATTCATCTTCTCCCTGAGCTTCATCAATCTTACAGCAGCCGCTGTCTGATTTTGCTTCTCAACCATCGGTTTCATCATCTCGAGAAACCCATCTTCATTCTTTCTCCATCGATCTCCTCATTCAAATCTTGCTCTCGGCTATACATTTCTAATTCCTATGTTACAGGTGACCATCGTCTACATCATCACCGCCATAATTTCTCGGTTTTTAATCGCCACTCTCGGTCTCATTCTCGGCTCTCACTTGATCTCTCGGATTCAACAAAATGCCAGACCATGTTCTTAGTTTCGGGTGAATAGAATGAGAGTGAAGAAGAGAATGAGAGCAATATCTTAATTCTAGGGTTGTAATGATTTGGGTGGATATTTGTACCCAAGTGATAAGGACCACCATCTTATTAGATAAGGGATACCCAAAGGATGTGCCCTAACATGTAGTTACCCCTTAACATCACCGGCTACTTTTAATACTCCTCTCGAGAGAGTTGCCCTTTAACCGTGGCTCTTCTCCCGATAGTGTTTTCCCGTGAAATGACAATCCCGCCCTTTTGCTCAATTTGGATCATTTATTCTTCTTTTCTTCCGTGCGACTCCAGTACCTAATAACTCAAAACACGCATAAGATACATAATTCACACGAAAAATAGCAAAGAAAGCATAAACTCTAGATAGTAAATACGGTGTTTAACAACACCTATCGGTTGTTCTTCATCAAAACAAGAATTGTTTCGATATGGGTGAGGAGGAACCTTTTTCCAGAAGCGATTATCAACTCTTACTTTTGATTCTTTTGAGTTGATCTTGTCGGGTTGTGGTATATATTGTCTTTATACTGAGGAATGATCTTTCAGTTTTTTAAGACAAGAAACTTTATCAATACTTTTACCACTGTGTTTCAAGAAGAATAAGTTTCTGTCAAGTGATTGAAAGTTTCATTCCTTAAGATTAACATCACTGAATCGGTTCAAAGTTTCCTTTGCACAAGATTTCGTTTGATCATCAAGAGATGTAGAAGCTAGTTTCTCATCCTCTTCAGACTTGATGTAGTTAGGCAAACTACCATCATCTTGATCTGTTTCAGATGTGACTACACCGGTTTTATCACAGTCTGTAAAAGTCGAGCAATGACTTTTAGTTTCCTCACTATCGAAGAAATTACAACAACATCATTAGTCGAGTCATAGGACGTGTCTCTTTATCTTGAGTGAGAGATTTACCAAGAGCTTATAATTTGACAAATGAGATCCATATTCTCTTTGTCCAGAATATTCAGTTGAATGTCTTTTTCTCTGATCTCATGTTTAAGAAGATTTGACTCTGTCTTTAATATCAACATCTTTGTATACAGAGATTTTATAGGCTTTAGGAGTTTTACCAACTCTTTATCAGTATCCTCTTTTCCATCAGAGAAAGACACAGATGTTTTCGCAACTCCTGTATCATGAGTCGACGAAGTAGTAACATCTTCAACATTTGAGTATTCATACTCTTGCATACCGTTAACTGAATCAGACATGGATTCAATTTCTTATAGGTTTGGATTGCACCAAACACAGATTGTTAGATCTTTTCATGTTTGCCTGCTCTGATACCAATTGAAAAGATGAGGGTACCCAAATATACCTCAATCTAAAACTTTTCTACATATAATTCCTTTCTCCGAAAGTGATTGTCTATGGACTGAGTCGAGATAATACAACTAATCGATTCACACTTCGTGTGATCTTCTACGGATACGAGATCGAGACAATACAACAACGAAGTATGATTACTTGATAATAGGTTCAGACTTAACCAAACAAAATAGGATTGCTATCAAGTAATTAGGAACTAACGTTTGTGTATTTTACTTCTAATTATAATAAAAACAATTATAATTGCGTAAATAGAAAAGTAAAATACAAAGCAAGATTTTGTTAATGAGGAAACCATAAATGCAGAAAAACCCCGGGACCTTGTCCAGAATTGAATACTTTCATGATTAAGCCGTTATACAAAATCTAAACCAACTTCGTATGGTTGAGAACAAGCAACTAAACCTATAGTTCACCTAGTTCCGTATGTATCCCTGCGCCTCCAACTTATAATAAGTCACGCACTTGGAACAATTCCTTTGGTTCGTATTCTAAACAGTAAAGGAACAACAAATCTGTTCGGAAATAACTCTTTTCAAACAACGTGATATGATTTTGACAAAAGGCTCTTCCGTTTATCCCAATAAACTCCTTTGTCGGGTTCTTAGATCAATTTATTCAACAACTACCAAAGTAATTGTTTAGACTATGCAATCAATACTATGAATCACAAAGAAATATATTGATGTTAATCTACACAACTAATCAATCCAATCTATCAAAAGATAAACCGATTATAGTTGGATCCCCATCCGATCAAGTTTTGTGCACACCAAAGATTATGAACTCAAATAATAAATCTTCTTTGTCTTCAAATCTTCTTAGATCTTCAATACACACCTGCACACAATCAACTTGAATCTCTTGTGATCAATCACACAGAGAACGGAGTCTGTTAACGATGGATTATCACAAGACGTCTTTAGATCTATAAACAGTCTAAAGATCCCCGTCGATACTTCGATCTAGTTTGAGTGAATCTTATATCAGAAGAGAAGATTCTCAAGCATAAACAAACTAGGTGCAATCAAAATTCAACAACCGTTAGTCAATCAAATCAATCGAAAACTAATAATAAACGCAATTATCTAGTTTCCCACCAACGGTACTTGTAGAGCTTCCCAATCCCAAAGCGCCTTTAAAACGAGCGGTCATAAGAGATTTCGCCTAATTAGGGTATTTTCCTCTCCCAATAGATGGCTCCACCAGTAACAACACAACAAGGTAGTTTTGCTGGCTCTGAGGATTAGTTTGCTCAAAATGCAAACTTCAATATTTATAGACCAAGGAAGTTTGGACACCAAGGAATTTCCGAAACCGAATATTCTCAAAGATATGCAATAAACGCCCAAATCGGTTTTCATAATTCCTGGAAATGCTCTGTCGAAATATTGACCGAAATCTCATTAGAAAATCTCCAATTATTAAATGCACATTACCAATTTTTATTTTTTAAAGATATGCATTTAATTGCTGGAAATTAAAAGCATATAAAACTAAAAACCTTAATTAAAATATTCTCAATTTATTTCGATCTGGGATTCTCCTTTAGTTATTAAGGAATATCTTTGAACAATAAAAGATAAGAATTACTGCACATGTTCAAAGTATGTTGACATCTTTACTATGTAAATCCTTTTTTATATTTACAATCTTGGAACCGATTTGCCACACTTCCAAACAAGTTTAGAATTGGTTCATCTGACTTCCAAGAACTATGTGATTGATTATCCTATCAAATCACCATTAATGGGTTTCACGGTTCTACCAAAACATGTTTCGGTTCTACCTCCATGTGGGTACTAGGATCGGTCACACTAGATTTCCAAAACTTGGTTGACTAGGTACTAGGATCGGTTACCACATAATTATGGTATTTAACTTGTAATCGGTTGCACAAGTCATAGGATCGGTTACCAATAACTAAGACTTGTTGTACCTCCTACAAGGATCGATTCCACGTACATGTGATTGGTTGCACCTCTTACTAGGATCGATTCCCCAATGTCTAGAGTTGGTCATACCAATTACAATATATCGATCATACCATCTCATGTGATTACTTAAGATCGGTTTCACTAATAAAAGTCAGGCCTTGTGAATAGTTTTACCAAGATACATAAACAAGTTATGAGCGGTTATACTAAACACACATATTGGTAATCCAAAGATTTGCAATTAATAACAATACCAATAAGCCTAGCGATTTCCCTTTCGATTCACAAAACAAGTTTATAAATTGTACTTCCTTTAAACGAATGCAAAACATTGTTTCCTAGGACGAAATATTCACCCATACCCATACATAATCACAATAGAATTCGTACAATTATGTCGATGTCTTATATACGAAGTTCAAAAGATAAGCGTTATACTTCGTATTATAATTCCTTAATACTACGTCTAACTAGAGTATAATCATTCACAGCTTCGCAGTTATGTTTTAAATATATCACGACTTGAAAGATACGTTAGGAATGAAATAGTTCAAGTCAAAATATTACTAACCTCAAGAGGAAGGATGATGTCGTCGTTGTAGCTCTTTACTTCTTCACATTATTCAAGTCTTCGAGTAATACTTGTATGTCTCATATCCTAATAACTTTCTAGCTAACCTATACGAAGTTGACTCTAGTAAATAATCAAGCGACTCTTTAAATGAGTTTTGGTTCACTAAAATATGACAACCAAAATTGACATACCAACGCTTGGTGGGTTCAACCGAGCTATGCTCTAACAGAGATGATTGCGGCACATTAGCCTCTCATATCATCTGGCTCGGTAGCTCGACACGGGAGATGATTGTGCCCAAACTTGATGAGACAAGTTGATGCAGATAAGCAAGTCATAGCCTATCTGGAGATTGGCCTCTCATATTATCTGGCTCGGTAGCTCGATGCAAGAGATGATTGTGGCCAGACTTGATGAGGCGAATTGCATTTCATTCCTTGGATGCTCATACTTCCTATCAAGGCGTTCGACATAGGCATGTACCAATAGTGCATTTGACATGGCCAGGAAAGTAAGTCATATCGGTATGCAAGTGGCGGAGCTTGCGTGAGCCTAACGGAGGTGGAATTAGGCCTCCAACGACCTACGTTCAAGTCCAAGGCATGCCTTATGCCTGGAAAGTACTTGGAAGCCAGTAATGCATGCAAGGTGCATCGGCCATAGCCTTCAAGGCTTAAACCCTTCGGCGAACAAGGGTAAGTTGGAACGGTGTGGAAGCTAAGTTAGTTGCATCATGCTCCACGAGCATGTTTGCAAGGGCAGATGAACGTGCTTTTGCCTAGCTTTAAGGCCCTGTAAGTAGCATCATCATGGCGCATCGGGGAAGTTATGGCCTGCGCGCCTAGGTGCGCCAGGCGTAATTTTCCTCGGTCTAACTTACAAGTTTTGTAAATTAAGATTGTTGTCAAATTTAGTTAATCAAAACTATATCTTGATTTATATTCCACTAAAGTCGGTCTCGAACTAGGAATAGAGCCTTAAAAGTTGAGTATCATAATTCACTGATTGACCTTTGAAGATTGAAGACTGAAGAACGGATAAAAACATCTACCAGGACTTCATCAATAAAGGTAAGTGAAGACAGACTATCATATTTACTCATTAATTCTACCGTTATATCCACTCAAACAATGTCGTATGAATTTGGTTTTATGATGATAATTGCAATGAAGAAATTTTGAGTTCAAGCTAGATGTTGACAAATATCAAATATAAATTCAAGCAATGGAAATTCTAAAGAACTTATCACATAATAGGTTGAGCATAATTTATTGTTCGATAAATCATAATTGGGAAAAAGTCCCTATGAGACATCAAGTTACATACATGTTGATGAATTAACTTGGTCGGTACACTAATTTTGAATTTATTGATAATATACTTGATGAATAAAGTCTCTTATTAACTCACATACTCTAACTAATTAAATCAGTTAGCGTATTAGTATATTTTGAGATGTTCCTGGAAACTTTTGAATCCTCAAGTACACAAAACTGATTTGGTCAATATGCGAACTGAATGATTTTAAGTGATTCGTGGACACTTTTTATAATTTACATAACGAAATAATTTGGACGGTTTCACGAACTTGTAGATATAAAAAGTTCATGAAATCCGAGACAAAAATGTTGTTCACAAATTGTTTGACCAGTTCATGAACTGATTTTGTCTTAGAAGTAAGCAAACTCCATTATTCTTGACGATTCACGGGGATAAATTTTGTGCTTAAAGCTTATACCGATAAATATGCGGGTACACATTCTTCTTTGTAATTCAAGAAAAACTTCTCTCACATGCTTATATGAATGAATATATATTGAGAAGTTTAGTTTCTTTGATACCAACTTTGATTGTAAGCTACCTAGCCTTGTTCATCATTATAAATAGAGGACCCTATGCATACTAGAGTCTCAACACCATCATGATGTTTCTTAGTTGCAGCTAGATTTGTCCCATAAAAACCTAGGTTTCCTCGAGAAACGTACTTAGGTTACGGGTCTTGAAGTCTCCAGTAAGGGATTTGTGAAGACTGGTCATACTATCTTTTACATGGTAGTTTTTGATATTCGGTATATCATCTTGTTCATCGTAGTTCTTGTCTATTGTTATACGGCTATTCAAGAACTATTGATCAGGGAAAGAAATTGAAAAAAATTTTAAACTTAGACTTAATTTGTAATTCCACGAGATTTAAATCCGGTATAAATTAATCTTGTGAGGTATAATCGGCCTCAACTACATTCCAGTTTGAAGTCTCATAGTAGGTTAGTGTTTGTAGCGGTTAACATACTAAAAAATCACCTCAATCGGATTAACGAGCTAAAAGATATAACTTAAAGAGAGAGCTATGTCATGGCTGAAAACTGACAGAATTTCTCCTGAATTCTACGTGAGTTTTTGCTGTCGGTCTGTTTTCACCTCCTAGACGAGCTCAAAACCTAAATGTTCCATCGTGGGAAGATAGGAAATTATTTATGATAAGAATGGTGGGGTCAACCATCAAAATCTGAGTTCGTATGAATATTCTACAATAGTTTTAGTGAAGGGTCTTACATTTGAATTTTCTGAAATTTCACGAATTTCTTCATGTATTAACATAAACTTCCATTCTCTTTCATTCAAGAGGTGGTTTAATGTGATTATGAGACCATATGTCATGCTACATATCCGTGACTACTTCCGTACTCATATATCTTTTTTTTCACTCTTTCATGACCACCCATCACCTCTCGTTGATGTCATGAAAAGCAGTGCTTAATTGACTTGTCACTGATGACCACCTGCTTCCTAGCTTGCACGTGATTGATAGAAATATTTACATCCATGTAGGTTTTACACACAAGACCCACAATACATGTTAGTTGGAGGAATAGTCACGTATTCATTCTTCCACTCAAAAACTACCACATTTTGCATTATTAGCCGTGATATGACTTGCTCCATATCATATGGAATTTACCATATTGGTAGGCCTAGTTGTGCAAGTAGGCTTTAGCCTTAAAAGCACGCTTTAGTCATGCAAATCACGACTAAGAGCCACTCTCTACCAAAAATACTCGAGACATCAAACATGTCACAATTGGGGGATGTTCATCAGGGTATTGGTCTGGAGGTTTACAACATGCGGTGTGCAACACACCCATTACGAGAAAGTTTCAGAAAAGGCGGACATTTGACAAAAGTAGAGGAGTATTGGATGTAAAAATGGCTAGTCTTCCCTTCATAATAGGGACATGGTTCTCATCACTCTCACACGATCTCCACTTCTTCATTACTCAACTGTCTCCACTTCCTACGAGATTAGGGTGTTCATTATGACTTACTGTAAAATATATTTTCCATCTATCTTGAAAACAACTAATACAAAATTTCCAGAGAATACACAGAACTTACAACTTCCATCTTTTACAAGCAAGTTCCATTTTATGAGACAAGTCATAAACAATCATATGTTACGGAGCCTGTCTCTCTGATCTCAACACCTTCTCTGCTTTCCTCCCTAAGATCAACCATTCTCCTTCATTTTGTGACCAAAGCAAGACTAGAACGACCATTTCTTAGTTTAGGCGATAATTGATAAATTGATCTCTCGAATCTAAAGTACTCATGTGCAGTACATTTGTTTAGGGTTTAGACTCTTTTCTCATCAACCTACCCACTTTTACTCTCTCCAGAATCAGTTTTTACTATACTACAACCGTATTATGTTGAGTTATCTTAATTCAATTTGTATATGAGTTTGACAACTTCTTTAGCGATGATTGAAGCCTCTTTAGTCTTTGACGATAATTTTTTTTATATTTAATGCAATTTGAGATGATAACCTTTATAAATAGTCTTTTTAGTTGTTTATTAATTTTTATTCTTATTACTAGTTGTATATGCATTTTCAGCTTGTCCGCTTATTCACGGTATTGTTTTTCTACGTGGGTATCCCGGGCAGTTGACGCGCACTGCTAACTTCTTTCAAGAACTTTCCTAATAAAAAAAATTAAAATAAATAAATATGTGCATGAATTTGATTTTCTCCCCCCATCGATCGTTCATTTCACTAGAACATAGATTCTTTATAAAGAAAAATCTCAATCAGCAAGCCGGATTGCGAGTCACGAAGAGAAACTACTGCATTGATTGAGGCCCCACGACGTCAGACTCTGGTTCGAAATCTTAAAAGAACCCAGAAATCCAGGGGGTCGGATCGATATGTAAAATCCCCCTCTAACACATCCTACACTCATAATTACTTGATCATTTGTCGAGAGTTTCTCCCAAAGATTTCCCTTTTATCTGATGTCGCCTATTTTTTGTTCACAGCCAGTCAGTCTAAGCATACTTCATTTTTTTTTTGCTATCTTTCTAAATCTCTCGACGGAAAATGATGGTGTCTTCACGGGTTAGAAATTCATAAAGTGAATAAAGTGAAGGGCGTGGCGGTTACATGAAAACATAGAGATGGTTATCGAGAGGCCAATAATTTCTTGCCATCTTACCCTCGGTATATCAAAAGAAAGAGGCAAAATGTAGTGGTATAATATCTTTATACATGTAGAAACATCCTAGAAGCTGAGCTACAAAAGTAGAATAAATAGAAGTACCAAATCCAACCTACTAGTCTAACGATGTAACCAAAACATCCACCATATCTGGTTGGGAACAAAACACATGGAAAGTGAAAACACCGGGGTACCAAAATACATCACCATTTTTTTCGTAGGCAATCTGTATAGACAAACTCAACACAACTCCGAGAGTTAAAACTTAATCAAGGAAAGTGTCTAGAGTTATATCTCAATCTCTCTTGTGATTAGAACGCTTATAGAATTGAGTCTGTGAACCTAATCTCAAAGAGAGTTCTTGGACGGTACCAAAGACCAATATCCAAGGATCAATAAAGTCTTATCCAACAAACAAGGTCGGACATATCTACTGTGATTGATCAACGCACAACCTGTGAGTTTCAATTATAAAGATAAATAATATTATGCGGAAAAAGAAATAACACAGACACCAGAAAATTTGTTAACGAGGAAACCGCAAATGCAAAAAAACTCCGGGACCTTGTCCAGATTGAACACCAATCTGTATTAAGCCTCTACAGGCACTAGCCTACTACCAATTAACTTCGGTCTAGAATGTAATTGAGCCCGAACTCAGTCTCCCACTAATTCAGGTACAGTCGCGCTCCTTACCCCTCTTGAATCCCAGTAGGACTCCACGCAATTGATTCCCTTAGATGACGTCACACCAACTAAGAGTTGCTTCAACTCAATTGAAGACTTTAAACCAAATCTGCCTCTCATAGATTAAGCCTATATAATTGATTTCATGATTTACGATAGAAACGGATGATCAGATCAAACGTAATATCCAAGTGATGGAAATCGAATATAACTTGACAAAACTCTAGCTATCCTTAAAATCCGGACTTATGCAACCGAAGTGCAGCCTAGATTATTATTCACTTCACAAGTATAAAACTTGTGGAATCACAAAGTTTGAGACGAAGAGAACTTTGTGATTTCTATCTATATTGTTCAAGTGATAAATCAACAATCAAACAAGATCAAGATACTCAAGTTATGAAGATAAAAGATAACTGGACCCGGCTTCACGAATCCCAATGAAGTGTTTGATAGTCGCTAAACCCTAAAAGGGTTTCTGGAGAGGACGACTCTAGATACAACTAGGACACCCCAAAAAGTAGTGTCAGGATTCAAATATCCCAATTGCCAAGAGTTACCCTTATATAGAATTCAAAGCCTAGGTTGCTTTAGGTTTAAGCTAAGATAGCTTTGGAACCAAGCAAACAATATCCAATGTTAGATAAAAGCTTTGAATCTTATTCACATAAACAAGATATACACTCTGGTTAGGTAAACCGTAACCGAACCGTGTACAAAGACTATGTCCAACATGGTTACCCAAAACTAACCGGGTTGAACTTAAAAGCTTAACACTCATTTCCATGAACACAAAGACATTGATCTTGAGTCACAATCATGTGATCAAATGAGTATAGTGTTAATTAGAGAATTGATCAAATACAAATTATCTCAGATAAATAATTTAATCATAACTGAATTACAATTGACATAGTTGGTAAATGCACAATGTACAAATACTTGAGTAGTTCGTGAATCGACTGAGTCAAGGTAATGAGGACCGGTTTGCAAACTTACAAGCAAAACCGAGTTCCAGAGTTGACAAAACTTTTTCAGTTCATGTACCGATTTGTAAACTTAGGAGCAACACTAAGTTCCAAAGTTGACATAACTTTTTCAGTTCACGTACGGTTTTCAAACTTAACCTTTACCGGTTCCGGAGTTCACATAACCTTTTCAGTTTGCGTACTGGTTTGGGTACTAAACTGGTTTTAGAACATGGAACTGTATTGGTTAGCGTACCGGTTTGAGTACTTTAACCCGGTTCCCTTACCACAGTTCCAAAATGGTTTGTATACGAAAATACATACCTATCCGGATTACGAAACAAACAGATTTTCCCGTGATGTGCATACGAATATACGTATAACAAAAATCTAAAAATCGATAATCACACAAATCTGAAAGTCGATATATAACTACTCCTTTACGTATACGATTACATGTAATACGACTTCATATATATAACAGTTTTCCCAGTTTGTAAGACTGATAACACTGTATTGTATTCGAATTTAGTAGTTCTATATTTCTCTAAATCAATTCGAAACTGTTAGAGCATGGCTCGGTTGAACCCACCAGGCGTTGGTATATAAAGTTTGGTTCTCATATTTTAGTGAATCAAAACTCATGTTAAGAGTCGCTTGATTATGTACTAGAGTTAAACTTCGTATAGGTTAGCTTGAAAGTATTAGGATATGAGACATTACAAGTATTGCGAAGACTTGAAGATGTGAAGAAGCAAGGAGCTACAACGACAACAATCATCCTTCCAATTGAGGTTAGTGATATTTGACTTGAACTGTTTCATTCCCTAACGTATCTTTCAAGTCGTGCATATTGAAAACATAACTGCGAAGCATATTTGAAATCTAGATAGACATAGTATTAAGGAATACAATACAAGGTTTATTGCTTAACCATTAAACTTTGTAAATAAGACATCGCCATAATCATTTGAATACTATTGTGATTATCTATGGGTATGAGGTGAGGATTTCATCCTATGGAACAATGTTTACATGTGTTCTAAGGAAGTAAGTTCATAAACTTGTTTGTAAACCGAAAAGGAAATTGCCAGGTGTTATTGGTTTTGTTATTCATTGCATATCTTATGAACAACCAATATGTGTGATAGAGTATAACCGATCACAACTTGTTGTGTTCTTGGTAGAACTGCTCACAAAGGCCCGACTTATGTATTGGTATAACTTTTATTAGTAAAACCGATCTTGACTAATCACCTGTGGTATGATCGGATTTTGTATGTCTGACCTTGTAAGGGAAAGGGAACCGATCCTTGTAAGGGAAAGGGAACCGATCCTAGTACGGGGTGCAGTACATCAAAGGGAACCGATCCATGTATGGGGTGCAACAAGGTTTATAGCAGAAAGGGAAACCGATCCTATGGACATGTGCAACACATATAAGTTAGATACCATATATATGTGGGGAACCGATCCTAATACCTAGTCAACCAAACTTTTGGGAAGCTAGTGTGACTATGCACAATACTCACATGGAGGTAGAACCGAAACTTTTTTTGGTAGAACCGTAAACCCATGCTTGTGATTGAATGTTGGTTTGATCACTCACATGGTTCTTGAAAGTCGATGAACCAATTCTAAACTTGTTTGGAAGTGTGGCAAATCGGTTTCAAGGTTGTAAGTGTGAAAGAGAACTTACAAAGTTAAGATGTCGACAAACTTTGAACACGTGCTGTGAATGTTTATTTCTATAATTGTTCAAAGATATTCCTTAACGGCTAAGGGAAGAGAATCCCAGGATCGAAACATAACTAAGTTAAGAATCTTTCAATAAAGGTTATTAATTTCATTTTGTAGGAAATTGCTGCAATTAGTAATGTGCATTTACTAATTAGATTTCCGAGAGATTTCGATCGCCATTTTTGGACAGAGCATTTCCAGGAATTATGAAAACCGAATCTGTGATTTTATGAATATCTTGAGAATATTTCGGTTTTGGAAATTCCTTGGGGTCCAAACTTCCTTGTCTATAGATACACGAAGTTTGCCTTTCTAGCAAACTAATCCTTAAGAACAACATGATTTACTCTTTTGTTGTTGTTATCGTGTAGCCGCCTATTCGGAGAGTAGAGTAACCTAATTAGGCGAAATCTCTTACGGCCACTCGCCTTAAAGTCTTCTTTGGGATTGAGAAGCTATAGCGCGACCCGTTGGTGGGAAACTAGATAATTGTGGCTTATCTTTGTTTTCGATTGATTTGATTGACTAACGGTTGTTGAATCTTGATTGCACCTAGTTTGTTTATTCTTGAGAACCTTCTCTTCTGATATAAGGCTCACTCAAACTAGATCAAAGATCAACGTTTCTACGGATCTAAGTCTTTCTAGATCCGTAAGATAGATTCATTGATTTGCCATTGTTAATGGACTCGTTGCATGCGACAAATCAATAAGGAATCAAGTTTGTTTTTGCAGATTGTTACTTTGAAGATTAAATCGAAGATTGAAGAATTGAAGAAGAAGTTGTTTTGAATCATTAAGAAGATATACTAGATATATTCCTAAAGAGAACGTCTGCTTTCGCTAGGATATTGGGTATCAAATATCTATTGAGAACTTCGGTTTTGGTGGATATTATCAAATCAAGAATATCAATAAGTGAGTAACTAGGATCTTAGTTTACTTAGTAGTGTCTACACGAAGTTGCAGTTTACTTTTTTTAGCGTCTTAATTCATTGAGTATTCAAATCGGACTAGGTCCCGGGGTTTTTCTACAAGATTGTAGTTTTCCTCGTTAACAAAATTCTGGTGTGTGCTTTACTTTATTTCCGCATTATAATTGTTTTTATACTATAATTAAAGTAATTACACTTGTACGTTAACTATGCACTTGATATTTATCTTATAAGGTTTCGGTTATCAAGTGAACACTTTGTCGTAGTATTGTATTGATGTAGTTTTGAAGTGGTAAGTAGAATATCGTTCGCTCGGACTTTTTTTTTAAAGAATTGATTTTAGACTTAATAAACAAAAATACTAAAAACAAAGAAAAGATTTTAACAAAGTTGAGAGATACTGGGACTTAGGATTCCACCAAACTACAATGAATTGGTTCATACAATGATTCATAACAATTTTAGCTCTTTTCTAGACTCTATTTCTTTGCCAAAAGTAGATTTTATAAAGCATTAGATGTAAATCGTAAGCATAGTGCATCAAAAGTTCTTAGACTAAGCATACACTATCAAACAAAATCACAAATAACAATGAAAATCATAAATCGATTAAAAATCAATGCAAGAAGACTTAAGAATCAATTATAATTACCAAACATTGTGAAACATGGCTTCCTCCGTCATCCCAATGTTGGGGTTTAGCTCATGATATCGAACACTCGCTCAAAAGAATAATCCATAGCTCCAAAAGGTGTTTTATTGACGAAAAAGTGCTAATACAGAGATACGCAACGTTTATAAGTGTTGCAATTGAACAGTTATAGAGAACGATAAATTAAATGTGTTGCAGAATAAACGACTGCCTCTGCGAGTCTGTTCTTCGTGTTCTTGATAACGACACTTCTTTTCTGCCGTCTGCAACTCTTCCTTCTTCTTCTCTGCTGCTGCTGCGATTCTTCTCTGCAGCCTTGTTCTTAGCTCTGCAGCTACCCCAAACTCTCGACTCCCCCCTTTTTGGACTTGAACCAACTTATATATAGGCAACAACACCGAAAACCGAAAGTAAATCTTAAAAATATCTTTCTTTTCTTTCACGGCAATCCTCCGGGATTTTTCTTTCCTCCTTTCGTTATTTGCGAAGCTTCTCTGTTTAATTGTGAACCCAAAACCCTGTGAGAAGATATTCTTTCCTTATTTACCGGTTATCTTTCCATGTTTTCAAATCAACTCCTATGAATACCTTTTCATCCCTGTTTTGTTAAAACCATATCAAAATCTTCCTCTTTTACGATTACTTCTCCTGTCTTGTCGCAACAGGGTAATTACCAACCCATCCCGTGAAAAACTCCATGAAAATCTCTCTTCAATCCTTCTCAAAGAACTCGAGAAAACTATCCTCTCTGTTTTCTTCAAATCGACAATCGGGCCCAACTTAATCCAATCTGAGACCCATACATTTCCTGTTTAGCCCTTCTGAGTCCATTAAAACTATTTCTAGCGATTGAGTCACTTCCGAAATCCCCCAAAAATCCAATCCCAAAACTGGACTTCGCTGCTACAAGTTTCCCGCCAGTTTTAATGTTCAAAACAATAAAGATGGTTGCCCCTTATCCAGTGCTGGACTCCCTTTATCCACTGGGTGCAAATAGTATATCTGGGGTGCAAATAGTGATGGGTTACCCCTTATCAACTGAGTGCACCTTATCCAAAATGAAAGTCCGAATAGTAGGTGTCCTCCGGGTGCAACTTTTCGAGCCGAATTTTCCAAAAATATTTATTTCCCAAAAATACCTACAAACACATAAAATACCATCATAAGTACAAAAATGGGTACTAACAATATAGAAAATTGATATGAAAATAGACACATAAATGCGTCTATCATGTATCGATTCATATCCATAAACGATCACACAAAGTGTATTGGATTTCTCCACTTGTCTGATATAATTATTCACGTGTTAGACCAGTTCGGACTAACCCTATTTCAAGTGGACATCGTGTTGAAATATTCCTTGAGTGATCGTTGCTCCAAGAGGTTTATACACGGTAGATATTGAATAGGTTGTGATCAAATAAAAAGATTGTGGTGTATTTGGGTACCCTTGCCTTTTCAATTGGTATCAGAGCAGGCAAACACGAAAATATCTAACAATCTGTGTTTGGTGTTATCCAATCTATAAAGTTTTTAATCAAATGATAATTGATTATGTTAACGTACCTCCAGGGTTTGATGGCTCAAACTATCTATGGTGGAAAATGGCTATGCAGTCTTTTCTTCAAGCTCATGACTTTAACACTTGGGTTTTAGTTATTGATGGGTATGTACACCCAAAAGTACTAGTCGACAACTCAACCATTGAGTTTAGACTAAAGGAATTGAAAGAATTCTGTAATGAAGAAAAATTGCTTTCAAAGCAAAATTCTTATGGATTAAACGCCATTATACATGCTGTAACTCGAGACCTTCATCATCACGTAACCAAGTGTAAAACATCAAATGAGGCTTGGGATATTCTTAATATCGTATTTGAAGGAGTGCCTCTGAAAAAGAAGCTAGGCTTCTAACCCTATCTTCTAGATGGGAAAATATTCGTATGGATGAAGATGATACCTTTGATGAGTTTGATGAAAAACTTTCTGAAATAGTGAATGCCTCTTATGCTTTAGGAAAAACTATTTCAGATAAAGATATTGTGTGTAAAATTCTAAGGTCTTTACCACCAAGATACGAATCTAAAAAGCATGCCATCATGGAAGCTAATGATATTTCCACACTATCTAGAAGTGCTCTAGTTGGTAAATTAAAGATCTTTGACCTTGAATATCAATTCAAGAATGAAGTGGGTATTACCCTCAAAGCTATAACCAAGACTTGTTCTTCGGATACAAAAACTGAGAATTGCAGTGTTGATACGACTGCACGACAATTTAGAAAGTTATTAAGACAAAAGAAAAGGAATTTTTCTACTTCTCAAAAATCACAGAAGTGTGTAGAGAATAAAGAACAAAATAATTCTGATAGCTCTAATTGTTCCGAGGATCAAGAGAACAAAGCTTTCCATGCAACTGTTGAATGCACATCTGGAAAGGATATTGAAATAACTTTAGAATCAAAAACACTTGAATGTGATAAACCCTGCAAAGAGAATGAAAATCTTAAAATGTAACTTGATATTATATATAAGGATATAGACAATGGTGGTACTTATCTTGAAGTCTCGGAAAAATACAGAAAACAAAAAGGTGATGATCGAGAAGCCCCAGAGCCAAAGGCACTCGACTGTGATCTTCGTGAAGAGAATGAAAGATTGAAAAAGGAACTTGATGATCTGTATAAAGATATAGCGATTATTGGTGGTGGTCATTATCGTGAATGCGTGAAATGTTACAGAGAGCTAATCGAAGAAAGTCATGATCGAGAAGTGAAGCTATACACAGAGTTGGAAAACCTGAAGAACACTAAGGTAAGTAATTCTAACGAATCTGAAATAGATTGTAAAGTTCAAATTGATAAATTTAAGGTTGATCTAGATAATGCTCTTGAAAAATAAAAACATTGGAAAAAGAGAATATGAGTCTAAAAACAGACTTGAAAAAGTTCAATAGTAGCACAAAACAACTTGACTCAATGTTGAAGTCAACTAGAGTTCCGCGTGACACGCGAGGATTGGGCTACAAAGGTAAACACACTTTGAATGCTAAACAGGAGAAAAAGTTTGTAAAGCCTAAAGACTCTGCTGAAGAAATTGCTTCAAAAGTTGCCACAAAAGATTGCTCTTCCATAAAAGAAAAATCTGTAGCACCTTCATCCTCAGCAAAAGATGGAAAACGTAAATTCTGTCAAACTCCAATAAAATAGAATCCACAACAAGGTAACACTAAGCCTCATGTTTCGTGTGTTACTAAGCATAGCTCTTATTGTGGAAATAAAGGACACTTGGAAAGGAGCTGCATATTCCGTAAAAGGAATGAGAAAGCCATAGATGCACGCGTTACCGCAAAATTGGCTGAACTCAATAATGCTTCTCGTGCTAAATTAGGACATCATTATCCTAAAAAAACAAAAGAATTATTGTAATGATAGTTCAAAGTTTGCTTATCAGGCTTCTACAAAGTTTTCTCAGAATCACTCAAACTACAAAAGGAGAGATAACTTTGTAAAGACCAGATCTGATGTTCCAAATTGGAGAAAGGCTAACTCTCGCAGTCTTCAACATTTCAAGCACCCTAATGTTTCTTCAAGAGATTCATCTTGGATTTCAGGAAGAAATAATGGGAAGAACAAAGCTGCTTCAGCAAAACCCAATTCTAAATGAAGTCCAAAGTCTTCTCTAAAGATAACCAGGATGGTATCAAAAGATAGTCACAATGATGACACTCGAATGATAAGTTTCAATACTCATGACATTCAGAATATTAATCGGTTACCTTTTTATGATTTTGTGACTTTTGATTTAGCGGATTTCATATCTAACTTGTTGGGTTGCTTAATCAAATAATCATAAAAGGATGATGATAATTAATTCCATATGTGAGTCACGATTATACTATTATTATCAATTTATTTCTCATAAGTTGTGTATATAGTATACATATGAGTCTTTGGTATTATCTTATTACTATTGGCACGTAATAGTTAAAACCACTTCAACCTTTCTCTGGTAAAGGTTGCTTTTGCTGTTCTTATGTCTTTGCGAAAGGATGAGAAGAACAATGAGGAAAATAAGTGGATGCAAAATTTGAGGTAACAATCTTGTTAGTTAATTGTTTTCTTATTTAAGAAAATCCTGAGTTTATATTATATATATTTATTGCTTTTTCTTAACAAAATTTCGGTTCAATTGATATTTATTCCATGATGTGTGTGTAGATGTGTGTTTCAATTGGTTCCGGTTAAGAAAAACTATTGTTATCTTGCTTTATTATGCGGTATCAATTATTTAGGCTTACAAAATTTCGGTACAATTGATTTGTGTGTGTGTGATTCAATTGGTTTTGGTTAAGAAAAACTATTGTTATCTTGCTTTTGTATGGTATCAATCGTTTAGGCTTACAAAATTACGGTGCAATTGCGGTGCTTATAATGTCTATGTTGTTTCAATTGCTTCCGGTTGAGGTGAATAATTTTGCAAGTTGATTTATTTTGGTTTGTATGAATTATTTATGGCTTAACGAAATAATATGTGTACGGGATGATTTGTTTAGTCCAATTCGATTCCGGATAAGAAACTAAGTTAATTCTGATCTTAGTTAGACTTATCGAAGTGAGGTTTCAGTTATTCAAGTCTAATCGAATACCTAAACAAGAAATGCTAGTTAACTAACCTATAATACTTGTCTTGTTTAAAATTGAAAGGTCTAAGTTTATGGATAATTAGAACCTGATGAGAAAAATGGAGTTTATCTTTATTTTGGTCTTATCGAATTAAGCGGCCGTTTTTGAACAATCGGTTTAGCAAAGGGACTAATATGCTTAGTTGTTTTTGGTTTGCTAAACTAAATTGGAAAATTTGTTTCGGACAATTATTTCCTTGGTAACATATCAAAATAAGACTACTTGTAGTTTCGGTTTTGATATTGGTTATCAGAACATGATGTGTGGAACCCTCGTGCCTAACTCTACAGGTTTGCAAGTCTATTCTGAGATTTGTAAGATTCTTTTCGTGTTGTCCTTTATTTTTTTTCGTTTCTTTGTCATTTTTATGACAAAAAGGGGGAGAAATATATGGAGTAAACATGTGATGCTGGCATTGATATTTATATTGATTGGCATCGCTAGGGAAAAGAATATTGGTACTTGAATGTTTTTATCTAACGAAAGAGTGAAAGCACAGACTAAGGGGGAGTAACATGTCATATGATCGGTATAACAAAGATGTGCGGATTGAATATCTACCTATCTTCCTTAGGGGGAGTAATAGCTTTGTTATTATAATGTCAACAATGACATTTTCAAGCATTGAATGTTTGCAGTTTCACTGTGCTGTTGAATCGGGAATCAAGCGGATTGTAATGAATTATTGTAATTTGTTTATCCATATGATGTAAGAGTTTTGTAACTAAAATTGATAAAGGGGGAGATTGTTAGAGCATGGCTCGGTTGAACCCACCAGGCGTTGGTATGTCAAGTTTGGTTGTCATATTTTAGTATATCAAAACTCATGTTAAGAGTCGCTTGATTATGTACTAGAGTTAAACTTCGTATAGGTTAGCTTGAAAGTATTAGGATATGAGACATTACAAGTATTGCGAAGACTTTAAGATGTGAAGAAGCAAGGAGCTACAACGACAACAATCATCCTTCCACTTGAGGTTAGTGATATTTGACTTGAACTGTTTCATTCCCTAACGTATTTTTCAAGTCATGCATATTGAAAACATAACTGCGAAGCATATTTGAACTCTAGATAGACATAGTATTAAGGAATACAATACGAGGTTTATTGTTTAACCATTAAACTTTATAGATAAGACATCGCCATAATCATTTGAATGCTATTGTGATTATGTATGGGTATGAGGTGAGGATTTCATCCTATGGAACAATGTTTACATGTGTTCTAAGGAATTAAGTTCATAAACTTATTTGTGAACCGAAAAGGAAATTGCCAGGTGTTATTGGTTTTGTTATTCATTGCATATCTTATGAACAACCAATATGTGTAATAGAGTATAACCGCTCACAACTTGTTGTGTTCTTGTGTAAACTGTTCACAAAGGCCTGACTTATGTATTGGTATAACTTTTATTAGTAAAACCGATCTTAAGTAATCACCTGTGGTATGATCGGATTTTGTATGTCTGACCTTGTAAGGGAAAGGGAACCGATCCTTGTAAGGGAAAGGGAACCGATCCTAGTAAGGGGTACAGTACATCAAAGGGAACCGATCCTTGTATGGGGTGCATCAAGGTTTATAGTAGAAAGGGGAACCGATCCTATGGACATGTGAAACACATATAAGTTAGATACCATATATATGTGGGGAACCGATCCTAGTACCTAGTCAACCAAACTTTTGGGAAGCTAGTGTGACTATGCACAGTACTCACATGGAGGTAGAACCAAAACTTATTTTGGTAGAAACGTAAACCCATGGTTCTGATTGAATGTTGGTTTGATCAATCACATAGTTCTTTAAAGTCAGATGAACCAATTCTAAACTTGTTTGGAAGTGTAGCAAATCGGTTTCAAGGTTGTAAGTGTGAAAGAGAACTTACAAAGTTAAGATGTCGACAAACTTTGAACACGTGTTGTGAATGTTTATTTCTATAATTGTTCAAAGATATTCCTTAACTTAAGGGAAGAGAATCCCGGAGGATCGAAACATAAGTAAGTTAAGAATCTTTTAATTAAGGTTATTAATTTCATTTTGTAGGGAAATTACGAAATTAGTAATGTGCATTTACTAATTAGATTTTTCAGAGATTTCGATCGTTATTTTTGGACAGAGCATTTCCAGGAATTATGAAAACCAAATTTGTGCTTTTATGAATATCTTGAGAATATTTTCGGTTTTGGAAATTCCTTGGGGTCCAAACTTCCTTGTCTATAAATACACGAAGTTTGCCTTTCTAGCAAACTAATCCTTCAGTAACAAAGATTTACTCTTTTGTTGTTGTTACTTGTGTAGCCGCCTATTCGGAGAGGAGAGTAACCTAATTAGGCGAAATCTCTTACGTACGCTCGCCTTAAAGTCTTCTTTGGGATTGAGAAGCTCTAGCGCGACCGTTGGTGGGAAACTAGATAATTGCGGCTTATCTTTGTTTTCGATTGATTTGATTGACTAACGGTTGTTGAATCTTTGATTGCACCTAGTTTTTTTATTCTTGAGAACCTTCTCTTCTGATATAAGGCTCACTCAAACTAGATCAAAGATCAACGTTTCTACGGATCTAAGTCTTTCTAGATCCGTAAGATAGATTCATTGATTTTCCATTGTTAACAGACTCCGTTCTATGTGACAAATCAATATGGAATCAAGTTTGTTTTTGCAGATTGTTACTTTGAAGATTAAATCGAAGATTGAAGAATTTGAAGAAGAAGTTGTTGTGAATCATTAAGAAGATATACTAGATCTACTCCTAAAGATAACGTCTGCTCCTTTAGGATATTGGGTATCAAAAATCTATTAAGAACTTCGGTTCTTCTAGATATTATCAAATCAAGAATATCAAATTTGTTTGAGTAACTAGGATCTTAGTTTACTTAGTAGTGTCTACACGAAGTCGCAGGTTTACTTTTTTTAGCGTCTTAATTCATTGAGTATTCAAATCTGGACTAGGTCCCGGGGTTTTTCTACAAGATTGTAGTTTTCCTCGTTAATAAAATTCTGGTGTGTGCTTTACTTTATTTCCGCATTATAATTGTTTTTATACTATAATTAAAGTAATTACACTTGTACGTTAACTAGGCACTTGATATTTATCTTATAAGGTTTCGGTTATCAAGTGAACACTTTGTCGTAGTATTGTCTCGATTCATATCCATAGACGATCACACAAAGTGTATTGGATTTCTCTACTTGTCTGATAAAATTATTCACGTGTTAGACCAGTTCGGACTAACCCTATTTCAAGTGGACACTGTGTTGAAATATTTCTTGAGTGATCGTTGCTCCAAGAGGTTTATACACGGCATAGATTGAATAGGTTGTGATCAAATAAAAAGATTGTGGTGTATTTGGGTACCCTCGTCTTTTCAGAAACATTCATGAATAACATCAATGACACATATCACTGTTCTAGGCTATTTTCTAATGATAAACTTGAATCAAGATTTGGTTCCGCACAGTAAATTGTTCTCCACCGAAATTGATCAAGTATGAACAAATGTTCATTAAGCTTAGTCATTATATTCCGAGAAATTCGTAAACTAAATAATTAGTTCTCGACTCGAAATTCTTGTCTATGCAAGCTAGTCTAATTAGTTATGTGAAAATTGTCTCAAGGATAGAAAGGTGAATATAACTTGAAAAATAGGTGGTTCAGTCTTCACTTACCTTTTGTTGATGAAGTTCTCCAAAAGCTTTGGTTGATCTTCGCCTTCAAACGGTAGAACGCAAATGATGACTAGTTCATTTCTCAACTACCTCTATCCTAGAACGAGACTTAACTAATTGGAGACTAGAAATCAAGATATAGTTTTGACAACAAGATTGATATAGTAACACGTGTGAGTTCGACCGAGCAATGCTTTAACAGAAAGTAACTAGGAAGATCAATAACCAAGTTTGAAAGTAGAAACAAGGTATTTAATGTCACTGAGAAAGTACATAGGTAGCGAGAAGAAAACTAGAGTGAGGTGAGACTCGACCACATGAAGACTCGCAAAAAAAATCAAATATACGCCGGGTCGAGGCTAGGAAGATATCGAGGCACAATGACGATCATATAGGAAAAAATGCATCGAGAACTCGGGTCGCACACCCCAACGAGAGCACAACATCTTTGATACGCATGTCTAACATTATAACTTTAGTTGTATTAGTACTATTATCTATAAATGCTGGGCTAAGTTAAGTGAGAAAGTTAAGTTCAATGTAGGAGAGAAAAGAAGAGAATGAGACTGAGAGTGTTCTTGAAAGCAATATCTTAGCCCTAGTTCTTTGTAATCATCTTTCATTCAATAAGAACAAGTATTTCACGTCGTAGACGTAGGGAATCATACCGAACCATGTAAACCATTGTGTGTTACAATCATTTAGTATTTGTTTGAGTTCAATGTTCATATCATGTTAAAGGTTATAAATGTGTATCCAAACATTCACACTTTCTTAATCGGGTTCATAAAATAGCCACACTATAACAAACTCTTTGCAAAATGATCACTTGTCTATTAACCAGGTAGTTATGTCAGCTAACTTAACGCTGCAATTACCTAATTGTCCCTAAACATTGGGTTCAAGATCCTTCTATAACGTTCACCCTTTAGGGTTCACCACTTTTCCTCTCTAGTGTTTAGCAAACTTTAGTCTGCTTCAGGATCACCAGTCATCACATATCTTCATGTATACCCCAGTTGACGTGACACGGACAAAACTTGTCACTGGAAGCCTTTGTATTAGACCTGAAAGCATCAAGGGAATTTACATTTATAATACTACTCCCTCCGTCCCTATTATATATGCGGAATATTGGATTTTCCTACTCCCATTAGATAGGCGGAATTCTAATTCCAAGGTGTTTTTTTGACATATATGCCCTTATTTATGTTGTATGGGAATTTGTATTAAGAATAAGACAAGGGTATAGACAAGAAAAAACATGAAAATTTATAAAAACCATGCATTTTCTTATTCTAAGAGATTTTATCTTCTCCGCCTATATATTAAGGACGGAGGGAGTATATACGAGCATTAAAAACGAGTGATGCTACGTTGATCGCGGTTTTATACCGCCCGAAATCCCGCCAGGGGAATGAACGGTCAGATGGGAGCCCTGGGGGAAATTTGCAGGGGCGGTGGGGCTTAGGGTGGGGGCCACTTTTCTTTTTTCTCTCACGCGGGAGAATGCGCGGTGCCCCTCACGGTACACCAAGCATTGTTGATTAAAAACAGGTGCAAAGACAAAAGTATTGATTCATCTAAAACGAAGAATATTGGAGAAGAAGATAAATTAGAATTGTGATATTTATAGTCAAATTAAGTGGTAAATAGGAAACACTATCCGATAAGGGTGGTTAAAAAAAAAAAAAAAAAAAAAAAATGGAAAATATGAAAAGTGTGGGTGGCAAAACCAGTTCCGGGAGTAGGTGATTAGAGATGTAACCATTTTGTAAAACCAATTCCGGGAACGTGACAAACAAAATAAAAATAAAAATCGGGGAACGTGACTTAGAGCGACTGCAGTGGTGCGACTAAACCCAAAGATCAAAGACCAAAAAAAAGACCAAATTTTAGTTTGGTCCTGGGTAATGACGCAGTGGGTGGCGAGTAAATTTAGTCGAGCGGGGAGTATAAGTTACTTCGGTGTGGGCGAAACTTTATCCCCGCCCGACTAAAAAAAAAAAAAAAAAAAAAAAAAAAAATATGGGGCGAACATATAATGTCCCCTTGGTGTGGGGATCACATATAATGTTCGCCCCACACCAGGATCACATAAAATGTTCGCCGGAACAAAAAAAAAAAAAAAATGTGGGGCGAAACTATATCACCGCCAAAGTGTGGGCGTACACTATATCCACGCTGCAAGTGCGGCGTAAACTATATCACCGCTTTGGTTTTGGGCGTAAACTATATCACCGCCGACTATATTTGGGTTTAGTCTTTGGTCCCCGACCAAATATAATCGCCAACCGTTCATTTAGTCTCGGGTATTTGGTCGATGGTCCGTCCCGCTACGCCTTGTCGTGCATCAAATAAATGGGTTTAGTCGCCATCTAGCATGCTCTTAGAAACCCGAAAAGAACCCAAAAACACGTGTCCCTGAGAAACCTTGGGAGTCGGATCGATGCGTAGAATTCCCTCTCTCACATCCGACACTCGTAAGTCGTAACTACTCGATCATTTGGCGCGATTTTGCTCCCCATTTTCCCCCGATTATCAGATATCGCCTCTTTTCTGCTCACAGCCAGTCCAGTCACAGGCATTCTTCTTCATTTCCCTCTCTCTTTCTAAAGCTCTGGACGGACAATGGTGTCTTCACGAGTTAGGATTTCGGTTCGAGTATTCTTTATCCTTCTTTTTCTTGCTGTCATTTTTTATACTGGTCGTCCTCTTTATTGGAAAATCTCTGCAACTATTCACGAGATTCGAGAGAATAGGCAAACTGTTAAACAAGGTCTCTCTTCTCTCCAATAATCTGTTCTTTATTGTTAAAAAGATTTAGAGGTGGATTCTGATAATGAGTTTGTTTCTGATTCTAGGTTTGTTGTTATTTCAGGAATTTCACAAATTGTTTATGAAGCTCAGAAATCAGTTGGATGGTTCCATGATGAATCTGATCCTGGATTTGAAGATGTACACAGTACTAAGAAATCTGGCTTGATCACTACCAGTAGAAGGATTCTTAGGGGTTAATTTCATCTTAAAGAACTTATCAGGTTTCTTCTATAACTTTATTGTTTTTTTCCTGCTACATTAATTGAGAAATTGGTAGTTGTCATTTTGAGACACTTACTTATAAGTTTAAATTAGTTCAAGGATTTTACTCTGTTACTTGTTTATTATTATTGATTTTGTGTTATAATAATGTCTTGCCCAAGAATTAGTGAAAGTTATTTTCATGCTCTTGATTTCACAGTCTCTCGTTATAGAAATTCGGTATGGGTCATATACTATCATAGAACCAATGGTTCTTGGCAAACTAAGTTCCTTCTAGTTTAGCACCATCATTTGAGAAGCCAATGGCACGAAAACCTGAAGGTTTGTCTTCGGAGGGCTGTAAGCCTTATTGGTTACAAACAAGCATTGTAGCCTTCCAACCACTAACAATATTTCAGATGTTGGTGTTCTTGCAAGCATGTCTTCCACAAGTTTTATTTGTATTAGGATTTACATCATATTCATTTCGAAAATGGACTTACTCGTTAGACATCTGTTTAAAAGTTGGTTTTCAAGGAACAGAATTGGTTGAGTTTATTTGTAAATTGATCGATGTCAAAACCTTCCATCAACTATCCTTTTCTCTGATAGTCTTAGTTTTTGAAAGTACATGGTTGTTACATGGAGTTTCATATTTGTAGGATCATGGGCATGCATGGTTGCACCAAGGGACATGGAACTGATAGATGCTTAGTTGCTTACCACTAAGTATATTCTTGATATTGTTTTTGACATACAGTATTTACTATTAGCCCAGCATAGAGAAGAGTAAATGTTCGAGTTTTACAGCCATCGGTTACAGTACAAGAAAGGATTGCTCGAGTAATCTATTTCAGCTACTGTAATCACCGTGGCTTGTTAGCTTCTAGTTGCTGTCTGAGATGCTAGGACATCTGCAGGGCTAGGTGCTTTTTTGGAGTACAACTAAGTTTTTGCTGTGCTTGACAATTCATGTTAGCCAGGTGCCTATCAGTAAAATGCACCAAAGGCGATGAATCAGATTTAAATAGAACTATTTGGCTAGTAGTTATGCTATGCCATCTTGGCAGCCATGAGTAGTGCCCTTTCAATCAATTGTAATAGCTGTTGACTGTTGTAGTCCCTAGCAGAGCAGCTACAACTTTGAGAGTGTTCCTAGGGAATTTCTGCAAAGGATTCCTGCTCCTGCCGGTCTTAGGTAGCCTTTTGGTAGAGGCAACCAGTTAGTTGAGATGCTTGTCTGGTGACTCTCTGGCCCTGGTGTTGGGCCACCGATAGAAAGATGGGTTTTGGTGTGCCAAAGTGAATTTATTTTGCAGGGTAGGGCTATGGCAGCGAATTGTATCATAATTACATCATATTCATTTCAAAACTGGACTTATTTGTTGGACATCTAAAAGTTGGTTTTGATGGAACAAAATTGGTTGTGTATAGTTGTAAATTGATTGAGTACTCCATCGTCTATTCACTTCTCTGGTAGTCTTATTTTTTGAAAGTTTATTGCATGGAGTTTCTTTCTTGTTGTGTGTGCTAGGAACACGGAGTTTGATATTTGTAGGATATGATAGGTTGTCACTCCTTATGGCTGAGCAATGAATGAATTATCTCTTAATCATTAAGGGAGAGTACCTAGTTCTATGTTGGGCGATGTAAGTTTGAGAAGAAAAGGAAGTGGCTGTGGCAGTTCCTGGTTGTGAAAATTAGATGGGAGGAAGTTTTTATCCGACCTTGAAAAGGCGCGTAGAGAGTAAAATCAGTTGGAGAAGCTTGAGGTTTTGCTAAGTGTTCGATTACATCTTGGTGACACTAATCTATTAAGTTTGATTGTTCCTTTTTCTGTTCAAGTTTGGTGATTGTAGAGTTTGTTCAAACCTTAGTAGTTAGTAGTTCTACTATTTTCTTGTTGATGTTCTATTGAAATTTACCTAGAGTTAATCCATCACAAGTGATGGGGTATATTGGCATTGTTATCCAAGTGCTAGTTTGCACCTTAAAGTTGTGTAATCTATAAATTTGGGAGAAGTAACTGCAACCCATAATTTCATAGTGGAAGTTTTCCCATGGAGGAAAAAACCACGGGCAAATTTCCACATGAAATATTACTACTTCTCACCAATTTGTAATTGAAAAATTTCAAGGTGCATATAACACTTGGATAACAATGCCAGGATGCTCACTCACCAATTGTACGTAGATCAAACCTTAGAATCACCAAGCTTGGGTGGAAGAAGAAACAAACAAACTTGATGAAACCTTAGAATCACCAAGCTTGGGTGGAATAAGAAACAATCAAGCCAAACACTTCCCATGAATCCCTTTTTTTTTATCCTCAAGCTCACAACTGATTTCCCTGTCTATTACTCACTTTGTTGCTGCTGCTCTCCCTCCCTGTTTTTGTAACTTACACTACCAACCACTCCTCTCTGAATTCCATTTTAACCTAACATAGCTCATGATAGGTACTCTCCCTTAATGTTTAAGGGATAACTCATTGCTGGGTCATCAGGAGTGATAGCCCAACAGGATCATGAGCATGCAGGGCTGCACCAAGGGACATGGAACTGATAGACGCTTAGTTGCTTACCACAGTATATATTGCCATTTTGTTATTGAGATATTTACTATTAGCTTAGCACAGAGATGAGTCAGTGTTCGAGTTTTACAGTCATCGCTTACAGTAAAAGAAAGAAAGGTTTGTTCTGAGTGGGCCCACATTTCAGCCACTGGAATCACCGTGGCTTGTTGGCTTCTCGTTGCTGTCTGAGATGCTAGGACATCTGCAGGGCGAGGTGCATATTTGGACTACAGTTAAGGTTTCGCTGAGATGCTTGTGTGTAGGTTAGCCAGGTATTAAGAAGGTGCATATTTTGAGGATCGCTCATGTTAGCCAGGTATTAAGAAGGTGTTAATTTCCTTCGGCAGCCCCATCACCTGGTTTTCCAGTGGAGTCAACCAGCTAGTTGAGATGCTTGTGTGGGTTGTTGGTGGTTCTCTGGCCCCAGTGTTGTGGTGTTGGGCCATAGTTAGGAAGGTGTTTTGGGCCGCGGTGTGCCCAAGTGAATTTATTTTGCAGCGGTAGGGCCATGGTTTCAACTTATGGTGGTTGTGACGAAGTCTGCTTATAGAATAAAGAATTTCGAGCAAGCCACAGACTCCATAGAGTGAAGCAGATGGTACTGAGTTCTGTTTCGTCAATGATCAGTTGCTGAAATGCCAGGGCAGTTCCTCATTTCATTCTTTGGATGTATCTAGAATGAAAGTAAAAAATGGAATTGATTAGAGCTTCAAAATCTGGTTGGTTATCAGATGGCTAAATATAGTAATAAGCACAAGGGTACAACTTTACTACCAGTAGTTAAAGAGAGCTGACATTCACTTGGTTGAAATATGAAATATGCTAACATGCACATCTGTCTTCTGTGGTCCATGATTCCAGTCTTCAATTTAAACCTGAAGGATTTTCTTACAAATTGATGTATCCACTATGTTCTCGCTCACTTGCGTTGTCTGTGCTTTTTCAGCAGGTAAGTAGATTGCAACAGCTAATCTGGCAAGTTGATGTTTCCACTATGTGTGTGCCCTCTTGCATTGTTCGTGCTTTTACAGAGCCAGTGAGTAGTTTGCAACAGGCAAATAGACCTGGTGTTTTTGGTAAATAGACTTGGTGTTAGGCTGCATGTCCTGCATAACTTGATAGTTGCTAGAAAATCTCTGCTAGATGGCAAATTTGTTGGATGTTAAACTTTCTACACATGTTTCATTTTAGTAAGCCCGTTAAGGACTTGCTCAGTTGTTTCTAATTCCATGTTGGGGCCCTACATTTTGGGTGTATAAACTATCTAATTAGTTCCAGCCGGGCATTTAAAGAAGCTTTTTGCAAAATTTGTTCCACCTACCTCATGCCATGTGGGTGTCCTAATTTTGTGGCATCACTGCTCTTCCATTTTCAAGAAACGGCCAAGCAGTTGGTTCAATTTCTGACATATAAATATTCACACCAGTTTCATGCAATCCAATACGTGGATGGCCAACATTGTTTCCATCTTCTATTAAATCCGACTTCTCCAAAGTAGAGATCACACTGGGAATTCACAAAAAAAATTCCATAGGAAATAGCTTCATTTGAGTACTCTATATCATCACACAATGTCTCTTCTTTCTGATTTAATCAACATAGATCTTTCTGATTCAACTGAGAAAGTCATAGCTGAATACATATGGATTGGCGGGTCATCGTGCATGGATCTACGTAGCAAAGCAAGAACTCTTTCTGGTCCGGTTAGTAATCCTCGCAAACTTCCTAAGTGGAACTATGATGGTTCGAGTACTAATCAAGCTACTGGAGAAGACAGTGAAGTTATTTTGTGCCCACAAGCAATTTTCAAAGACCCGTTCAGACGAGGCAATCATATTCTCGTGCTTTGTGACACTTACACTCCTGGTGGAGACCCGATTTCTACCAACACTAGGTACAATGCCGCAAAGATATTTAATGATTCGGATGTTGTCGCTGAAGAACCTTGGTTTGGCATTGAGCAGGTAAAAATCCTCAAAATGATATGTACCCTTTTGTTCATAATCAAATATTATGGAAATTTTTTATTTGGTGAAGATTATCGTCGAAGTGCTTTAAAACTGTGGTTAAAAAGGCCGGTGTCATTGTAGTCACCTATGGTGATACCAGGTTTGCCAACACCAAATTCTTTACCGTTCAATGGCAAAAAAAATAAAAAAATAAAACTGTGGTAAAAATAAGAAAACTGTGGTTAAAGGGTCACTAACTGGTTTTTTATCTTTGTTGTCTAATCGGTTGGTTACGTGCATGGGCAGGAGTACACCCTATTGCAAAAGGAGTCTAAATGGCCAATAGGGTTTCCGGTGGGAGTCACTCCGCCTGCTCAGGGACATTACTACTGTGGGATTGGAGCTGATAAGATATTCGGACGTGATATAGTTGAAGCTCATTATAAAGCTTGTCTTTATGCTGGTATTAACCATGGCGGAATCAATTCTGAAGTAGCACCAGGACAATGGGAATATCAGGTTGGACCGTCTACTGGAATTTCAGCTGGTGATGAATTATGGGTTTCTCGATATATCTTGAAAAGAATTGCTGAGATTGCTGGTGTTGTTGTCTGTTTCGACCCCGAACCAGTTCAAAAGGGTTGGAATGGTGCTGGAGCACATACAAATTTCAGCACTAAAACCATGAGAAATGAGGGAGGGTTCAAATTTATTAGGGAGGCCATTGAGAAGCTGGGACTCAAGCACAAAGAACACATTGCTTTTTACGGCGAAGGAAATGAACGACGCCTTACGGGGAAAAACGAGACTGCAAATTATAATAATTTCATATGGGGAGTTGGAAATAGACAAGTATCTATTCGAGTTGGAAAAGATGTTGAAAAAGCAGGAAAAGGGTATTTCGAAGATCGTCGTCCGGGATCAAACATGGATCCGTATTTGGTTACTTCCATGATAGCTGAAACTACTCTTCTTTGGAAACGAATGTAATAGTCTTCTCTTCCAGGCGCCTTAGTTCTTCTTTGAGTTATTACAAAATTCCTTTGGCAATGGTGGTGGGCAGTGGGCACTATAAAGTGGGTTAACCATTGTTCATGAAATAAAAATGAGGGGCCTGTGGTTGTTTGTTTACTTGCTTGTTGCATATAGCAATGATGAAATAAATCTTGTTTGCATTTTTTTTTCGTGTGCTTAAATCTTAACAAACCGCCCGTCTCCTCACAGCTTTACAATGGCGCGCACAAAAGCACCCTGCTCATTTCAAGAGAGTGGGGTCTCAGGGCCGGCCCTGACATCGAGGATGCCCAAATTAAACATCAAAAATATTGCCCCCAACTATTTGACCAAGTCAACATACTTTGACCGCGAGCGCAAAATGTATTTTTAGCTTGTTTTTTTTTTCTAATGTAGGAAATACCATATGGTCCTAGAAATAATATATTACAGCTAGTTTGGTCCAGTTGACTGAGTCAACTGTCTGTTTGGTCCCTTTTGGAAAAATAAATTATAGTTTGGTCCTAGAAATTATCGTTTGGTCCTAGGGTGTCTAATACCCACGCGGGATGACGTCATGGATGATGTAATTTTCATCTGGGAGTGACAAGAATACCCTTTTAGAAAAATATATATAGGATAGCAAAAAAGTAATCATTTTCAGATTTCTTTTCTCCCTCCTTTATAGATTCAAGTGTACTTTCTCTTCTTGTTTTTCTTTCTCTTTTTGATGAAGATGATGGTATTGAAGTTGAAGAAGATGACGAAGATGTTGTTGTTGTTTATCTTTGTTGTTGAAGACGATTCAAGGAGAAAGTAGATCCGAATCTTTTTTTCCTGGATGTGTTTTAATTTGTTTTGATTTCTTCCTACTGTCAGAATAATGGCGCCTCCACAAGAAACTCATGTTGTTGTTCCTTAAGCTCGTGTTGAAGATGAAGATGATGAACTCTGTTTTTCTGTTGTTTTATGATGAAGATGAACTCTGTTTTGTTGTCAAAGAAGATGTAGATTGAAACGAAAATGAAGGTGATTTGATGTTGTTGTTGTTAATGAAGATTTAATGTTGTTGCTGCTGTTGAAGTCGATGAAGATGATGAAGATTTATCAGGAGTTCATTTGACGAACGAACTTTGGTTTATGTAGGTTTTTATCAGGAGTTCATTTCTGGAATGAACTCTGGTTTATATATGTTTTTATCAGGAGTTCATTTGACGAATGAACTCTGTTTTTTTAGGTTTTTATTAGGAGTTCATTTCTGGAATGAACTTTGTTTTTTTTAGGTTTTTATCAGGAGTTCATTTGTGGAATGAACTCTGTTTTTTTTAGATTTTTATCATGAGTTCATTTCTGGAATGAACTCTGGTTTATATAGGTTTTTATCAGGAGTTCATTTTACGGAATGAACTCAAAGCTTTTTTTAGGTTTTTATCGGGAGTTCATTTACGGAATGAACTCTGCCAATTTTAGGTTTTTATCGAGAGTTCATTTGAATGAACTCCATTTTATATAAGTTTTTATCAGAGTTCATTTTAATGAACTCTGGTTTATATAGGTTTTTATCAGGAGTTCATTTTGACGAATGAACTCCTGATAAAAGGTGATTTCTGAAAAATTAAGTAGAAATTAACAAGAGTTCATTTAGTGGCGGAACTGGGATTCTGAAATACCCCGGGCTTGACAAATTAATCTACCCTGGCTTAAGCCTAATTTTCATGGGCCAAGTTTTATTTTCCTAAAGTTTACACTACAAAAACTGAGTTTGGGCTTTTTTAGGGGGGGCTTCAGCTAGGGGAAGCCTGACAGTAGCTCCACCCCTGAGTTCATTTTGACGAATGAACTGCTACAAAAAATAAGTTGGAATTAACACGGAAGGGTACTTTGATTCATTTAATATTTTTAAATAATTATGGACCAAACAGTAAAGGCATTTTCCCAAAGGACCAAACTGACATAGGACCACCTAAAAAAGGACCAAACGATATTTTTCCCTTTTCTAATATGAACCCATTGTTACGGTGGTGCTGTCATAGTACACTAACTAAACTGATAGTTACCTTACAAATACTAGCTACCAGTGAAATAGATTTTGCTAACTTAATTATAGTCATTTGTGATAATGATAGTAATATTACTTACAACACAGTATTTGTATCTATATGTTGGGAGTGTAGTACCTAATATTAGGCTGTAACATACAACTGTATATATGAAGATTTTACAAAGAAATTAAAGTTTTAAGATATTTAGTTAAGTAAATACAATAGTGTGTTTGTACATGGTTATGTAAGCGGAAAATGCCATATGGCTATCTATGGTCAGGGTCTAAGATGACGGCTAAAATAAGAAATAGGTGTATGTGTTGACCTAAGAAGATGATTAATCTTTCTACATTAATTCCAAATCCAACTTATGTATGAGATAATATTCTCATTAACATCCACACTAATGTACATGGGAACAAACCCTTTTTGATGCCCCCTCCTTGGATGTTGCCCAAAGTTGAACTTTGGGTACTTTACCCCAAGGCCAGGCTTGTTCATTTCCATGTGAGTATGCAGCTTTTATACGTTTTGTTTTGGCGATCCGTGTAGTATGGAGTATAATTTGATAAATTAAAGTTTATCAAAATTTAATTGTCCTTTATGGTTCATTCCTTTATTAAAGTTTATCAATGGACCATAGGGAGGGACAAAAAATGAAATTTTCTAGACAGTGCGTACCTTTAATCACCACAAATTAGTTGCCTCATTCGAAATTTTGATTTTGGGATTTTCACTCAGCAAGGTTGAGTATCCTTCATGGTAATTATATTTCATGAGCTTAAGTCTCATCCCCTCGACGCAATAACAAACTATCTCTCTAAATTATCCTGATTTTTCTCTTGACTTCACTAAGTCTACAAAAATCACTTCATTAGAGAGTAGTTGTCTTACCGAATTAAACTTCTCCGAGTTTGTCTAAACTTTCTCATTGCTAATTTACTTTAGACTCAATCAAATCGTAAACATCACATGTTTCATATATATATATATATATATATATATATATATATATATATGGTGATTGTAAGCATATAAACCGTATACAAAATACGTGTATGTACTATCCACTAGTACAATCATCGCAATTTCCTTTATGGGTCAGTGCAATATATATCACATATTTAAAACTAAATATGACCATCCCGAATCTCTATCATAGCATTTCTATAATTCTCCAGAATAACAGGGAACATGCACACCTATCTTACAACACACATCAAACTCATTTAACATAAACTATATCTTCAAAACTTGATTTTGAATATATAGTTTGATCTAAAAACTTGTGGATGACCACAAGTTGTCTTCAGATCTAAAAACATCCCGTCGATACTTTTATCTAGTTTGAGTGACCTTATGTCAGAAGAGAAGGCTCTCAGAATGATCAAACTAGGTGCAATCAAATTTCCAACAACCGTTAGTCAATTAAATCAATAATCGAAATAACATTGCAATTATCTAGTTTACCACCAACGGTACTTTCGAGAGCTTCTTGATCCCACGAAGTCTTTAAACGAGTGGACGTAAGAGATTTCTCCTAATTATGGTACTTTTCTCTCCGGTATAATTGTTAGAGAATTGCTCGGTCGAACTCACAAGTGTTGCTATCACAAGCATGTTGTCAAATTTAGTTTTCAAAACTATATCTTGATTTCTAGTCTACAATTAGTTAAGTCTCGGAAAGGAAAGAAATGTAGTTGAGAAACAGTGGATCACGGCTGTCATCATTGCGTTCTACCGTTTGAAGGCGAAGATCAACCAAAGCTTTTGGAGAACTTCATCAACGAAAGGTAAGTGAAGACTGGACCACCTATTTCTCAAGTTATATTCACTTTTCAATCATTTGAGACGATGTCACATAACTAATTAGACTAGTATGCATAGACAAGAATTTCGAGCCGAGAACTAATTATCAAGTTAGAGGACTTCTTGAAATTTAATGACTAAGCTTAATGAACATTTGTTCATTTTTGATGAATTTCTTTATTGTTCTAATCAAAATCATGATTCAAGTTTTATCATTTAAAAATAGCCCGGAATAGTTGATATGTGTCATTGATGTTATTCGGGAATGTTTCGAATTGATTTAGAGAAAAACTAGACTCGCGAAGATATGATACAGTGCTGCTAAGATTGTGAGGTCATCGTACGCCTCATCATCACATGGACTGATTCTTAGTGACTCCTCTTCCGAGTATATCGCACGATTCTCCCTTTGGTTTTTCTCGTACTCCTTTTACATCGTATTTCTCTTCTTGTTGTTCGCCTTTCTTCGTCCGAGCCTTTGATACGATGTACTTTTACATCTCTTCTGATTTTTATTAAATGCCTTGTTCTCTTTTCATACTTGACCGTCAGTATGACTTGATAACTTTTTACACGTGTCCTTCATGAGGCGAAGTAGCAAACATCTTGGTTCTGATGTAATCACCTTTTAGGGCGTGATTCGTTGTATCCTCCTTATCATCTTATCATGAGATCACCTCCTGTGATGCTTACACGTGGCGATTGGCTATTTATCCCTCATAATTATAAATGTAATTTTAAACGTTCTTACCACAAAGTGAGTACAAAGGAAGTACTCACTTTGTACATTTTGCATAGTGATCAATAAAAATAACCTAGTGAAAGTCCGAGCAATGTAATACATTATAGATTTCAGAAAGAGAGGGCAAACTGATCAAAAACTAAAAAAATCAACAAAATCTATTCGAGATCATTACCATTGTTTCGGTGAGCAAAAGGATATTAATAGCTCATAGAAGAAGGAAAAAGAAGGAACATAGAGAAGATCGGAAGAGGAAAAAAGGCATACCGTTCAAATACAGTCCAAGAGTTTTAGTTTTTTTTTTATATTTATTTGGCATCGAAATGGGAAGGATATTAGACGGGGCTGTTAATGGCATTGATTGGGAATTTATGTGGGCGTAACGGAAGAACCATTACGACGAAATTGAAGGGGGAGTTAATGATCCTTTAAAAAAACACGTTATTAGTAGCTCAATCTGGATCGTCCTTTATGAGGTCAAAATGTATATGTTTACATATTAGTGGCTCCATCTATTCTAGACCATCCTTTATATAAGCAAAATTTAGATCACCGTTCATATGGAAAAACAACGTTGTCTCTTATAATATAGATATAAAGTTACTATAAATTCAGATACAAGACAGTGGTATCAGTCTTATAAACTTGGAAAATTGTTATATGTCTGAACCTGTATTACATGTATTCATACACGTAGCCGAGTAGCTATATATATGGACTTACAGATTTATGATACGCATATTCTTATGCACATCATAAGAAAATCTGTTTAACTCGTGAACCAGAGCGGTATGCATACTCGTATGCAAACCATTCTTGAAATGTGGTTACGGAATCGGGGTGAGTATGCAAACCGGTACGCAAACTAAAACAGTTCCGTGTTCCTGAACCCGGTAGTGTTTCCAAACCGGTACGCAAACCGACTTAGTTCTGTGAACTACGGAACTGGCGACAATCTTCAGGTTTCCAAACCGGTACGCAAACCTAAAAATTTCTGTGAACTCCGGAACTTTGGTTTGGTTGAAAGTTTCCAAACCGGTACGCAAAGGATGATTATTTTCCTAGGAAAAGCATGTTAAAACATAGAGGTGTGAATGTGCAAAACGATGTGTGTGTGCTGTGTCAGAGGAGGATAAAAATGCGGGTCATATTTTTATTTGTTGTCAGTATGCATTTGATGTTTGGTCATTCTTTTAAAAAGCTTTCAAAGTTGATTGGGTAACTCCTAATACAATAAAAAGTTGTTTTGAATCTTGGAAGATGAAAGACAGGGAGACATTAGTAGATAGGTTTGATGGAAAATCATTTATGCGATACTGTGGCATTTATGGAAGGAGAGAAAAGAAGGGTCTCTGGTGGTAGGGATGTGGATGTTACAATCTTTGATCATTAGGCGTTTTATAGTTTTATTTGATAAGGACCTCTTTAAAGCGTATATTTTGAATTAAGTTTTGTTTAATCGGGAGACGATTCTTCTCATGTAACTTATAACTTGGTGATAAATTGCTTTTCGGATTGTATATTAGACATGATTGGCATAAGCGGCTGGGGACTCTTAACTACTGCTTATCTTAGAGATGTCGAGTTGGGAAAAGCGTTGATTAACGCAGGGACTACGAAGGGAAGTCCAAAAGCGCCATATCGTATATCCGTAGGCTCAAACGCACGAGTAAGCCTTCTCGAACAACCTCTTTTACGGTTTGTTAATCCTCATCTCATCAAGAACTGGGGACTTGATCCAATCGTCAACCCAACTGCGACTAGGAAATGTGAAGAGGAAGCTGGTCCCTGTCAATATTTTAGCAAATGTTTAGAAGAAGTCTCGATCGAGGTCCAGAGGTCAAGTATCAGGAGCCTTACCTAGTTTCTGAAATTAAACAAGGTGACTATTGCAAACTCCTTTGTACTTGACAAGCTGGGAGGAGTAGCAATACACACTAGATAGCCCCGTCGTTCTCGAAACATTATATTGCCATTTCCCTAGTATTTCCCTTGTTTTCATACAATACTTACAATTCATCCACAATTTTTACACCAATTTGCATTCATAATTAAGATTTCAGTGAAACACCATTTTTTTCACAAACAAAAACCTCTATTCTTCAAGAGCAACCGCCTACCTGTTCAAAACCTAATCAAACCATAAAGGAATGTTTCGTCTTTCTAAAACACCTAAAAGGAAAAGTCCTGGGAAGGAAATAAAGGCATTCAAGGGAAATCATTCAGTAACTTTTCATTTTTTTTTTAAGAGAAAACACTTTCTATACCCCGAAGAGTAGTCTGCTTCAACTTCAACTCCTGAGATAATTTTTCAATTTCTGATTTATGGTTAATGAGATTCATGGAAGGAATCCTATCCATTTCAGTTCACAAATTTCGGATTTTTGAAATCCCTTCACATAACCAGGAAACATTAAATTCGAAGCCTACACACATGTATTGAGGATACTTCCGATATCCGGTCACTCATTCAGAAGAAGCATGCATGATCATACTACACATTTGGTTATGGGAATGTGTCCATACTTCTTCAATATTCGGGAGTACAATTCAGCATACTTCGCTGACACGCTGAACCTCCCAATTAACACGTGATTTACATGAGGAGCATCAAATTGAGGGTCGAGGGAGCAGTCACATCCTCAACATCGTCGGTCGCCTCAATTACCTCTCGGTTCTTCCTGCAAAGTCATCCCGGATACATGCAACTTGCGCAAATCCAACAAGGACGTTCATCTTCTCAAAGCATTAAAACTACGAAAGAAGTTGAGCAAGATTAGTTCAAAGCTATCCGAGATAATTCAACCACCAAACAACAAGCAAAACATGTACATACACGTACATCCGAAAAAATTGGAGATCACTGTAGCTACTCGAGCGCCACCTGCAATCCTCTCTGACAGAACCTATTTCCCCTGGGGACTGCCTCCACCTTGCCTAGAGGATACCACCAATCAAGGACTCTCGCAATCGAGCACAACGGAGTTCGGAAAATTTTTAAATTTACTAGAGAGGCTGGAGACAGAAATTATACGTTCCAGTGAAGATCGATGGTACAACTTCTACACCCTCTGGTCCAGGAAGAAGAATCGTCACGTGATTAAGATGAGTCCTAACAATCGTATATGACACTTTGAAGAATTCATCATCCATATTGAGCGTGTCTTTAGAATCATTAATTCCCCTTGGCTTAGGAGCGGAAATATCCCAGTTGCTTTGTTGTTTGTTGATTCTCGCTTTCATCGATGCTTGCAAAGAAAGTCAATCACATCAAATTAAACGTGGATATTTCACTCACATTAAGAATACGAAGACGAGATGGACTTACCTTGATGTTGTTTGGTGTACATGAAGATGGGTGGGTCTTAATGTTCGTGCAAAACAAAAGAGCATAAGCTACCCGACAAAAAGTTTAAAGCCAGAAAGGGTTTCTTCCTCTCGCTCATACGAACGAGAGTCAGAGAATCTAGTTGATCTCCAAAGACTTGACCGGACATGCCGCTTCCTTTTTCCTACCATTGATGAGCAAGATCGGGAATTTGTTGGTAGCCCCTGATCGGAAGCTGCTTCACCAGTACGACTGCAAGGGAAGTTCAAACCAAGTGATATACCTCTGGTAACATATATCTACTTCATCTTATTGGTTTTGTTTTTCGTCTGTCACCATCTAGTGCTTACCCCGCAACAATGTCACTGTTACGTGCTAAGCAGGGGACTTAATGTTGATGGTGGTTTTTAGTTAAGGGCGAAAATTGTAAAAGTCTATCTACCTGACCCGACATTGAGTGCCTATGCCGCTCTTCATATTGTATTGAAACTCAAGCTCCTAGATGAATTGTTCACTAGTATAGAGCCTAACGAGTATTTAAGCTCCCAGTTGCATTATTCACTAATGACATGGAGCCATTTAAAAGTGTTGAGTGCCTAAGCCTCTTCACTCATATATGTATTGAGAAATTCAATATATTTATGTGTATAAAATTTACTCAGAATGGTGCATGTAGCAACAATCCCAAATATTTTATAAATTTTATCTTGCACCAGCATTATTCACTAATGCATCGCCTTCCTAGTGTTTTACTATGCTATGTTCCCCAGCGAACTCTCAATATTGGCATGACATGACGATTAAATATTCACTCGCAACAGAGTAGCATGAATCTCCCGAAGTGTCAATATTTAGACCTGCATGAAAACACTCACATAGGCTACACCACCCCCTGAGAAAGAGATCAGCGCATTTGCACACCTTTTAATTAAAATTTGCACGATCGAACGCGTTTAAATTCCTTAAGGAAAATCTGGACTGTTCACATCAATCTCAAAAATAATCACGGCCACACGATTTGGCCGCGCGATTTAACAAACTTAGACTACTCCTAGCAGAACTAGGCAATCACTATAGTGACCACCGACGGGCCCACTAGTGCCCTAATCGATCGAGTAATCTTCTGCTCATTTACAAGTACTTCAAACGCCGACCCAAACGTGGGTATTCGCGCTATTTAGAAGCTCAAACGAGCTAGACCGACCATGACGGTCTCAAAGTCATCACGTACGTCCAACTTGGCCAGCCAAATTGGACGTCTTAGATTGAGCTTTGGGAAATCAACAAGGCACCGTAGCAATCACCGGCGGGCCTACTAGTTCTCTAGTTGATCGAGTCCCATGTTTCTCATGCACAAGCGCTTCAAACGCCGACCCAAACGTGGGCGTTTGCGCTGCGTAAAAACAAAGCTCGAACGAGCTAAGACCGTAAAAAAGCGGTCTCAAAAGCCATCATATCCGCCCAACTTTGCCACTTAGCCGGATGGCTTAGATCTTCCTACGAACGATTAAAAGTATCAAGTATCGCATGATCATTGGCGGCCCCACTTTCCCCTTGGATGATCGACTTGCCTATGGCAAGCCTATAGGTGCTCGACCGCTTGCACAAACCCAAGCGGACACGTTGTGTTCAAAAACTCTAATTTAGGTCATGGTAGTACATAACTGTCGCAGATTGATCACAACCATCCATCTTTACCAGCCTAAACGAGCGGCATAGATCTAGATTCAAGTGGTCCCGAAGGTGTTAACGTGATCACTGTGGACCCACCTTTATGTGTGACCGACCGACCTGTGTAAACCATGGCCGATTGCCTCGAAACGCACGCTCGAAAGGTCCTAATTCGTGCTTTGCGGAAATGAAATTACATCGCAAATTGATCGTGACCACTCATCTTCGCCGGTCGAATTGAGTGGCCCGTGATCCAATTTCGATGAACCAGAGGTGTAGGCATGCACGCGGCGGGCCATCTCTATGCATGCCCGATCGGTCCGTGTGGATTAACACTCGGTGATTGAAATTGATTGGCGCCAAAGAGGGGACGTTCGCAATCCCCTAAACCCTAATTTTCATCAACGGCGGCAAACATGTGCCGCAAGCCATCTCGCCTCCGTCAACTTTGCCGTGATCGGTGGACGACTTAGATTAAATATTAGGCGATCAATGAAGTACCTCAATGATCACCGCCCACCACTCTGTCACATGAATTGATCGTCCAGATGATGGATCGACCATGTGGCCTCCAAACGATCACCCTAAGATGATTGAGCATGATGCTATTTTAAGACGCATAATCCGCGACTTATTCAATCAAGCTTTAAAGCAACGATGCTTCATGCATATCGGTTGTTTTGAGCTGCTTGCTTAAAAGCGATGCATTACATGCATCAAGCACGCATTTATATTTTATGAATATCAATTACATAAATAACTTAGTTATTTAACCTAATAGCACCGCATGCTATTCTTTGCGGTAGGTCCCACGACTTGACCCACTCATTCGAGACATCAAACATGTCACAAACTGGGGGATACTTACTGGGGTATTGGTCTGGCGGTTTACAGCGTGCGGCGTGCAATGCGCCCATTACGAGAACGTGTCAGGAAAAGATAGACGGTTAATGGTGATGAGGGAAGTGCGCAAAGACGTGATCATGTGGCAGTCACTGTTAGAGCATTGCTCAGTCGAACTCGCATGCATTGCTATCTCAAGCATGTTTGTCAATGTTAGTGATCAAAACTATAAGTTTTGATTTCTAGCCTATGTATTTAAAGGTCTTGGACTAGGATAGAAAGTGTAGTTAAGCTCAAGAACTCCATGGAAATCATCATACAAGACGAAGGACTAATCGAGGAACCGGTGGAACTTCATCGACTAAAAGGTATGTGGAGACTTGAACTTATCTCATCACTCAAAAGTCTATTTAGTCTATCTCCTACTCTTGAGACAAAAGTCGTTTAGACGTATAGACTTTCATTATACACATTTGCTATTTCAAGCCGAGTTTAACTCGCCTATCTATTTCTCGAAATATGTGTTGGTAATTTTTCGCTTTAACCGAATTCATCTTTACCTAGTGACGAAAGTCATGATATGTTTCAATCACTTTGGAAATTTCTCTGACGAAAAATGGTCTGTGAATAATGACTATATAACGTTCTCTGAGAATGTTTCAATGATTGAAATGAGATTTTAGATTACATAACCATTGGTAGGATATAAGCATTGTTGTGGAAACACATATATGTATAAGTCCTTATTCCTTGAACCAAAGTTTGCGAACTTTGTTGATCAAGAGAAATGAAAGTGGCGCAAGCCAAGTCCATTAGGTTATTTGGGGTTTGCTGAATGTTGGCCAATGGCGGAAGTTCTCACCCGAGAATTTCTGCTGGAGTTTGTGTACTCCTTCCATGAGATTAAGTCCGCGAACCCATTGGCACGGAGGTGAATTAGGGTCCCGCGAACTTGAGTAGGTTATATCCAAAACCGGTTGTTCTTGAACTAATGTTTAAACTAAGGAATGCTTAAACTATAAAGTTCATGAATGCAATTGGTGGGAGTGAATCAAACCGTTTTTATTTCGATTGTGTCTTGTGTAGTTACATAAGATCTAAGCAATTGAACAACTCTCTAACTAGTTCATTTGAGTTTTGAACTAGTTATGGTGAAAGAAGAATATGGTTGATATGAGAGTGATCATATGGCTAACCATTTGGTTGACTATTGTTGAACCAACAAATGTTAATGTTTGGGTACTAAGAAGTTCATAAATCCAAAATTGAACATTTTGTTTGTGTGTAACAAGCTAAGTTTTAAAGGGGTATTCCTCTTCCAACATTGATCCATTGGTTGAGAAATATTAGCTTGACTCTAATCAGTTTTCATCTAACGTAGTGAATATTGAATGCTTTGTTACTAAGCTAACATTGATTGCAAATCTCTGTTAGTTCCGGACCCATGATTTGAAAGACTATATAAGGGAGAACTCTAGCAAATCAGGAAACCTAATCCACACACTTTACGTGTGATACTAGCTTCATTTGTCGTATGAAATCATTTGACTCAAATTGACACCTATCATGTCTTTATCTTGGGCGATTTGAGCATTGGTTGCATGTCCCGGTTTATGCCGTCTTCTTCATGGGGTCTTTCCAGACAAGCTGATAATGTGAGTGCGGCTCGTCATCTTTTTTTTTTAAAGAAGAAAGTTCAACAAGTGAGAGTGATTCCTCCGATTCTTTTTCAAGTGGTTCTTTCGTGCTTTCTTTCTTTCTTCTTTCTTTTCTGTTTCTTCTTTTGAAAAATGTCTAACTCAAGCAAAAAGTTGAAAGATGTGCGACCGTATATCTTGCGTAGAATTTACTCACTTCATAGGTTTTTTGCGAACATGCCCCTCTCCATGTAAAAGGCGGTTTTCAAAATCCCCAATCAATGGCTATAAAGTTCATGAAAGCTACTAACATGTGCCAATGTCATTTTCACGGTTGACTGTTGGCATTTGCCAATGGCATGCTTGGCAAATACTACAAAGGAATGAATCAAACCGTTTTTATTTCGATTGTGTCTTGTGTAGTTACATAAGATCTAAAGGTAGGGGTGTTTGGCGTGGCGTGACTAGCAATTGAACAACTGTCTAACTAGTTCATTTGAGTCATTTGAACTAGTTATGGTGAAGCCAAGAATATGGTTGATATGAGAGTGATCATATGGCTAACCATTTGGTTGACTATTGTTGAACCAACAAATGTTAATGTTTGGGTACGGTTCATAAATCCAAAATTGAACATTTTGTTTGTGTGTAACAAGCTAAGTTTTCGATCCATTGGTTGAGAAATATTAGCTTGACTCTAATCAGGTTTTCATCTAACGGTGAATATTGAATGCTTTGTTACTAAGCTAACATTGATTGCAAACCATGATTTGAAAGACTATATAAGGGAGAACTCTAGCAAATAGGAAAACCTAATCCACACTTGCTAAGCTAGAGTCGATTCTCCTTTAACCTTTGGTTTTCTTCTTCTAAAACCAGGTTAACGATTTAAAGACTTCATTGGGATTGTGAAGCCAGACCGATACTACTTTTCTTGTAGTTGTATGATCTGATCTTGATGTTTCTATTGTACAAGTGCAATTGAAATAATTGGCTTGAGATTTATATCTCTAATAGGCAAGATAGAAAAGAAATCATAAACACTTCATCTCATCGTTTGTGATTCCGCAATATCTTTTTTCGCTGCGTTGATTAAGATTATTGTGAGGTGATCAATAATACTAGGCTGTTCTTCGGGAATATAAGTTCGTGTTATTGATTGGTTCCTGTTTACCTTGATTTATCAAAAGACGGAACAAAACTCATAGGTTTATTCGTGGGAGACGGATTTATTTATTCCGTGTGATACAGATTTATTTATTAAAGTCTTCGAATTTGGGTCATAGCAACGCTTAGTTGTGGGTGAGATCAGCTAAGGGAATTAAGTACGTAGGATCCTGCTGGGATCATAGGCGTAGGAGGATAACTGTACCTTGGATCAGTGTGAGATTGATTGGGGTTCAACTACTGGTCCATACCGAAGTTAATTTGGAGTAGGCTAGAGTCCAGACGCTTAATACGGTGTGTGTTCAATCTGGACTAGGTCCCGAGGTTTTTCGCATTTGCGGTTTCTTCGTTAACAAAATTCTGTGTCTCTGTGTTATTTATATTCCGCATTATATTTGTTTATATAATTGAAATATCACTGGTTATGCGTTTTTCAATCAATTAGAATATCCGACCTTTTTGGGTTGTTGATTTAAATTGATTGACACTTGGATATTGGTCTTTGGTACCGTCCAAGTTATCTCTCTTTGATAAAGACTCGCATATTTCTATTTGCTTGAGTAAAGATCAAATCGAGAGATTGAGATATAAACTCTATGATATACTTTTTATTTAGATTGAGTCTGTCTGTCTAGTTGATTCTCTAGAAAGTATATTGGAGTTTGTCCATACAGATTGCTAATCGAATTGTTGGGTGTGGTTGTTAGACCCCCGCTTTTTCAATCACCATCCCTACACGACCCCACTACTCCATCACTTAACTTCTTCCACTTCATACGAGATGAGGATTGCGCTCAATTGACTTGTATAAATAGGTTCTTCGGCCTATTTTCAAACAACACGAGAAACCAAGTTGTTGTTAACACCGTGTCCAGAAATACCCAGAACTGATAGCTTACATCATGCAAGCCAGTTCAACATTCTGATACAAGTCATAAACAGCCAACACCTTCACAATCTCAAGACCTTCTTCGCTTCCCTCCCTAAGATCAACCCCATCTCCTTCACTTTGTGACCGAAGCAAGTTTGGAACGACCATTTCTTGGTTTAGGCCAGAATTGTATAGATTGATCTCTCGAATCTAAAGCACTCCCGTGCAGTGCATTTGTTTAGGGTTTAGATTCGTTTCTCATCCACACACACCCAAATTTACCAAAACCAGTATAAACAATTTTCAACCATAAACAATTAGAATATCCGACCTTTTTGGGTTGTTGATTTAAATTGATTGACACTTGGATATTGGTCTTTGGTACCATCCAAGTTATCTCTCTTTGATAAAGACTCGCAGATTTTTATTTGCTTGAGTAAAGATCAAATCGAGAGATTGAGATATAAACTCTTTGATATACTTTTTATCTAGATTGAGTCTGACTATCTAGTTGATTCTCTAGAAAGTATATTGGAGTTTGTCCATACATATTGCTAATCGAATTATTGGGTGTGGTTATTAGACCCTCGCCTTTTCAATTGGTATCAGAGCAGGCAAACATGTTTAAGACCTTATAAGTCTGTGTTTGTAGCGATCCGACTCTATGGAAAAAGGTGCTATCTCTATTAACGTACCACCAGTATTCGATGGCTCTAATTACTTATGGTGGAAAATTGTTATGCGAGCTTTTCTTCAAGCGCATGATTTTCAATCATTGTTATATGTTGTTAATGGCTATGATCCTCCCGTCGTGGCAGTTGGTGATGTAAACGTTCCCAAGAATATTGGTGAATACACCCCTGCTGAGGTACTTTTTTCAAAGCAAAATTCCGACGGTTTGAATATGCCATTACCCCAAATCTTCAGCACCATGTGACAAACTGCACTAAGTCGCAAGAAGCTTGGGATATCTTAGAAACCGTTTTTGAATGTAATACCAGTGAAAAGGAAGCTAGGCTTCAAAACCTTAATTCCGATTGGGAAAACCTTCGTATGGCAGATAAAGAAACATTTGATGAGTTTAATCACAAAGTGTTTGAAATTTTTAATGCATCTTTTGCATTGGGTAAGACTATTCCTGAAAAGGACATTGTGATAAAAATTCTCAGATCGCTACCATGCAGATACGATTTTAAGAAGCATGCTATCGTTGAGGGAAATAACCTTGATACAATATCCAGAAATACCCTAGCTGGAAAGTTGAAAATTTTCGATCTTGAACTTGAACGAAGAGAGAAACGTCATCATTTTAGCAATCATGTTGCTGCATCTGACTGTAAGTCTCGACGTTCTAAATTGACTGACAAAAGGGATGAGAATTGCTTTAATTCGACTCTGTCACTGTTTATACAATAGCTTAATAAATCTCTTAGACAGAGAAAAATAAGCCTCAAAAGAAATCTCAGTCAATCAATAAAAAGGTTCAGAAAAACTATGTTAACAGTTCAAGTTTCATGTGCTATCGAAGTATTCACAATACTTTCAACTGTCCTGATACTAAATGAATGAGATTACGAAAGCTTGGATGGCTACTCTTGACTACTGTCCAGATGATGATATCTATGATGGTTCTCTTAATCTCTTTGCTGATAATCACGTCTGTCCTCCTAACAGTCTTGACTATTCCACAATAAAAAATCATACTTCCTATGAAATACTTGAAAAGGAAGTTTTAATTAAAAGGATTGAAAATCTGGAATACAAATGTCTAATTTAAAATTGGAGTTGATCAATCGTGATTCTTACAAAATATATCGAACTTCTTCGATTATGAATTGTCAGCAAATTCCTCCTGATACTATATCATCCTTAAGTCACCTTGACAACAAGGATCATATAGAAAATCAAGAGAATTTATCTATTCCTGTGATTTCTTCTCATATTCATCGGGATAATCTTAAAACCTGTGGCACTGTGGAACAAGAAAAGTTCTCCTCTGTGAAACATGTTTCGCAGAAGAAGAAAAAGAAATCTCATACAAAACCCTCATCCCTTGTAAAAGAGGTTTCCAGTAGAGTACATAGTTTACGAAAATCAACAATCAAGGTATTCAAATCTGTGCTAAAAGAAAGAAAGGATGATGAAGGTAACTCTTCTTTGTTAAAAGCAAAACAGAAACAAAGTATATTACATACTGCATCCCCTCAAAAGAAGCTAACCAATTCTTCAAAGAATTGGAACAACTACATGTTGTAATGCTGTATTGATGATTTTTGTTTATCCCTCGTAGACAAAAATCATAATCTTCAAGAGGGTTGTGATGAACGTTTTCTGTTATTTAGCCTAGATGTTTGTCTGTTCAAACGTTTTTGATTAAGGATCTTCTCTGAGGATATTTTTAGGGTTTTGGTCAAAGGTCATTTTGGATATTTATATCCTATCCTCAGTTGTTTTTAAAATGAAGTTTTTCACCTCAGCATAAATATTTCTTCTATCTTCTCTATCATGTCTTCTTCAAGTCTTTCTAGTAAAGAAGGTGATGTTTGGACTATTCTCTTTCATTCTAAGAAGCTACGTTTCGACTCCTCTGATAATGTGATGAGACCTGATATTCACGGTTCATGTCTGGACGGGAACATCTCTGTCTCTCAGTTTGATAAGCTCTCTTTAACCATGAATCTCATCTTAGAACAAGTTCGTGCCCTAAAAGGTGATCTTGAAACTTCTTCCAAGAGACTCGAAGAAAAAATGGGTCATCTGGAATCGAGGATTGATTTGATTGAAGAAGAGCTTGATGAATACATAGAATTTGAGAAGAGTACTGAAAGTAAGTGAAATGCTTTATAGGAGTTTTATCTAGTAAATCTTCTATTTTTCTGTTTTTGTTAGAAGAATAACTAGAGTTTGGAATAGCCATTATTGTGACTACACATAGCTATGTCCAACGTTCTCATCTTCTTGTTTTTATATTTATTGGTTTAAATTCTAAACTTGTTTGGAAGATGATTTTTGCAGTATTAATCTTTATGGTTTTATATATTGCAATTGTTTATGGGATATGTGTGTTTGCTTCCGTGAACTATGATTGTCCCATATCTTGTCAAAAGTAAAGTCTTTCGTAAGTCGATATTCTTATATTGATAAAGGAATGAATTGACTTTTGACAAATACAAAAGTTAAGCCTATATTATCAATTATTGATAGAAGATAGGTTAAAATCTTTTGTTTTTGAAAGATTATGTCTATTGTATGTCATGGTGCAAATTGTGATGGAAAATAGAATGAATCCTTATGTATTCCACAGTAATTGATCTTCCCTGATCCATATTTTTTGTGTATTACTGTGAGGCTCCGTAATGTGTCTTATGTTGAGCACTAAAATAATCAAAGTTGATTATGGTTAGCTTTGTTGTTGTTCCATAAGGTACTTTATGTCGAGCATATTAAACTAAATTAATCATCTTGTTTGGTTATTTAGTTATGACTCCATAAGTTTTCTTATGTTTGAGCACTTTTGATTGGGTTAGTTATTTTCATGATTAAATTAGTCATTGCTCCATAGATTTTGTTATGTGAGTATGGCCAATTAAATTGATTACTCTTTGTGATTAGTTTGATTGTGTATTTTGATTAAATTAATCATGGGTTCTCATGTGGTTAATTTAATCGAGTATTTTGGATTCAAATCATACTTGTATGTGATTTGTTATGTCCAAATAAATCCTTCTTTTCTTTCGAAATTAAGGTCGCTCTTGTTGTTCTTTCGGGAATGACATATTATGGGGGAGAGTTCTTTTGAACTTGCGCTTAATTGCCATATCTTTGTGGGGAGTGCGGCTGTGGAATATTATAGGGGTTATCTTGTATCTTTAAAACTCATTGATGAATGCATTTAGCCTCGGCTTTATGATTGCATCTAAATAAGATGATGTGTGTTTCTTTCTTTTGGTCATGAAATGTCTCTTTCTGAAATTTCATTAGGATCCCGTTCTTGTACCTTTGCCAATTTTATTGAAAAAAAGGGGGAGAATTAATATGTAGTTCACACTACAAATACATATGGTTTTCGGATCATTATGTAAGGGGGAGTGGTTTCCATATGATATGGAGTATTGACTAAGGGGGAGTGATACATATCACCATAGTATTGTTGTTGAAGTTGTGATACAATTGAACTATGACGTTGTGTAATGATACTATGACACTGTATAACAATGATTGCGAACTCTTGTTTTCTTATTGTTATAGCTACGGATTTTCAACAACGATGATGCTAAACTTACAACCTTTGGGATCATTGGAGTACTTGGAAGTGACGAAGATTTCGAGTAATGTTGAAGATTAGACATGTGGAATAGGAGCTACAAAAGTTAATTTATTTATTTTTTGTATTCCATATGTATAATAGTTTTGCCACTAAAATTGACAAAGGAGGAGATTGTTAGAGCATTGCTCGGTCGAACTCGCATGCGTTGCAATCTCAAGCATGTTTGTCAATGTTAGTGATCAAAACTATAAGTCTTGATTTCTAGCCTACGTAGCTAAAGGTCTTGGACTAGTATAGAAAGTATAGTTGATCTCAAGAACTCCATGGCAATCATCATACAAGACGAAGGACTACTCGAGGAACCGGTGGAACTTTATCGACTAAAAGTTATATGGAGACATGAAATTATCTATCACTCAAAAGTCTATTTACTCTATCTCATACTCTTGAGACAAAAGTCGTTTAGACGTACAAACTATCATTATACACATTTGCTATTTTGAGCCGAGTTTAACTCGCCTATCTATTTCTCGAAATATGTGTTGGTAATTTTTCGCTTTAACCGAATTCATCTTTACCTAGTGACGAAAGTCATGATATGTTTCAATCACTTTGGAAATTGATCTGACGAAAAATGGTCTATGAATAACGACTATATAACGTTCTCTAAGAATGTTTCAATGATTGAAATGAGAGTTTAGATTACATAACCATTGGTAGGATATAAACATTATTGTGGAAACATATATATGTATAAATCCTTATTCCTTGAACCAAAGTTTGCGAACTTTGTTGATCAAGATAAATGGAAGTGGCGCAAGCCAAGTCCGCGAACCGCGCGAAGTTCTCACCCGAGAATTTCTCTGGAGTTTGTGTACTCCTTCCATGAGCTTAAGTCCGCGAACCCAGTCCGCAAACTTGAGTAAGTTATATCTAAAACCGGTTGTTCTTGAACTAATGTTTATTTAAACTAAGGAATGCTTTTGCAAACCGTGGCTATAAAGTTCATGAACCGATTCGAGTGAATCAAACCGTTTTTGCTTCGATTGTGTCTTGTGTAGTTACATAAGATCTAAGCAATTGAATAAGTCTCTAACTAGTTCATTTGATTCATTTGAACTAGTTATGGTGAAGAAGAATAAGGTTGATATGAGAGTGATCATATGGCTAACCATTTTGTTGACTATTGTTGAACCAACAAATGTTAATGTTTAGGTACGGTTCATAAACCCAAAATTGAACATTTCATTTGTGTGTAACAAGCTAAGTTTTTGATCCAATGATTGAGAAATATTAGCTTGAATCTAATCGATTTTTCATCTAACGGTTAATATTGAATGCTTTGTTACTAAGCTAACATTGATTGCAAACCCTTATTTGAAAGAATATATAAGGGAGAACTCTAGCAACTGGAAACCTAATCCCCACACTCTACGTGTGATACTAGTTTGCTAAGCTAGAGTCGATTCTCCTTTAACCTTTGGTTTTCTTCTTCTAAAACCAGGGTTAACGACTTAAAGACTTCATTGGGATTGTGAAGCCAAACCGATACTACTTTTCTTGTAGTTGTGTGATCTGATCTTGATGTTTCTATCGTACGATTACAATTGAAATAATTGGCTTGAGATTTATATCTCCAATAGGCAAGATAGAAAAGAAATCACAAACACTTCATCTCATCGTTTGTGATTCCACAATATCTTTTTTCGCTGTGTCGATTAAGATTATTGTGAGGTAATCAATAATACTAAGTTGTTCTTCTAATATAAGTCCGGGTTATTGATTGGTTCCTGTTCACCTTGATTTATCAAAAGATTTTAACAAAACTCATAGGTTTATTCGTGGGAGACGGATTTATCTATTCTCAGACTTCTCTGTGTGATACGGATTTGTTTATTAAAGTCTTCGACTTTGGGTCGTAGCAACTCTTAGTTGTGGGTGAGATCAGCTAAGGGAATCAAGTATGTAGCATCATGCTTTGGGATCGTGAGGCGTAGGAGCATAACGTACCTTGGATCAGTGTGAGATTGATTGGGGTTCAACTACGGTCCATACCGTTAATTTGGAGTAGGCTAGAGTCATGTGCGACTTAATACATTGTTTGTTCAATCTAGACTAGGTCCTGGTTTTTCTGCATTTGCGGTTTCCTCGTTAACAAAATTCTGATGTCTGTGTTATTTCTATTCCGCATTATATTTGTTTATATAATTGAAATATCACAGGTTGTGCGTTGTTCAATCAATTAGAATATCCGACCTTTTTGGGTTGTTGATTTAAATTGATTGACACTTGGATATTTGTCTTTGGTACCATCCAAGTTATCTCTCTTTGATAAAGACTCGCAGATTTCTATTTGCTTGAGTAAATATCAAATCGATAGATTGAGATATAAACTCTTTGATATAATTTTTATCTAGATTTAGTCTGACTGTCTAGTTAATTCTCTAGAAAGTATATTGGAGTTTTTCCATACAAATTTCTAATCGAATTGTTGGGTGTGGTTGTTAGACCTCCCGTTTTTTCAATCACCATCCCTACACGACCCCACTACTCCATCACTTAACTTCTTCCACTTCCTACGAGATGAGGATTGCGCTCAAATGACTTGTATAAATAAGTTCTTCGACCTATTTTCAAACAAGATGAGAAACCAAGTTGTTATTATCACCGTGTCTAGAAACACCCATAACTGATAGCTTACATTATGCAAGCCAGTTCAACATTCCGATCCAAGTTATAAACAGCCAACACCTTCACAATCTCAAGACCTTCTTCGCTTCCCTCCCTAAGATCAACCCATCTCCTTCACTTTGTGACCGAAGCAAGTCTGGAACGGTCATTTCTTGGTTTAGGCCAGAATTGTACAGATTGATCTCTCGAATCTAAAGCACTCCCGTGCAGTGAATTTGTTTAGGGTTTAGATTCGTTTCTCATTCGCACACACCCAAATTTACCAAAACCAGCAGAAATAGTTTTCACCCATAAACACACTGTGATAGGACTTAGGAGGTTGTCCTAGCTGACATGGACTGCTAATCTAGCTGCTAGATTAGCACACCATAGAACTTAGGGAGATTTTTTGATGGGGGCAAATATAGATGGGGGCATGGGAGACGAATAGTAAATCGACACTTGCTTCTCTTTTTCTTAACGTTTTTAGCTAATTAAAGTTTTCAGTTTTTAAACCTGATTTACTCTTCCACAAATTTTGTTGATCTTATTAACTGCAGATGACTTCTTCCATATTAATGGTAGTTTTCAAGTACATCTTAAATACGGAAGGAATATCGCCAAAGATGGAAAAAAATAGTATATATTTATCCACTTATCATCTAACAGTGCAACGCAATTTGCTGGAATATGTAAATCTAAAAGGAAGGAACAAAGAATCATGCAAAACATATGATCAATAAGTTAAAGAAAAAAAAACATTATGATCCTATTTTCTAATAGTTTGTGAGGTAAAATCGATTTTGAGGATTTATGATACAAACCGTTAAAACCATCGGCAATGGCAACTGAATTCCTCTTCTGATTCCTTTATCTTGCCTCATCACATGATTTACAGTTTAACTAGCTCTCCCATTAGAGATTGAAAGATTTAATATAGGTTTATTAAAATTGAAATGATCAAATTATCCCACGGATGAACTTCTCCCACTACAGATGGAAATCAATATATACCTTCAAAAGATTTGTACTATACTGTCCAGTTGATACATGCGACAATCTGTAGAGTAATTCAAAGTTAATTGGACTAATTCCGTTCGTATCTCGTCCAATCAACCAAGGGGCAAACAGAACAAGGTTGTAACCACAATTTTAAATTAAGCATCAGTGTTTTTTTTTCCTTTGATCATATCAGTACCTTGGAGTCTAACAAAGAAGAGAAGAGTCAAACAAAAACCCTTGTTACTTGGATGAATGATAATCTTGCTGATTACCCAAGTTTTCAGAAAAACATCGCTCCACCATTAATTAGGTAGATGCTAATAATCTTGCTTATTAGATTTTGCGAAGGGTAATTCCGGTTTACAATGTCAAAGTGCTAATTCGTTAAAAACGGTAAAAAAGGGAGAGAAAAGTGTCAAATTTCTATTTGTCCCCCATGCCCCCTTCAATATTTGCCCCATCAAAATTTTTCTCATAGGACTTAGCCTCAACGACAAGATCATCTTTAGTACCAGAGTACCAGCCATTGTTCTCTCCTCCTTGCTTTTATTTTTACCTTTCTTTCTAAATTTCATACATTCATCTACAATTTCCCCTTCCTCTGGCTTATTCAGATCATTCCTACTAACCTTGCATTCCGATTCCATGTGTCCTACAATCTTACGATGCCCACAGAATTTTGGAACCTTAAGAATTTTAATGTCTTGATAAAACCCCCCATACTTTGTGCCAACCCAAATTATATCAAGGATTTCTTTAGCTAAATCAACTTCTACCATCACACTTGCATAATACCCGATTTCACGCTTTAGAGTTGTCTCATCAACTTGAATTGGTCTGCCAATTATTTTTCCAATGGATAGAATGATTTCCTCCTTCTAGTATTCAATACATAAACCAGGAAAATGATCCCAAACGAAGGCAGAGGAAGACTTCTGATTCTCAGCCTTGAAGTTTTGTTCCCATTCCCTGATCTTCACAGTCTGATTTTCCACCTTCCCTAAACCCCCACTCCAAACTCTTTTCTGATCATCTATATTGTCTAGTTTGATGACAAAATAACCTTTCCCCATGGGAATCAATTGAGAACTTCATTTTAGCTTCCATTGATATTTCAAAACCTTATCAACAATCTCAATTTTAAATTTATGAACATCCAACCTGCCAATAAGACTAAACTTCCATTCATCTAAACTGTTATCCATTAAATCACCAGGAATCATGATCGCAGTATCATCCCCGTATTTACTTGCATCCGAAAGAGAAGCAAGGTCAATTAGGCTTTCCATTTTTTTGATCTGAAATTACTCACTTTTGAGCACCAAGACCCATCACCAATGGCATGATTACCTACCATATTTGATGGATTTATGAAAAAGACTAAACACCCATCATTGATACTAGCACTATAGACGAAAATCAGACGAAAAATTACCTGGAATTGATGGAGATGATGAAGAAATTAAACCTTGACATTAGTCAACGCTGTTGAAAAATTTGCCTCAAAATCGCCTCTATAACACACTCTCTCCTCAATACTTTTTGTTAATTAACGATGTTATATTGGCGCCCAATTTCACCGGGAAAAATCCTGTGAAGCAATGAATGGTTGGATTTGAGTGACTCGATCGTTTGGATTAGGGAATGGGTAAAGTGGATCACGTTCCCTCTCTCAATCAGTAAGTCTCCCAGGATTTAAATCATTTTTGATTACTTTTTGACAATGAAAATAAGAGTAGAAAACTTCGTAAGGTAAACGGAGAAACTAGAAAGTGAAAACGTGTTCTCTGTATATAACAAAATTAAATTTTTATAATTTTTTATTTATTAAAGAGGGGGATCCCATCACACTTTTATTATTACACTATCTCACACGTTGAGCGTCATTTTTGCGAATAAAAACCAAACCGTAATGGATTTAAAGATAATATTTGGGCATATGTACCTCTTATCAAGTTCTACATACCTACCAAAAATGAGTGTATTTGGAGACATATAACACCATCATCTATTACTTTGAAAATGAGCAGTCGAAAAACAGCGAATTTCTGGCCGTCGAAATTAAGACCGGTAGATTGTGAGGTTTTTTTATTTAGGAATGTGCTCATTTTTGGTAGGTATGGAACTATAAGATATCAAAATATTAGCTTCAAATCCATTACGGTTTGATTTTTATTCACAAAAATTACGTCAAATGTGTGAGATAGTGTGAAGAGATCCTTCCTCTTTATTAAAAGCCCTTAAATTATTAAGGCTTTCATTTAGCTGCCCCTATTAATAATAAAGTATCACAAATTATACCTACAAATAACATTTATTTGCGTTAACTCCATAACTTACACAACTAGTTTTTTGCTGCCCCCGCCTTTGATCTTTTCCCAAAGTTGACCTTCGGGTCCTTTTCCCCAAGGTCGGACCTGGACCGAACACCTAAAAAAAACCAGAACCCCAACCACCATATTTCATCATTTTGGCGAAACAGATTTTTCTTGGGATACAGTAAAAAGAATAATTCATCTGCAATTAATACATTTTTGGAGCAAGATGATCTGGTCGGCGTTCATTTTAGTTTTAATGCATACTTTGTTGTGGATGGGGAAAAATGGTTCGCTGGTTTTTTAGGAAAGTGAAGAGTCGAGCGTGTCTTCAAGACTCCTCGACCGAGAAAACTGCTCAACCTCACACAGATGCACTGCAAAGGGAGTGCTTAGATTCGAGAGATCAATCTGTAGGACTCCGGCCTAAACCAAGTCAATGGCCCTTCCAGAGTCAATTCGGCCGCAAAGAGGAGATGGGTTGATCTATAGGAGGGAAGGCGAGAATTGTGTGGAATCAATAATGATCAATGATTGTGGATGTGTTGAAGGTTTCTGCAATAATTGGTGAACTGTTGAGTTCGAATAAGTTTTGATAGATTGATGAATTCTTGAGAGTAGTTACTCGAGAAATTCTGTGTGGACGATTGCTGATAGCTAAAAATCATTCGTTGTCCTTCAATCATGGATTCAGAGACTTATTTATATTGTTAGAGTTGTGAATACCTTGATCCCTGGAAGTGTGACGGTTTCATGAGTGGAAGAGTGGGCAAGTGGAAGATCGTGGTAAAGTCAGTTCCATGTCGTGTGGAGACTTGACGGATCTTGCACCCACTACTTTGCTAACTCCTTCAACCGTTTACACAATTTACGCACATTTCTCGTCGTGGATGAAATCCACGGGCTGTAGGCCGCCAGACCAAACCCTAGTTGTTATCCCCCAATTTGACATGATTGATGTCTCACGAATCGTGGAGTCTGCATGATAGACGTGTATTTAGTTTGTCAGTTGTTAACTGATTAGACAATGAGTCTAGGTTTTGTTGAATCGAGCATGTTTGACAAATGCTCAGCGATTCATGAATGTTAATGTTGCTCGTCTGAGCAAATATTGTAAATTCGACGAGTTGTTGAATATTGATGAGTTACTGAATATATGTGGATTATTCGAACAACTGAGCAAGTATTGCTCGACACTGATAAATTATTGAATATTGATAGTTGGATCAATATTCGAGCAACTGAGCAAGTATTGCTCAATTCGACGAATTACTGAATATCGAGATTTTGACGAGCAATTGAGCAAGTATTGCGCAATTCGACAAAATAATGAATGTTGATGATTTGACGTACAATTGAGCAAGTATCGCTCAATTCGGCAAATTACTAAATGTTGATAATTTGTGCAATTGAGAAAGTATTGCTCAATTCGACAAAATACTGATAAATTACCAAATATTGATAGCTGGATCAATATTTGAGCAAATCGAGCAAGTATTGCTCAATTAAATGAAACATTTATTGCTAAATAAAATATTAAAAGATTAGTAAGCATTTATATGATTAATTCAGATGTTGGTTGTTGAATCCATCATAAATTCATTAAATCGTGCTCGATGATGATCCGTGGAGCATTTGTTCAAAACCAAATCATTTGATGAATCACTGAAAATAGGTCATGAGTGATAGAGGGACACCACATGGGATGATGGGCATTCATGTGGTTCTCGAGTGAGCATGCACCAGGGTTCTCAGTTTGAGGATTGGTGAAAGAATGATGATTAAATGTTGGTTTCATCATTTACTAAAATATTGTTGGGTTCAACATTTGGTGATAAAACCTAGGTATGAAAGATGGGGACCGACCAAGAGAGCATCGGACCGGCTTTTGGTGGTCACGTGACCAGTTGTTGGACGTTTGAGCAATCCCCAGGTTGGTTGGAGATAGTTTGGGCCCAATACGAGCAATTGAGCAAATTAGGTCAGAATTATGAAAACGTGTGGGACCGGATTTTTGCAAGCCCTAAGGATGAATCTGGTCGGTCATGAAGGCATGCACGTGTTGCCGTGGTGCCCGTGTCTCTGTACTACGAGTTTCAGTATTTTCTGATGTGCGTTCGAGCAACGTTGTGAATTTTCAGAAGAGTTTCATCTTGACTGAAATTCTTGATTTTTGTTGGAATGAGCATGTATGCTCAATTGATCAATATTTTGTAAATATTAAATTTTAAGTGTATTTTAACATTTAAAATTGCCGTGAGAGGATAGCCGGTCGTGTGACCTGTTGGCTTTTGGTTTTTCACGATTTGAGCAAAATTTGAGAAGTTATGATGAAATCATGATTTTTGCTCAAACCAAGGAGTTTCATGAATTTAGGAAAATAATAATTATAAAAGACTAGGGATTGCAAGGGTGTGGACATCCCACGGATAGGGCATGGCCGGCCGACTATGTTGCCCGGTCCCACACCTTTTCCTATTTTATAATATTATTTTTCATGAATCCTTGAAGTTATGGAGAATCCTTGGAGTTATGGAGAATCCATGAGTTTTTGTTGAAACAAAGGAGTTTCATGAGATTAGGGAATAATAATTATAAAAGCTAAGGATTGTGAGGTGTGGGACCGACCACGGCTCGAGCATCGCCAGGCCGAAGGTTGCCGGTCTCGCACACCTTTTCTTATTTTATAACATTATTTCATGAATCCATGAAGTTACGGAGGATTCATGAGTTTTTGCAAAAACAAGGAAAGTTGCTAAGACCAAGGAGTTTTCATGAGTTCATGAAATAACAAAAAATAAGGAAAATAATGGAAGAGGCATGGATCGACCATGGCTAGGGCACGGCCGGCCGGCCGGTGGGCCCGTCCATGGGCGCCTCTTATTATTTTATTAATATTTATTGTTTTCTCCTGTTTTGCATAGGATTCCTCATTGTTTCATATTTTTTGGATGCTCGTTCGTGCATTCGGGTGCTCAGTCGTGCATCATTGTCGAATACACTTGCACCATTTTTGTGGGGCTTACTCGGTGATGATCCGGATGCCCTAAGTTATTGAGTATTTATTACTAATTTATGAAATTCGGTGGAGAATAATTCATGAAACGAGTAATAAAAATGAATAGTTGTTTATTATTAATTCATAGGATCAGTTTGTGGATTCGACTATGAATTCAAAATAATAAAGCAAGCATTACCATCCTATGGGATCGTGGATGCAACCATAAAATTGAGTAATTAAAATTATCTATCACCATTTCATAAGATCAATCGTGGATTCGATCACGAAATCGGAATAATGAGATAATGTAGTAGTTTATTTCCATTCTATGAGATCAAGCCGTGGATTCGATCATGGAATCAGAGCAATTGTTATTGCCATTCCATGGGATCAGTGATAGGTGTTGTAAAACACCTAATTTTATATCTAGTATTGATGCTTTCTTTGCTATTATCCTTGTGAAATGCATCCCTTATGTTTGTTTTTGTGTATTCTAGGTACTTTGGAGTCACTTGGATCAAAAGAAGGAGAAACTAATCATTTGGAGCGAAAAGACTGGAAACATCATTTCACGGGTGAAGGATATGCGAGTCTATTTAAGGAGAAGGGGTAGCCAGCTGAGCTAGCTTGCTAAGGTGGCCCATATTGATTTACTGGGTGCTTCTAACATTTCTTCTCATTACCTAGACTTGAAAACGAGAGAAAATTTTCTCTTCTTAGTTTTTTGTCTTTATGAAATTCATCTCATTCAGAGATGAGAACGGTTGTGTTAAAGAGAGAACGATTTCGAGAGCAAATCGAGAAGAGATTGAAAGGGTTTCAGCAGATTCATGAAATTGAGACTCGAGATGATGATGCTATTCATCATTATCGATTCAAGACGATGGGGGAGAAATTAAAGCTATGAAATGAAGCACTTGGAAGTTGTTGATCCATTCTGAGTTGATTTGGAGTCGAATCTGTGGTTTCGGGGTTCATTAGATGCAGATGAAATTATTGACGGTATTGATGGGTAGAGGAATTTGCTTTTAGGCACAATCATTGATTTTGAGTAAACGGGTATTAACTGGGTTTGTTCAAGAAGAGAAAAGGGGATTTGTTTCTTAGGTATTCAGGGACGGGGTGAATCGAGAAGATGATGAAACCCATGAATTTAGGGTTTGAATGAAATTGATCTTGTTGGTGATTTGATGGAGATGCAACTGTGTTGAGAAGATAGAGTTGAAATTGGGGTTTTCTAAAATTTCAAACGGAGAAATTATAGATGAGAATTGAGTTCTGAAGTTATAAGAATGATGGGTTTTGGTTAGAATTTGAGTTTATGGAGTCTTTGACAAGAGAAATGTAGATAATGGTGGATTGATGTTGAAATTAGAGTTCTGAAATTAGGACTGAGTTGAATTCAAGAATGATAGATGTGAGATGATATGGGAACTGGTGGGTTTGATTACGAGATGTGTACAAGGAGAGGTTGCAATGGTCAGTTGTTGATGGTGATATGCAGGCAAGGCTGGAATGGAGTCTGGTGCTGTGGTGGTTGAATCTTGACAGAATGGAGTCTGAGGCAATGTTGGTGTTGAAGCATTGCAGGCATGAATCAATAGGTATTGTTGGTTGCAAGCAGGTGGCTAAGCAGAGATGGATTGGAGCTTGCAGGGAATTGCAGGGATTGAAGAAGTACAAGGATGAGAAGATGCAGGTGCAGGTTAGGGTTTGGACTTGAGCTCAAGGTTTAGATGGGTTGCTTGCAGTTTGAACATAAGATTGAGGCAGAGAATGGTTTGGGTGCGAGATGGCAAATGAGTTTGTGAATAGTGACTGCAATTGCAGATAGGTGGTTTTGCTGGCAGGTGAATGAGTTGTAGCTGCCAACTGAAGATTACAAGGTGCAGGCCTATTGAAGTTGCAGCTGGTAATGACAGGTAGAGTAAGTGGTTACAGAGAAGCTAAGATTGCAGGTGGAAGTAATGATTTTTATGGGCTCATGGTGTTGGGTCTCAGTGTAATGACATAGATGGGATTGAAATAATGGATTTAATGTTGGTTTTGTGAGTGGTGCGATGAGCAACCATAATGGTCGGATAGGCGACTATGAAGCACAAGGATGGTGCATCATTTAGAGTGTGGCTCATGCAAGATAGCTCGGGCACATGCAACATTGGGTTGGCTTTGGCAAGATGGTCAGTGGCTCCGATCGACTCATCCCATTCACCGGTTAACAACACTCTTATTCTCGACCCAGTAACTCTTATTCGACCCAGCTGACTCTTATTCTGACCCGGCTGACTCGCTGAATCGGTGTTGACTTGGTCTGACCGAGTTGACCCGATGTGACTCGTTGACCGGTGACCGGGCGGACTTTGCCGGTCACTGGAACCGTTTTCCTGCCACCTCTCCGGCCGATTTCCGGCCACAATCCCAGTTTTCCGGTGACGTATTTTTGGACCTATTTTCTACATGGGTTTCTCTCTCTTATGGGCTTGGTGGATTTTCATCTAATGGACTTTGAAGACTTGACCTAATTTTGGAAGAAAGGAAAAGCTATAAAAGAAGAATTCTACAACTTTTGAAATACATATTTTTCTTGGAACTTTTGGAGAGCAGGTTTTGTTTACGCTTCTAGGGTTTGCTTTTGTTCATATTCTTCTTTTCAATTAATATTTTTATGATGAACTCCATAGCTATGAGTAGCTAAACATATTATTGGTTATGGGATAAAAGTTGATTTCCAACATGTTATTTGATTCAATGAATTAGTTTTGTCTCAATACTTTATTGTTTGTGATTCACAATTAATAGTGTTATATGATTTGATAGTTTGTTTGGTTGAGTCCGGAATCAATCCGATTTACATTCATCTCTAGAGCTATATTAGGGTTTTCAATACGAAAAAGTTGTTTATCCCTGATTCTAAGTAGCATAATTGTGGGTAGTGCTTGTAGTGATATATCCTACTAGTCACAAGTGAATCATAACTTTTGTTAAAACGTTTAGTGCTTTTACACATCCGTTTGCATTGATTAGTCTTATTCCATAGAACTTATTGCTTTTAGGGAGTTAAATCTAATTGTGCTTTTACACTTTAGGTTGCTTTCTAAGAAGAATTCACATATGCATCTTTTAATGTGGTTGTGATGAAAACAGGGAATTAGCGGGTTATTCTTGCGATCAAGGTATCCTAGGACTTTTAGTAGATGAGAGATTAAATTACCAATTCTAATCATTGATGAAAATACATGTTTGTGAATGATACTATCCCGTGACCAATATCTTCTCCTTATTGATTATTCCAACTATTTGCTTTGCTCTATTTTATTTTTACTTTAGTATTTCGCTTAAACAACAAACATCCCCCCTTGGTTACCATAGAAACTGAAAATCGCATAACAACAATTGCCTCTCTGTGGATACGAACTCTTCCTTACCTTGTACTTCATTTAAATTTAGTGAGTAAGAAAGTGAAATTATTTTTAACGGATTGACAACCGATCAAATTTTGGCGCCGCTGCCGGGGAGGCATACGGCTTGTTATTGAGTTTTTAGTTTCTTTTTACAATTTCTGCTTTTATCTTTGCTTTTCGGTTCTTGTCTTGTTTCTCACTTGTTTGGGAGAATTGTTTTTCAGTACCTAATCCTGGCTTCTAAAGATTGGAATTATCCAAGGTGCGGGATATATACTCGAAGAGGCACAATACTCCAACCAAGTCAAGACACAACAGAAAATCTAGAGTTAAAAGTGGAAGGAGAAGTACAAATAGAAGGAGAACAAGAGGTTCCAATCGTAGACGAACCACAAGTTGAAGAAGAAGAAACAATGGGTGATGCAAATCGTTCACTCAAGGACTTGGCTTCTCATAGGCTTGATACACAACAGGGGTGTATTCAAACGAACTCTACTTTTGATATTAAGCCGGGGTTGCTTAGAGAATTACCAAAATTCCATGGCATGGTGAATGAAGATCCAAACAAACATCTTATGGAATTCCACACCATTGTCATGGCCATGCTTCCAGCGGATGTAGAGGCGGATGGTGCAATGTTGAAAGTTTTCCGTTTCTCTTTAATGGATAGTGCTAAGGATTGGTTGTACTATTTACCTCCCGGAAGTGTCATAACATGGAATGGGTTGAAGAAACTCTTTTTAGAGAGATATTTTCCTGCATCAAAGGCTACTCAAATTCGAAAGGATATTTGTGGGATGAAGCAAAACGTGGGAGAATCCTTATATGAATGTTGGGAACGGTGCAAGAGATTGGTGGCAAGCTGCCCTCACCACCAATTCAGTGACGCTATGATCATCGAATACTTCTATGAAGGACTCCAATCAAGTGATAGGAATCTTATTGATTGCCAAGGGTGGTGGTGCACTAGTTAGCAAGACGGTGGCACAAGCTAGAGAGTTGATTGAAAACATGGTGGCGAACTCACAACAATTTTTGAGCCGTGGTTCGGATGTGATTCTTAGAAGGGTGAATGAAGTGAGCGAGGTGGAGGAACTTCGTCAACAAATGGGTAACATTTCGGCAATGATGCAACAAGTTGCAGCCGCAGTGATACCAAGTTCTTCTCAAACTTATGAGGACGAGCAAGCTAATGAGATCTTTCCAAATCAATAAAGACGGTATGATCCCTACTCAAACACTTACAATCCGGGATGGAGAGATCACCCCAATTTTAGCTATGCCAACAAGCAAGGAGCGGTTCAACAACCTACCTTCAACTTTTCAAGTGGATTTCAACCTCAACAACAACAATTCCAGCCGAGACAACAATTTCAAAGAACCACAAGCACAACAAACAATGCAAAATCAAGGTTCCGATATTGATTCAAAGCTTCAAACAATGATGCAAGGTATTTCTACCATGTTTAAAGAGAGTCAACAAGAAACTAAGAGTGCTATCAGGGAGTTGCAAACACAAATGGGCTCCATGGATATTGAGTTGAACCAATTGAAGGCACAAAATAGTGGGAAACTCCCTTCTCAACCTATTAACCCAAAAGAGGGTGTCAATGATATTACGTTGAGAAGTGGTACACAACTTGTGCAGCCCGAAATTACTGATTCGGGCAAGGTGGAAACACCAAAGGAACCTGTTTTGGAGGAGAAGAATGAGGATTCTCCCCAAACTTCTGAGGTACCTATTCCTAACTCTAAAACTCCGGTTTCTACTTATGTTCCTCCTTTACCTTTTCCTCGCAGATTTGCAAGTTCTAAGAAGGCGGAACTAGAAAAGGAGATTTTAGACGTTCTTAAAAAGATCCATGTGAACATACCACTCATTGATGCTATCAAGCAAGTTCCAAAGTATGCAAAGGTGTTGAAGGACTTGTGTACCAACAAACAAAGGCTCAAAGGTAATGAAGTGCTTAGTGTGGGGAGAATGCTTCGGAAATCTTACAACACAAACTCCCACTTAAGTGCAAGGATCCCGGTAGTTTTGACATTCCCGTCACAATTGGTAACACAACGTTTAACAAAGCTATGTTGGATTTAGGTGCATCCGTTAATGTTATGCCTGCGTCAATGTATAATTCACTTGATCTTGGTCCTCTCAAAAAGGCTGAAATTGTATTGCAATTAGCCGATCGCTCTAATGTCTACCCAATGGGTATTGTTGAGGATGTTCTTGTGCAGGTTAATCAACTTGTATTTCCAGCTGACTTTTGTGTGTTAGAGATGGATGAAGGTTCACCGGACTCGTCTCTTCCATTGCTACTTGGGCGTACCTTCATGAAAATGGCGAAAACCATAATTGATGTGGACAAGGGAACGCTAACCATGGAGTTTGATGGAGAAACAATACGTTTCAACATTTTCGAGACGATGATATATCCTAGTGATGTCCACTCTTGTTTCTCCATTGATGTTATGGATACATTGGCACAACAAATGTTTGAATTAAACGGTGATGATGCTTTGGAAACCGTGTTAACTATATCCATGGATAATGGTATAGAGTGTGGTAATGAAGTCAAGGAAGCCCTTGGTGATCTTAATTCACTACAAGGATGCTCGGAAACTTATAATATCTCTTTTATTTCTTTACCATGCAGTGATGAAAAGCTTGTACCTTCAATTGTTAAATCTCCAAAGTTAGAATTGAAACCTCTTCCCGACCACCTAAAGTACTTGTACTTGGGTGATAATGAAGAGTTACCTGTGATTGTTTCTAATGAGCTTAATGATTTACAGGAGCAAAAACTTTTAAGGGTGCTAAGGAAGTACAAGACGGCCATAGGATGGACAATTGCCGATATCAAGGGTATAAGCCCTGCCGTTTGTATGCACAAAATTCGTTTGGAGGATGATGCAAAGCCTACAAGGGAAGCACAACGTCGTTTGAATCCTCCCATGATGGAAGTTGTGAAAAAGGAAATACTCAAGCTTTTGGAAGTGGGTGTTATCTACCCCATATCCGATAGTAAGTGGGTAAGCCCGGTACAAGTAGTACCAAAGAAATCAGGTGTGACAGTGGTGGAGAATGATAAGAATGAACTTGTCCCAACTCGTGTGCAAACCGGTTGGAGGTTTTGTATTGATTATAGAAAATTGAATGCCACCACTAGAAAAGATCACTTTCCATTACCTTTTATTGATCAAATGCTTGAACGTTTAGCTGGACACTCTTATTATTGCTTTCTTGATGACTATTCAGGTTATAATCAGATTGTGATAGCGTCGGAGGACCAAGAGAAAACCACTTTCACTTGTCCTTTCGGTACTTTTGCTTATAGAAGGATGCCTTTTGGCTTATGCAATGCTCCAGCTACTTTTCAAAGGTGTATGGTAAGTATCTTTCGGAATATGTTGAAAACATAATTGAAGTGTTCATGGATGACTTTAGTGTCTTTGGTGATTCATTTGACCTTTGCTTGAACAATTTGTCTCTAATACTTGAACAATGTGTTGAAACAAATCTTGTGCTAAATTGGGAGAAGTGCCATTTCATGGTAACTCATGGCATAGTTTTAGGCCATATAATATCTTCTAAAGGCTTGGAAGTCGATAAATCTAAGATAGACCTTATTCGTGCTCTAACCCCTCCCACTACGGTGAGGGAGATACGTTATTTTCTTGGTCATGCAGGTTTCTATCGTAGATTCATCAAGGACTTTTCCAAGATAGCATCACCACTTTGTAACTTATTGCAAAAAGATGTGGTTTTTAACTTTGATGAAAAATGTATGGTGGCATTCAATCGTTTGAAAGAGCTTTTGATTTCAGCCCCTATCATTAAACCACTGGATTGGAGTAAGCCTTTTGAGCTCATGTGTGATGCAAGTGATTTTGCGGTTGGTGCGGTGCTTGGGCAGCGTGTGGGGAAGATACCTCATGCCATTTATTATGCTTCTAGAACGTTAAATGAGGCCCAACAAAACTACACAACCACTGAAAAAGAGTTATTAGCCATTGTTTTTGCTTTAGAAAAGTTTCGCTCTTATCTAATTGGTACAAAAGTTGTTGTCTTTTCTGATCATGCAGCACTTAGATACTTGCTTACAAAGAAAGAGGCGAAACCGAGGCTCATACGATGGATTTTACTCTTGTAAGAGTTTGATATTGAAATCAAAGACAAGAAAGAGATCGAGAACACCGTTGCGGATCACTTGAGCCGACTTGCTGTGGACAAGGAGACTATCCCATTGCGTGAAAGTTTCCCGGATGAGCAACTATTCTCAATTGCCTTTGGAGAACCGTGGTATGCCGATATTGTCAATTACTTAGTTTCTAAACAAATCCCAAAGAACTTGTCTCGTGCTGAGAGGGACAAACTTAAGAGGTTAGGGAACCAATACATATGAGATGATCCATACTTATGGAAACATGGTAGTGACCAAGTAATACGAAGGTGCGTTCCCGAATCTGAATTTAATTCTATCTTGTCTTTTTGTCACTCCTATGCTTGCGGAGGATATTTTGGGAGTAAGAGAACCGCTCACAAGGTACTTGAAAGTGGTTTTTATTGGCCAACTTTGTTTATGGATGCACATATATTTTGTACAACTTGTGATAGGTGCCAAAGAACCGGCAATCTAGGTGCCCGAAATCAAATGCCACAAACTTTTATCCAATTTATTGAAGTTTTTGATGTATGGGGTATTGATTTTATGGGGCCTTTTGTCAACTCCCATGGGAATTTTTATATCTTACTTGCGGTTGATTATGTCTCGAAATGGGTGGAAGCTAAAGCCACCCCAACTAATGATTCTAAAGTGGTTTCAGATTTTGTGCAAGCTCATATTTTTGCAAGGTTTGGAATTCCAAGAGCCATAATTAGCGATGGGGGTTCTCACTTCAAAAACAGGATTTTGCAAAGCTTGTTGACGAAGTACAATGTGTCGCACAAGATTGCAACACCTTATCATCCCCAAACCAATGGACAAGCCGAGGTGTCTAATCGGGAGGTGAAATCCATTCTAGAAAAGACGGTGAATCCAACAAGGAAAGATTGGAGCATGCAACTTAATGATGCTTTGTGGGCTTATAGAACTGCATACAAGACACCTATTGGGATGTCTCCCTTTAGGCTTGTGTATGGTAAACCAAGCGCTAATTAGGAGGCAACCCAAAGGATGAGTATTTCTTGTCTTGTCTTGTTTTTAGTTTTTCTTGTCTTGTTTTTTATTTTTTCTGATTTCTTGTTAGAATTTCCCACCTTGACTTACTTTGGACGATTCAATTTACATTGAGGACAATGTAAAGTTTAAGTGTGGGGGAGTGGTTTGCGTTGTAAATTTTTGAAATTTTCAACTTTTGTGTAAACTAGTGAATAAGAAAACTCCAACTTATGGTTAGTTTAGAGTCACATAGTATACATGTCGCTAAGATTACATCGAGAATCTCATAATAGTGAAGAGATGACAGAGAACATGATCGGGTTTCTTAATTGTATGAGAGTTAAAGTTGGATTTAACCATGCCAGTGGCAAATAAGGTGCAGACTGAAATTCGGTATTAGAGCAGTGATCCCCTATAGCGGAGACTACCCAAGTTACATAATGTGAGGCACCAACCTTCAATTCTTTGAACCTGTCTAAATTTGTGCTTTTTGAGTGTGTGTCACCGTACGTAAATTCCGGGCAGAATGGTGAGCTGTCCAACCTCCCACCATAGAAGCACTATTTTGATCTCTTGAGTGCTATTTTTATCAACCATGATGGTGACATCGAATTGCTAACTTACATACCACTTGTAATCTTGTTCGCAGTTAGCACCATCCACCTTATCTCTCTCTACACCAACAGGTCCATAGAAACACCATCATCATCAACAAGAGGAGCATCACAAATTTGAAGAAAAGTTGAACACGTTCATGGTTTACAAGCAACAGTACAGAATTGAGCAGATTTCAGATTCAAGTAAAGCAACAAAACAAGGAGCAGAATTTTTATAAGTTGAAGAGTATTGTACAAGAGTGAAAATTATCAAGGATGAGAGTTCGAGAAGTTTATGATATCAAGACATATAAGTTGTGAAGAATCAAGCGGTAAAGTACTTACACCATGGCCTTTGTACTTGCATTTTTATTTGTATTTTCAGTTTGTGTTTCTTTCTCTTGTCTCAAAAAAAAAAAAAAAAAAAAAAAAAAACGAAAATTAGAAAGAAAAAAAAAAAAGACAAAAGAAAATTTCTTAGGTTCATTACTAGTTTTATTGTTTTATTTCGTTTTTATTTTGTATTTGTTTTATTTTTTATTTCAAAAAAAAATTTTAAATAAATAAAAAAAAGAAAAAGAAAAGAAAAAAAAAATATTTATTTTGGGTTTGTATAGTTCGTTTTTTAGTTTTGTATTCTTCCAATAAAGCCAAGGGAAGAAGGAATATCTATAATGAAGTTTCAAGCGACAAGAAATTAGAGGAAATAATTACATTGTCAAGATTCTACGAAGTTCAAGAGTTATCATCAAGAGTTGAAGACCGAAGACGAAGATTAAGACACCGATTGAAGACCGGAGACGTTTCTATGGATGCTGTGAGAGTGGTGCTAGCTGCATGCCGAACGGATAACGAGGTGAGTAAGCATATTCCCACCTTCGTTAAGTGGTTGATTTCCTTTCGAAGAGATCGTCAGAAAAATGGGTTTTCAAAATTATAAAAGATGTGGGTTTTCAAAACTTCGGAGGGTTTTTACCTTCCTACCATTCAACGTGTGGCAGGATTCTCTCTTCATTCCTACCTGGAAACATGTGTGACCCATAAAGAGCTGTTTATTATTGAGCGCAACTTCATAAAACCCTTTCTTGGGTGGCAGAGTCGAGACTTTTGCACTCCGAACCCGAATTTCTTTCGAGAAGGGATGGTTATTTCTCTCTCAACTTGTAAGGATGAAATTGTGTTCATTTATGTGTCTAACTTCTTATGACTAGTGTGCATAATCTCTATGTCTTCTTAGCGCGTTGGATGCTATTATTTCGGAGAACTAGTAAGTTGGAAAAATAGGTTTTGTGGGTATATCTCTAGTAAACCCTCACAAGACTATAATTCGTCCAAAATAGGGACACCTAGGGGTTCAAAGGCTTGTTATTTATGCTAAAAGTGACCGTAGCCTCGACGACACGGAGTTGTATGTATTCTTTAGAATTGTTTTGTTTGATTTGCTCGAGGACTAGCAAAGTCTAAGTGTGGGGAATCGATAGGTGTTGTAAAACACCTAATTTTATATCTAGTATTGATGCTTTATTTGCTATTATCCTAGTGAAATGCATCCCTTATGTTTGTTTTTGAGTATTCTAGGTACTTTGGAGTCACTTGGATCAAAAGAAGGAGAAACTACTCATTTGGAGCGAAAGGACTGGAAACATCATTTCACGGGTGAAGGATATGCGGAGTCTATTTAAGGAGAAGGGGTAGCCAGCTGAGCTAGCTTGCTAAGGTGGCCCATATTGATTTACTTGGGTGCTTCTAATATTTCTTCTTATTACCTATACCTGAAAACGAGAGAAATGTTTCTCTTCTCGTTTTTGTCTTTATGAAATTCATCTCATTCGAGGAGATGAGAACGGCAGTGTTAAGAGAGAACGATTTCGAGAGCAAATCGAGAAGAGATTGAAGGGGTTTCAAAGCAGATTCATGAAATTGAGACTCGAGATGATGATGTTGTTCACTGTTATCGATTCAAGACGATGGGGGAGAAATTAAAGCTATGAAATGAAGCACTTGGAAGTTGTTGATCCATTCTGAGTTGATTTGGAGTCGAATATGTGGTTTCGGGGTTCATTAGATGCAAATGAAATTATTGACAGTGTTGATGGGTGGAGGAATTTGCTTTTAGGCCTGAATCTGTTGATTTTGAGTAAACGGGTATTAACTGGGTTTGTTCAAGAAGAGAAAAGGGGATTTGTTTCTTAGGTATTCAGGGACGGGGTGAATCGAGAAGATGATGAAACCCATGAAGTTAGGGTTTGAATGAAATTGATCTTGTTGGTGATTTGATGGAGATGCAACTGTGTTGAGAAGATGGAGTCCAAATTAGGGTTTTCTAAAATTTCAAACGGAGAAATTATAGATGAGAATTGAGTTCTGAAGTTATAAGAATGATGGGTTTTGGTTAGAATTTGAGTTTATGGAGTCTTTGACAGAGAACAGATAATGGTGGATTGATGTTGAAATTAGAGTTCCTGAAATTAGGACTGAGTTGAATTCAAGAATGATAGATGTGTGAGATGATATGGGAACTGGTGGGTTTGATTACGAGATGTGTACAAGGAGAGGTTGAAATGGTCAGTTGTTGATGGTGATATGCAGGCAAGGCTGGAATGGAGTCTGGTGCTGTGGTGGTTGAATCTTGACAGAATGGAGTCTGAGGCAATGGTGGTGTTTGAAGCATTGCAGGCATGAATCAACAGGTATTGTTGGTTGCAAGCGAGGTGGCTAAGCGAGATGGATTGGAGCTTATAGGGAATAGCGAGGATTGAAGAAGTACAAGGATGAGAAGATGCGGGTGCGAGGTTAGGGTTTGGACTTGAGCTCAAGGTTTAGATGGGTTGCTTGCAGTTTGAACATAAGATTGAGGCGGAGAATGGCTAGTTCGAGATGGCAGTGAGCCCAAATAGTGACTGCAATTGCGAGATGGGTGGTTTTGCCGGCAGGTGAATAAGTTGTAGCTGCCAACCGAAGCTTACAAGGTGCGAGCCCTATTGAAGTTGCAGCTGGTAATGACAGGTAGAGTAAGTGGTTACAGAGAAGCTGAGATTGCAGGTGGAAGTAATGATTTTTATGGGCTCATGGTGTTGGGTCTCAGTGTAATGACATAGATGGGATTGAAATAATGGATTTAATGTTGGTTTTGTGAGTGGTGTAGTATGAGCAGCCATAATGGCTGGATAGGCAGCTATGAAGCACAAGGATGGTGCATCATTTAGAGTGTGGCTCATGCAAGATAGCTCAGGCCTGTGCAACATTGGGTTGGCCTGGCAAGATGGTTGTGGCCTGATCTGACTCAGCCCATTCAGCTGGTTAACAACTGACTCTTATTCTGACCCAGCTGACTCTTATTCTGACCCGGCTGACTCGCTGAGTCGGTGTTGACTCGGTCTGACCGAGTTGACCCGATGTGACTCGTTGACCTGGGTGACCGGGCGGACTTTGCCGGTCACTGGAACCGTTTTCCAGCCACATCTCCGGCCGATTTCCGGCCACAATCCTAGTTTTCCGGCGACGTATTTTTGGACCTATTTTCTACATGGGTTTCTCTCTCTTATGGGCTTGGTGGATTTTCATCTAATGGACTTTGAGACTTGACCTAATTTTGGAAGAAAGGAAAAGCTATAAAAGAAGAATTCTACAACTTTTGAAATACATATTTTTCTTGGAACTTTTGGAGAGCAGGTTTTGTTTACGCTTCTAGGGTTTGCTTTTGTTCATATTCTTCTTTTCAATTAATATTTTTATGATGAACTCCATAGCTATGAGTAGCTAAACATATTATTGGTTATGGGATAAAAGTTGATTTCCAACATGTTATTTGATTCAATGAATTAGTTTTGTCTCAATACTTTATTGTTTGTGATTCACAATTAATAGTGTTATATGATTTGATAGTTTGTTTGGTTGAGTCCGAAATCAATCCGATTTACATTCATCTCTAGAGCTATATTAGGGTTTTCAATACGAAAAAAGTTGTTTATCCCCGATTCTAAGTAGCATAATTGTGGGTAGTGCTTGTAGTGATATATCCTACTAGTCACAAGTGAATCATAACTTTTGTTAAAACGTTTAGTGCTTTTACACATCCGTTTGCATTGATTAGTCTTATTCCATAGAACTTATTGCTTTTAGGGAGTTAAATCTAATTGTGCTTTTTACACTTTAGGTTGCTTTCTAGGAAGAATTCACATATGCATCTTTTAATGTGGTTGTGATGAAAACAGGGAATTAGCGGGTTATTCTTGCGATCAAGGTATCCTAGGACTTTTAGTAGATGAGAGATTAAATTACCAATTCTAATCATTGATGAAAATACATGTTTGTGAATGATACTATCCCGTGACCAATATCTTCTCCTTATTGATTATTCCAACTATTTGCTTTGCTCTATTTTATTTTTACTTTAGTATTTCGCTTAAACAACAAACATCCCCCTTGGTTACCATAGAAACCGAAAATCGCATAACAACAATTGCCTCTCTCAGGATACGAACTCTTCCTTACCTTGTACTTCATTTAAATTTAGTGAGTAAGAAAGTGAAATTATTTTTGACGGATTGACAACCGATCAATCAGGCCGTGGATTCGACCATGGAATAGAAGCAATAATAGATTATTCTGGGAATTCAGTGGTGAATGTCGCGGCAGAATTAATCTATTGCGGAAAAGATATTAGCCGATTAAAGCGTCACATCTATTCTAATGGTGCATAGTCGTGGAGTCACGGTGTTGTTTACGAATTGATAGCGTTAGTGCTCTCAATCTACGGAGAACCGCCCGAATCTATACACGGTCTCTCCACATAGTCTTGGAACGGTGAGTGTCACCGACGTCCCAAGGCGTTCGCCGCCCAACTATTCTTCTATTTAGAGGTGGGTCTCTCTCCTGCAGTCAGGGAACAGTGAGTGTCACCGACGTCCTGAAGGCGTTAAGCTCTCAATCTACGGAAAACCGCCAAAATACGTTATTCTGCATAGAGGTCACGACGAAATACCAGGGATCGAATGCTCAGCTAGTGGAGGCTTTTCGAAAACATATTCATCATGGCTTCGTAAAATATGAATCGTTGCATGCCCGAAGCCGTGTCAAAACATGCCTCATGATTTTACGGTTTTAACCTTTGTTGAAAATCCACCATCTACATTAAGTCCCCGCTTAGTGAGGAACAGTCATGTTCCGCAAGTAAGCATTAAATGGTGATTTTCAAGTCGACGAGATCAATGGTCGAGCTCGATCTACAAAGGTAGTTTCGAATCTCGATTTACCCCAATGATGTCATGTACGAGCAAATGCACAGATGAGGACCCTGATAGCAAGATAGAGTGTCATCTCGTAAGTGTGGAGAGATGAGGCACTGTTAATTTTGGGCATTCGGAAGCCTAGTTATGGTCGGCTTAGGATTTATGGGCCCGAGTCCAACTAGGAAACCCATGTTTTATTAGGTTTTGGAAATAAATTTGATATAAAATTCCATGTGTGCATGTATGCGTAAGTTTCATGAAAATTTGTTTTAGAAAACATATGACGTTCGTTCCTTAGTTTAAGAAACGAGCAATAATCCCTAATATGAAAGAGATACATGAATTCTTGAGTAGACATGGTCTAGTTATAGTAGATAAAATTTTGTTTATGAAGTCTCATGAAAACTAAAATTTATTTTCAAAGCATGGACTTTCACAAATACTTTTAGGAACGTAGGTTCGTTCATAGTAAAAGTAATAAATAATGATCCTTAGAGTTAGAGGAATTTTTGAAAAGACCTTTGACTCTACTCATGATAAAATTTATTTAGAATATGTGGACCTTTACAAAAGTATAAAAGACCCTCGTTTCATAGACGAACGCTCGTTTGAGCAAAACAATTGATTTTTTTTTATAAATAATTCACGTATAACTTTTTTTATTTTAATTTGTGAGATTTCACAAAATGGAATAAACTCTCGTTTCAAAGACGGATGCTCATGAGAGGATCAAAAATATATATACATATATTTTCAAAGTTACGTGAGTTTCACATTAAAATATATATTTTTTGTAAAATCAATGTTTTGATTTTGAACAACTATTGAAAGTAGACAATTATACATGGTGAAATAATGTCTGTATGTGAGTTTTCACAATCGTAGAATGGACGTCTGTCCAAATTTTGAAAAACCGTTCACACAGTAAAGATTTACGTGGGTTGTTCACGATTTTATGAAAGATTTCGCAAAATGATTTTAAACAATTGTTAAAAGCAAGCAATAATGTTTTCGTGAATTTCATGATCTCATAGTGTATGCACACACGGTAGAAAATCATTGAATGTTCACATGAAGGGTTATGTGAATTATTCATAATTTCGTGAAAAGTCAGGTGTCGACTTTTAAGTAATGGGTGTTGCTCGTCTTTGCGGAGTTTGAAAGAGCGAGCAAGATTTTGAAATTTTACGTTATTATCACTAAATTCGTGAAACGTAAATAGGTAAGAGTTGAGGATTACCATTTTTGTAGACGCGATGTGAGCATCCTAATTATTTTTGTTGTGCTTTAATTCCACTGCTTTGATGAAATCTGCATCTACGGATGATCTACTGAAGTAGGAATTTTGTATGGACGTCACATCAACTTTGCAAGAATGACTGGTTCCCATAATGACACTTCCAAATATGATGCTTCCAGAGATGACATCTCTACAGATGCGGCTTCAAGAAATGGTGCTTCTGGGACCTCTGAGTGATGGTGAGAGATCCTTCATACTTGAGTTGTACTCCTACATTACTTAGTATCCCGTAATGCACGGGAAATCTCGATGGAGGAATATAACATCGATAGAGCAGCTAGACAAATAGGTCTTTGTTCGATTGATGTGGATTACTCGAAATAGCAGTAAGTCTTCGGAATGGAGAATCCAGAAATAAGGATCATAGAATGATATCGAACACTGTAGAGTCCCCAACTGTCTCTTTGGTGACTTGTTAGCGCTCCTTATATCATGACTTTTTCTTGTTCGTGCAATTAGGATCATGAAACCAATGTTTGTTACTTCGTTTCAGAACTTTGGTCCATCGAGCCTTGACGGTCTTCAATTTATTGCTTTGACCAAACAATTTTACGAATCGAGCGTCAAAGAAGAATTCGGTGTAAGTACCTCTTCGTATATCGTTCATAGCACTCCTTGAATGAAATACCACTAATTGTTGTTGATGTATTCAGGAGGAGATTTCCATGGAACGAGGGAGTACTGATGATTCCTATTCTTCTTCGGAGGATGGTGAAGAAGAAAACCTCGGATTTCGAAACCGAGTGACAAACATTGATGTTTCCATTGGTGATGTTGGCAATTCCGGTCCTTTGAGCACTTTAGGGACTGCTCCAGTAAGTAGCCATTGTATATTTTCTTCATAGAAGTATGAAATTGCTGATTTGTTGATGAATGAATGAAGATTCTCATAAATAAGTGAAAGGCTTTACCAAACACGTCACCAGAAAAAATTCGGACCTCATCCTTTTAGCAAAAACGCCTTAAAATCTTCATCCGATTTCAGATTTTCGCGATCTACCCATGTATCCTTATTCCCAGGAAATTTCCAAGTTCTTTTCAAAGAAGCTTTTTGAGTTTTGAGCATATTTAAGGGCCGAAATCAGCGAAACAGTAAACTTCCAGGAGACCTTCAGAAAATTTTCAGCTGGCATGTGGTCCAATATTTTGGCCACAACTCTTCGCTCATTTCTCCAATCGTTGTGAATTTTGGATATGTTGTAGAGGATATCCATACGAAGAGAATGGTATATGACCCATCCCTATATTCGTCACCAATTTCTCCCAGCTCGCCTCTTTGTGCATGACAATGAAAAGATCGTCTCAGACGAGCTTGTTGTAAAACGCCCCCATTGCGTCTTCAGACCATTTGCTCGTGTCTTGAACGGTTATTGAAGGATTTCAATGTCATTGATTCATTCAGGATGAGGACCCCTTGATTGATTCATGAGCATGGTGCTTGCAGCCATCTTGTTTATTAAGAAACATCCCTTCAAACCCCGGTCACTGGACCATGACTAAGGTTGCTCTCTAGAGGGGGTGTAATGACCATGGTTTGATGTCCCGGTGGTAGCATTCCTTTTATGATGAATGATTAGCACATGAGAGTCTGATGCCACGGGTCTTGGACTCGGTGAAACCGATCGTCATGATCAGTGGACCGTCAGTCCCAGTATTTTGTTAAATCTCTCATTTATGTTTTCTCTCCTTCTGGCAAGACATGGATAGAGGACCCAAATAGAAAAATTGATGTAAAGACCTATGTGGTCGAAGTTGGAGGTACCTTGATGAAGTACTTAGTGGAAAGACCTGTTGGGCGCCGATCGACTGTGGAAGTTATGAATCCCGTCTAAGAATTGCTGCTTGTATGTTGTACGCTCTGGAAGCTGTAGGAACCTCATACGACGTCAGATTTCGATGTTTGACCCTAAATTTTGAAGCTAAGAGATTGAGTTATCACACGAGAGAAGAATCACTCAATTTGGAGTTGTAGAGGTCATCCAACGAAGCGTGCACATTTGTAATTTGTAATCATGTACAAACTTTTCAGATTTCGTAGACCTGACGGTAAAGGCCGTATCTTTCAGCTCGTATGTCCGATTGATGTGAACTTTTGGTATGTTGTAGCATAGACATAGACATAGACAAACATATTTATTTGAGGAAGCATTGTCCCATTCCTCAACCATTGGTACGTTTTTGTAAAACCGTGGCATGAAGTGTGCTGTATCTCATTTGCAGAGGTGATGAGAACATCTTGTAGAAGTCTTTGGCTTGTGCACACCAGTCATGCAAGCTTTGGGAAGACTTTCATGTGAACATATTTTTATGTCTACACATCTTGACACGAATCATTAATGCTTGGAGAAGTCCGCTTCATCGAGCAATGCTTCAGAGAATGGTTAGTTGATGAAGCCAGATGTTGCGCCTGAGACTGTTATTGATGCTGAGATCACGATTGAATTCTCTCCAGAAATTCTTGTTGATGTTGTGACCATGAATAGAGTTCCTCCACATATCCTTGTTGATGCCGATACTGGGTGAATTTCCTCCAGTCTGTGAACCTTCACGTTCATGAACTAGTTGTTGGGTTGAGCATCCCTAAGATGTAGGTGTACTGGGAGTACAACCCGAATTATACTGATCAATGTGACTTTACCGTGAACTGGTTTCATCAATGAGTCTACGTTGTTGTGGCAGATTGCATAAGCTATCTCCATTCTGGGTGTGATCGATGAAGAGAGAAGTTCCTTAGTTGTGCAAAGTTCGTGATGTAGAGAGATTCAGTTGATAAAGTTTTCATGGAATTGCATCAGGTTGCAATGACTTGCTATGTCTTGAATCTTGTCCAATAAGATCAAGTCCCGATTGCATGTTGAAGGAATTCGTGCCATCGATGGATGAATGATGTTGCATCTGGCTTCCCGAAGTCTTATCATGAGATAATGAAGACTTATCGATTGTAGTTCAGTTACACTTTGATCGTGTTGGTGTTGAATCAGTGTGTCGAGATATTTGTGCTGAAGCCAGATACGCCATGCCATTATAAGGTGTACCCTTTGATTGGGAGTACAATTTGAAGGCTTCTTAGATGCTCGAGCGTTGAAGCGTATATTTCTTAAGCATCGAAGGTCTTAGGTTTGATCGTCTCGGCCCTGAGTATCTTCTGTTGATTCAGCATCCCTTTAGTTGCGGTAGTGGTATTCAACACTTGTGTAGACATCAGAGCTTTATGATTTTGTGGAACACATGGACACTCCTGCAAGGCTATGGAGAAACGCCAAAGTGTTCTTCGCCATGCTTGGATATTATCTCAGTAATGAAAGTCTCAGTTCTCGATTCGGAGAAATGTCAGATTCAACCACTTGGTAAAATTCTAATGCGGTGAAGCTACCATTCATAACGTCTTCCAGAGTTGCTAGCAGAAGTCCCCATGCTAGGATATCATGTGAGGAAATAAATGACATAGACATGGAAGGAATGAGACTTGCCTGAGTACAGAACCTCTTGATGAATGTCTATACATCTTTTGCAGGTTCTTGTTTCAACCTCGTCAAAGTTCGAAATTCCTCCAAGTGCTCGAATGATGGAACGCCTGCCAAATCTTGTGGATCAGAACTTTCTTCGTTGGTGAGATGTGCAACCAAAGACGCTTTGTCAGTAGTCATCTTCTCGGTGTGAATCCACGTCCGTCTGAGAATCATGTCGTATCCGGGATCTTCCCTGATTATGTGAAACTTGGTTTCCGTCCAAGTTGAGCCAACTTTCATTTTGAGAGTGATGAAACCGTATGCCTCTCTGAGCGTTCCTTCATGGTATCTGATTGAGATGGGATCACGAGCAGCTTCTTGTCGAGTGATGCCTGAGGATCTGAGGGTTTTCAGTGGAATGTTGTTGATGGCGGTGTCAGCATCGATCAACGTTCTTCCAAATTCATTTCCTCTGAGATGGATTGTAGTAAGAAGTCCCCAATCGTGCATCTCCTTGTCTGTGGATGAAGACTCAAGGAGTATTTCTGGGATAGACAGCTGTCTGACGCAATTTAATTTGATGTTGTGAACATGTCGTTCCTTTGTGCCTTAGATAGATAGAGCAATTTCATACATATGCTTGATCAACGATTGAACTGCTTCTTTGACTGGTTGTTCAGGGTGTAGAGGTTTTGACCGGGAGAGGATTCTTGTGTACTCCTTCAGTCCCCAGTTGAAGCTATTATGGATCAACCTTTTCTTTGAAGATGTGCTTCGAAACATTGCAGTTACTTTTTGGATGATTGATGAATCTATGAAGGTGACAAGACAGGATTCTCCATTTTTCTTCACTCTCTCACGATGAACAACAATTTGATTGCATCATCTTGAACCCAGACTTCCAGTAATACGATCACTTCTTCAATGGGAAGAGGGAAGTTTGAGTCCTCGTTTGATCATTTCCCCGTTCGTCGATGCCGGGTCGAGGTTTGTGCATTTCAAGATTGGTTATCTTTTCTTTTCACCTTCAGATGAGCCTGGGATGTTGGAGAAGCGCTCTAATGATGCTTTCCTTCGGCTTTCCTTTTGCTTCCTTCAGCAACATTCATGGAAGGTTGGAAATTATACTGCTTGTTGATCAGGCGTCTGCACTGCCTAGAGTTTCTCGCGATTCCCTGACTTTTGTAGATCTTGTTCTTTCTAGTAAGGCAGGTGCAGTAGTCGCTGATCGTTTGGCTGCTTCATGAAGCTCTGAGAAAGTATGGAACCTGAGATTTTCCAGCAAGGCTCTGTTGATCGGGATCATTCCGTTGATGCACAAGTCCACCAGTTGTTATTCAATGACATTCGGGTCATGACAATCCAAAGCTTGGACTCTGAACCTCTTCACATAATCGTTCGGATGTTCATTGCTCTTCTGAGACATTCTTTCTAAGTCGGAGAGAGTAATACGCTCTGAGACGAAGAAGTATTTCCTGTAGAAGGCATTAACCATTTCTCCCCAACTAGCGATGCTCCCAGGTGCAATGTTGTTATACCGGGTGTATGCTCGTCCTGTCAGAGATTTCGAGAATTCCTTCAGACGGACGACATGATTGTGTTCGTGTTCTCTTAGTGCCTCCAGGAATCGAGAGACGTGTTCTCGAGCGTTCCCTGTTCCATTATATAGTGTGAACGTTGGGGAAGTGTAGCCCTTCGGGAAAGGAATTTTATGCGTAGCAGTATGATATGGAGGGTGATGACGATGAACAGATGATGCTTTATTTTTTCCTCGATCCTCCATGAAGCGTTCCAGGTCCTCACGAGTGATGAAGCCTGCAGTTCCTTTGTTGGTGGGTTGTCTGCAGCTTTATGCACCTCATCATCATATACTATATGGATCGGAGTGACTTCAGGATCAGCAGCCAGAGATATTTCTTTGGCTTTTCCTTTCTTCTGAGCTTTTTCTGACATCTTGTCAGTGAGAGTTTTGAGACAATTGCACAGCTCCTTCTGAGTATTAGCCATGTCAATCTGATTCTTGGCAAGATTTTCTTGCACTTTCATGAGATCACCTATGGTAGGTGGGTTTTCTCTGATTTCTTCGGGAGACCAGCCGAAGAGAGGATTGTCTCCAATGTTGGTTTGCGGAGGAGTGGTATCAGCAGCACCGGTGTTGGAAGAAGGAGTAGTTTCTGGAGTACCACCGTTGTTGCTAGTTCTAGCGTTGTTTGTGTTAGGATTTGTAACTGAACCTGACCTAAGATCAACCATTTTTTGAGAATTTGAGATTGCAACCGAGAGATTAATCTCCCACTGTGGTCGCCAATCTGTGGATGGGGAAAAACGATTCGCTGGTCTTTTAGGAAAGTGAAGAGTCGAGCGTGTCGTCGAGATTCCTCGACCGAGCAAACTGATCAACCTCACACAGATGCACTGCAAAGGGAGTGCTTAGATTCGAGAGATCAATCTGTAGGACTCCGGCCTAAACCAAGTCAATGGCCCTTCCAGAGTCAATTCGGCCGCAAAGAGGGAGATGGGTTGATCTATAGGAGGGAAGCTGAGAATTGTGTGGAATCAATGATGATCAAGGATTGTGGATGTGTTGAAGGTTTTGCATAATTGGTGAACTGTTGAGTTCGAATAAGTTCTGATAGATTGGATGAATTCTTGAGAGTAGTTACTCGAGAAATTCTGTGTGGACGATTGCTGATAGCTAATGATCATTCGTTGTCCTTCAATTATGGATTCAGAGACTTATTTATATTGTCACAGTTGTGAACACCTTGATCACTGTAAGTGTGACGGTTTCATGAGTGGAAGAGTGGGCAAGAGGAAGATCGTGGTAAAGTCATTTCCATGTCGTGTGGAGACTTGACGGATCGTGCACCCACTACTTTGCTAACTCCTTTAACCGTTTACACAACTTACGCACATTTCTCGTCGTGTATGAAATCCACGTGTTGTAGGCCGCCAGGCCAAAACTCTAGTTGTTATCCCCCAATTTGACGTGATTGATGTCTCACGAATCGTGGAGTCTGCATGACATACGTGTATTTAGTTTGTCAGTTGTTGACTGATTAGACAATGAGTCTAGGTTTTTTTGAATCGAGCATGTTTGACAAATGCTCAGCGATTCATGAATGTTAATGTTGCTCGTCTGAGTAAATATTGTAAATTCGACGAGTTGTTGAATATTGAGAGTTACTGAATATATGTGGATTATTCGAACAACTGAGCAAGTATTGCTCGATACTGATAAATTATTGAATATTGATAGTTGGATCAATATTCGAGCAACTGAGCAAGTATTGCTCAATTCGAAGAATCACTGAATATCGAGAATTTGAAGAGCAATTGAGCAAGTATTGCGCAATTCGACAAAATAATGAATGTTGATGATTTGACGTACAATTGAGCAAGTATCGCTCAATTCGGCAAATTACTGAATGTTGATAATTTGTGCAATTGAGCAAGTATTGCTCAATTCGACAAAATACTGATAAATTACCAAATATTGATAGCTGGATCAATATTTGAGTAACTGAGCAAGTATTGCTCAATTCGACGAAACATTTATTGGTGATGTGACCCAATAAAATATTAAAATATTAGTAAGCTACCAAATATTATATGATTAATTCATATGTTGGTTGCTGAATCCATCATAAATTCATTAGTGTTTGAATCGTGCTCACAGTGATGATTCGTGGAGCATTTATTCAAAACCCTAATTTCAGATCATAGTTGATGAATAGCTGAAAATAGGTCATGAGTGATAGAGGGACCGACCACATGGGATGATGGGCTTCCATGTGGTGCCCAGTGCTCGAGTGAGCATGCACCAGGATTCACTTTGAGGATGGGTGAAAGAATGATGATTAAATGTTGGTTTCATCATTTACTGAAATATTTCTGGGTTCGGCATTAGGTGATAAAACCTAGGTATGAAATATGGGGACCGACCAAGAGAGCATGGGACCGGCTCTTGGTGATCACATGACCAGTTGTTGGCCGTTTGAGCAATCCCCGGGTTGGTTGGAGATAGTTTGGGCCCAATACGAGCAATTGAGCAAATTAGGTCAGAATTATGAAAATGTGTGGGACCGGCTTTATGCAATCCCTAAGGATGACTCTGGTCGGTCATGAAGGCATGCACGTGTTGCCGTGGTGCCCGTGTCTCCGTACTGAGAGTTTCAGTATTTTCTGATGTGCGTTCGAGCAACGTTGTGAATTTTTTAAAGAGTTTCATCTTGACTGATGTAGGATCAGAATATCACGACATCAATACTTCGCGAGATCAATAAACAACAACATTGCGAGGGCGTCGCAGAAGAGTAATATAAATGACGCAATGAATGACGACAGCCAAAACACGAGAAAAGTGTGAAAACCTAGCGAAGTTTAGGAGAGCTGCGAGAATGAATACTTGTACACTTGCAATATTTCGCAAGTCATTCCCGAAAAATAAAAGGACAGCTTTAGTTTGTCATCCATTGTGTACTACCCTATATAAAGAGTTGAATAAGCCTCATTGTGAGAGAGATCTTTTCTGGAGTGTTAGACAAGTCATTAGGAGAGAGAAAGTTTGTGGTGATTGTAATTTCTTTAGCTCTTTTCTATTTTATCTTGTAAACCTTCAAGGAATTAATCAATAAAATCATTGTTATTCATCTTCAAATGTCTTAGTTGTGTGGATTATTGTGAGGGGTGTAATGTAGGATTTCCTGCAACTACAACTGAAATTCTTGATTTTTGTTGGAATGAGCATGTATGCTCAATTGATCAATATTTTGTAAATATTAAATTTTAAGTGTATTTTAACATTTAAAATTTCCGTGAGATGCTAGCCGTTCGTGTGACCTGTTGGCTTTTGGTTTTTCACGATTTGAGCAAATTTTGAGAAGTTATGACGAAATCATGATTTTTACTCAAACCAAGGAGTTTCATGAATTTAGGAAAATATTAATTATAAAAGACTAGGGATTGCAAGGTGTGGGACTGGCCACGGCTAGGGCATGGCCGGCCGGCTATGTTGCCCGATCCCGCACACCTTTCCCTATTTTATAATATTATTTTTCATGAATCCTTGAAGTTATGGAGAATCCTTGGAGTTATGGAGAATCCATGAGTTTTTGTTGAAACAAAGGAGTTTCATGAGATTAGGGAATAATAATTATAAAAGCTAAGGATTGTGAGGTGTGGGACCGACCACGGCTCGGCATGGCCGCCGTCTAGGTTGCCGGTCCCGCACACCTTTCCTTATTTTATAACATTATTTCATGAATCCATGAAGTTATGGAGGATTCATAAGTTTTTGCAAAAACAAGGAAAGTTGCTAAAACCAAGGAGTTTTCATAAGTTCATGAAATAACAAAAAATAAGGAAAATAATGGAAGAGACATGGACCGACCATGGCTAGGGCCCGGCCCTGGGCGCCTCTTATTATTTTATTAATATTTATTGTTTTCTTTTGTTTTGTTTTGTTTTGCGTAGGATTCCTCATTGTTTCATATTTTTTGGATGCTCGTTCGTGCATTCGGGTGCTCAGCCGTGCATCATTGTCGAATACACTTGCACCATTTTTGTGGGGCTTACTCAGTGATGATCCAGATGCCCGATTATTGAGTATTTATTACTAATTCATGAAATTCAGTGGAGAATAATTCATGAAACTGAGTAATAAAAATGAATAGTTGTTTATTATTAATTCATAGGATCGAAATTGTGGATTCGACTATGAATTCGTAATAAAGGTGCATTACCTTCCTATAGGATCGTGGATGTGACCATAAAATTAGAGTAATTAAAATTATCTATCACCATTTCATGAGATCAACTGTGGATTCGATCATGAAATCGGAATAATGAGATAATGTAGTAGTTTATTGCCATTCTATGAGATCAAGCCGTGGATTCGATCATGGAATCAGAGCAATTGTTATTGCCATTCCATGGGATCAAGCCGTGGATTCGACCATGGAATAGGAGCAATAATAGATTATTCTGGGAATTCAGTGGTGAATGTCGCGGCACAATTAATCTATTGCAGAAAATATATTAGCCAGTTAAAGCGTCACATCTATTCTGAATGGTGCATAGTCAGGGAGTCACGGTGTTGTTTACGACCTGAAGGCGTTAGTTCTCTCAATCTACGGAGAACCTCCTGAATCTATATACGGTCTCTCCACATAGTCAGGGAATGGTGAGTGTCACTGACGTCCTGAAGGCATCCTCCACCCAACTATTCTTCTATGTGGAGGTGGGTCTCTCTCCCCGCAGATCGGGGAACAAAGTGAGTGTCACCAACGTCCCCGAAGGCGTTAAGCTCTCAATCTACGGAGAACCGCCCAACTACGTTATTCTGCATAGAGGTCACGACGAAATGCCAAGGATCGAACGCTCAGCTAATGGAGGCTTTTCGAAAACATATTCATCATGGCTTCGTAAAATATGAATCGTTGCATACCTGAAAGCCGTGTCAAAAACATGCCTCATGATTTTACGGTTTTAACCTTTGTTGAAAATCCACCATCTACAACTGTTAGGCTCGCTGCATACAAGATATACCTATGGATATAACTGGATTTAACTATGCTTTTTGCTCCTAAAATCTTAGTACGACCATGTGAAGGCTCCAAAACCCACATTTTATTTCCATTTTTCGGAAATCTACCGCTAACAAGAGGGAAATAAGGGACCATTAGGAGGAGGCGGAGGAGATTGCAGGTTTCACATAGTTGGATGGATATTGACATTACATCATTGAATTCACTACGGTAAAAGCATACTTTGACAACCCCCACAAGTGTTGTAGTAGACCTAAGACGACTATATTCTATAGATTGTAGAAGGTCCCCGATTTACTACAAATTCGTCATAAGAGTCGTGAACGTAGTTGTGGTTCGGAGTTTGACTACCCCGTGGTTCGGCTTGTGATTCTCTTCGATTTTACTTTGGAAGTCTAACACAACATGTATTACAGTTTCAATCCTTCTTTCACTATGCCTACATGAATTGTAGGACATCCTTCCACAACAACCTCTATGTATAGTAGAAAATTTTATCACAACCCCTAGTCAAGGTTGTCAAAGTCTAACATAATTTTGTAGAGTTTCTTTCACAACCCGATATTTATATTGTTATACATTCTTTCACAATCTTTGGTAAGTGTAGTAAAAGTCTGTAACACAATTTATTCAATGGTGTGAATAGTTGTATTACTACTCTTGTTAAAATGGTTGAAAAGTTTTATACAACCTTTAACGAATTTAGGGTTTGTTTAAGCTTTATGGTATGGAATCTTACCTTTAGATGGTCGGATTCGTCGTTCTGACTAAGTATCCGACTTATAGTAGTCCGGACCCGTCCAGGTTTCGATCTCGGAGTCACTTTCGTTCTCGAAGTTGATGAATTTAGGGTTTTTTTAAGCTTTCTGGTATGGGATCTTACCCGTAGATGGTCGGATTCGTCGTTCTGACTAAGTTTCCCACTTATAGTAGTCCTGGACCCGTCCAGGTCTTTCATTCTCGAAGTTGACGAATTTAGGGTTTGTTTAAGCTTTCTGGCATGGAATCTTACCTTTAGATGGTCGGATTCGCTGCGTTACGATGACTAAGTTTCCGACTTATAGTAGTCCTGGACCCGTCCGAGGTTTCGATCTCAGCTTAGGTTTTTTTTTTTTCAATAACATGCAATTGTTGATGATGTTTATCATAGGGTTCTTTTTAATTTTTGTTGATTTTTGAATTTAGTTTTTTTTTTTTTTTTTTTTTTTTTTTTTTTTTTTTTTAAAATGCAATTGTTGATGATGTTTGTTCTAGTATTCTGATTTGGTTTGATTTGTTATAGGATTGTTTTTAAATTGGAGCTTGAATGGCATGATTTTGTACTTAGTAGCATGATTTACTTTGTTGTCGTACCTAAATGTTATTAACATTTGTCTTAGTAAATGATATAAGTAGCTTGGTTGATGCTTGGTTGATAGCTATCAAGTGAATCTCTAATAGCTGTTGGTGGGAGTATTGAACCCCTGTTTCATTCTCAACTGAGAATTGTGCAGGGCTTCAGTATTCCAACCAACCGTTGTGAGTTGCTTGGTGGTTATTTTGTTGTTATGTTGTTCTTTATTGCTACCAAATTTCTAGTGTATTGCATAAAAAAACATGATGCTTGGTTTTTTCTTTAATTAGGTTTGTAAAGAAGAACATGATGCTTGGTTGATGTTGCTTGTGTATAACATAAAGCTTGTTTTTAACATGATGCTTGTTTTTAACTTGATAGCTATCAAGTAAATCTGTAAGATCTGCTGGTGGGATTACCGAACCCCTGGCTCATTCTCAATTGAGAATTGTGCAGGGCTTCGGTATTCCAACCAGCAGGTGTCAGTTGTTTGGTGGTCATAGGTTTTCTTGATATTTTTTTATTATTTTTGATGCACATATATGGTTGCTTTGGTGGTTAAGGATTGATGAGAGCTAGTGCACTCTCTATTGTTAGATCATAGCTCGGTTGAACCCACCAAGCGTTGGTATGTCAAGTTTGGTTGTCATATTTTAGTGAATCAAAACTTATGTTAAGAGTCGCTTGATTATGTACTAGAGTCAACTTCGTATAGGTTAACTTGAAAGTATTAGGATATGAGACTTTATAAGTATTGCGAAGACTTGAAGATGTGAAGAAGCAAAGAGCTACAATGACAACAATCATCCTTCCACTTGAGGTTAGTGATATTTGACTTGAACTGTTTCATTCCCTAACGTATCTTTCAAGTCGTGCATATTGAAAACAAAACTACGAAAGCATATTTGAACTCTAGATAGACATAGTATTAAGGAATACAATACGAGGTTTATTGCTTAACCATTAAACTTTGTAGATAAGACTTCGCCATAATCATTAAAATGTTATTGTAATTATGTATGGGTATGAGGTGACGATTTCATCCTAGGGAACAATGTTTTACATGTGTTCTAAGGAAGTAAGTTCATAAACTTGTTTTTGAATCGAAAAGGAAATCGCCAGGCGTTATTGGTTTTGTTATTCATTGCATATCTTATGAACAACCAATATGTGTGATTGAGTATAAACGTTCATGACTTGTTGTGTTCTTGGTAGAACTATTCACAAAGGCCTGACTTATGTATTGGTATGACTTTTACTAGTGAAACCGATCTTAAGTAATCACCTGAGATGGTATGATCGGGTTTGTGATTTTATATCTAACCAAATATGGGAAAGGGGAACCGATCCTAGTAAGAGGTTCAGTACAACACAAAGGGGAACCGATCCTTGAATGAGGTGCAGCAAGGTTTATAGCATAAAGGGGAACCGATCCTATGAACATGTGCAACACGTTTTTAGTCAAAGGGGAACCAATCCTATGGATATGTGCAACACATATAAGTTAGATACCATATATATGTGGGGAACCGATCCTAGTACCTAGTCAACCGAATTTTGGAAAGCCAGTGTGACTATGCACAATACTCACATGGAAGGTAGAACCAAACTTTGTTTGCAGAACCGTTAAACCTATGATTGTGATTGAATGTTATTTGATCAATCGCATAGTTCTTGAAAGTATGAACCAATTCTAAACTTGTTTGTAAGTGTGGCAAATCGGTTTCAAGGTTGTAAGTGTGAAAGAGAACTTACAAAGTTAAGATGTCGACATACTTTGAACACGTGCTATGAATGTTTATTTCTTTAATAGTTCAAAGTTATTCCTTAATTGCTAAGGGAAGAGAAACCCAGGATCGAAACATAAATAAGTCAAGAATCTTTTAATTAAGGTATTTAACTTCATTTTGTAGGGAAATAAGAATTAGTAATGTGCATTTATTAATTAGAGATTTTCTGAGAGATTTCGATCATTATTTTTGGACAGAGCATTTCCAGGAATTGTGGAAAACGAATTTGTGCTTTAATGAATATCTTGATAATATTTTCGGTTTTTGGAAATCCCTTGGTGTCCAAACTTCCTTGTCTATAAATACTTGAAGTTTGCCTTTCTAGCAAACTAATCCTTCGTAACAACAGACTCCCTCTTTGTTGTGTTGTTACTGGTGTAGCCGCCTATTCGGAGAGGAGAGTAACCTAATTAAAGTCTTTTTTGGGATTGAGAAGCTCTACGAGTACCGTTGGTGGGAAACTAGATAATTGCGGTTTATCTTTTGTTATCTTTGATTTGATTGACTAACGGTGGTTGAACTTTGATTGCACTTAGTTTGTGTATGCTTGAGAATCTTTTCTTATGATATAAGATTCACTCAAACTAGTTCAGAGTTTCGACAGGGATCTTTAGACTGTTGTTAGTTCTAAAGACGATCTTGTGATAATCCAATGTTAACAGACTCCGTTCTGTGCGTGATTGATCACAAGAGATTCAAATGATTGTGTGCAGGTGTTTATTGAAGATCTAAGAAGATTTGAAGACAAGGAAGATATTGTAGATTTCTGATCTGTGGGTTCATAATCTTTGGTGTGCACAATACTTGTTTCGGTAAAAGAGGATCCAATTAATAATCGATTTATCTTTGTGATAGATTGGATTGATTAATTTAGTAGATCAACATCAACACAATTCTTTGGATTAATAGTGTTGTTGGCTTAATCTTAAACGATTACTTCGGTAATTGAACATAAGATAGATCTAAGGACCTGACGAAGGAGTTTATGTTAAGATAAACGGAAGAGCCTTTGTCCAACTCATATCACTTGGTTGGATAAAGTTGATACCAAACAGATTTGTTGTTCCTTTACTGTTTGGAATACGAACCAAAGGAATTGTTCTAAGTACGTGACCAAGGTCGGTGGCGTGGACAGAACTAGGTGAACTATAGGTTTAGTTGCTTGGTCTCAACTATACGAAGTTAGGTGTAATTTTGTGTAGCAATCCCGAGAGTATTCAATTCCGGGACAAGGTCCCGGGTTTTTTGCATTTGCGGTTTCCTCGTTAACAAAATCTTGCTGTGTCATTTACTTTATATTTCCGCATTATAATTATTTTATTATAATTAAAGTAAATTACACAAACGTTAATTCATATTTACTTGATAAGTGAATCTTATTGTGTTTGGTTAAGTCTGAACCTTTTTATCAAGTAACATACTTCGTTGTTGTATTGTCTCGATCTCGTATCCATAGACGATCACACGAAGTGTGAACCAATTAGTTGTATTGTCTCGACTCAGTCCATAGACAATCACTTTCGGAAAAAGGACTTATAGGTAGGAAAAGTTTTAGCTTGAGGTATATTTGGGTACCCTCGCCTTTTCATCTATCATATGGGCGAGACAATTGCTTCTTAAGCGATCGACTTACCCATAAGATAGTGAGTGAACTAGCTCATTTAGAAATCCTTCCAAGTTGGTATCCAATAATGCTTTTGTAAATTGATAATGTTATCTTGATTTCATTTTTTGAATTACATTTTTTGTAGCTCAATGATGAAAACAAATCGTATAAAGAATGGGAAAGAATAAGGTAAATACTTGGATTATGATTCAGTTGCTCTTATTCATGTAAATTATTCCCCCTTAAGTCAGTCCAATATATACTAAGCTTTTGTATTTAATGGTGCAGACTAAGTCAACAGTAAAGAATAATGTCAAGCGGTTTCCAATCAAGGTAAAATCTTTTCATCTCAATTTCTTTATATTAATAGAGGTTTTCCCTATTTCCTATCCTCATTTTTCCTATTTCCCATCCCCTTCACGATTTGTAAAATTAATTTACTTTTGAGTTCTGGCTTTTCCTATGTACCACCCATAAAAGTCAAATTGATTTTACCATGACTATTACTATTTTTATTTATCTTCTTTTTCTTTGTTCATCCATATTTTTCATTAAACAAAAATAAAAACTATCAAGTTAGAAATCCTAAATTAGATTTCAATTAATTGTTATAACACACCAGTTAATTTACTAATGGACGATTTATCTGTAAACCATTATTATTGAAGAACCGTTTACTGAAACTTTAGGAAAAATATTTCAACCCTAATTCCATTATCAATTGCAGCTGAACTACTCGTGCCATGCTAATCAAATCACACGGTTAATAGTATTACAACTTTAGGACACCCCTTATAACGGTAGGGTAGATGGGGTAAGTAAACCATGGTCCCCTCATAAAAGTCATGGTCCCCAAAAAAAAATCATTCCTTCGAACCGATTCTAATCAGCCAGAGTTCAGAATTCAAATGCTTGCAGTTTGCATCGGCCCATCTTTTCCAAGTGAATGGGCTTTTCCAATCCCTTATCGGCAAGACATTGATCATGCATAGAGAACTTAACAACATTGTGTTGTGTAGAATGTAGATAGAGTGAAGGTTTAGTAAGTGTTGTGAGTTGTTGTGAGTCTCCCCAAACATTCCAAGAGCCACCCTACTGTATTGAACTTTAGTGAAAAAAAACCTCTAATTAAGCTTATGATTATAATCCTTTTTCCTTTGAAATCATGAAATGCAACGAAATATGTTCCCAAAAAAGATTTTGCTAAGAAAATATAATCTCCTTTCACTCCACAGTCTCCACGCAATCTTCCCTTTTTTTTATCTGATTATAATTTTGTCTACCAACATCCCAGAAAAATCTTTTCTTATACAAAACATTTCTTTTTATATGCATGGGGGAGCACTTTAATGTACTTGGCTTCTGCTGCAAATTATGTATGTATACGGACTGAAAAAAGTTGCAGCAGAAGTCAGTTAACAAGATACACAAATATAATTGGAAATGTTAATTGGGCCGCCAATTCGGGACGTGTTCCGGTGCAAGATTTCGGAATTCTTGCTTGAATTTATAGGTTATTGAAGTATTTAATTAAATTTGAAAAATTCTTATAAAACAAAATAATCTGTTTTTTTATTTCCCTTCATCTAGCGGATTTTGGTAACGTCCATAGAAACCTTGATGTTAAATGTCCATATATTTTAGCACAACTTGGGGAGACTATACTTGGCATGACGATGCCGCCACCACCATCCTCATGGGTTGAGCACTAAAATCAGCACGTGCACTCTGTAGTTGATAGAGAAAGAAAATGGAAAAAGGAGATGAATGTTGTGAAATTGGAGGCATATAAAATGGTCCTACTCCTATACGTATATAATAAGTTTAGATTTATTTAGCAATTGGAGAATTTGGATTGTGGGGCTTTCTCTGTGGTTGGGGAGGAGCTTATTATCAATCATAAACTTTTCTTCTTTTTAACAATTATCCTCCATTTTTATATCCCGGCCCTTAGTTGACCATTCGAAAGAGAAAAGAAAGATGACGCAAAAGGGTTTCTCTTTTGTTATTCTAATCAAATGTTCTTTCTTGTTGGTATCACCACTAACATTATCAGACATCTTTCTTTATCCACTTATAGAACTTTTTCTCTTGCCCAAAGATCCGAAAGATTAATGGAAGAAGTACTGATGGTCTTTTTGTTGTTGTTGGGCATCCATAGTGGGGTACTGTGCTTGTTTATTATCCCATACAAGAGAATTATCTTATCCGCGGACAGTTGCGTATCTGGATTATCCGTACATGCAGCATGCTGGCTCAAATCTTCCGATCATGAGGCATTAGGTTTATTTTTGGTGGTTTCGGCCATGTTTTTTTTTTTTTTTTGGTGGTTCCGTAAGAAAATTTGAGGCTGCCATCTCTTTTTAGTCGTCTGATAAAAACAATTTCCTGATAAATTACATACCATATAACAGTGATGGAACTAGACTGTTCCAACCACACTCAAATTTTAAGGCCTATCCGAAAGTTCTTTCGGATAGCATTTTCAATTGTGCTTCGGTCCCCCGCACACAAGGACAAATCCTTTCCTAAGCAATGACATACGCAATGACAGTTTTTTTGATGGTAATCATCAAAAAATCTACATGCTCGGGACTTTAAAAAAGCCATTACCCGAGCAGCCACTAACCCACTTAACTAGAAACCAGTACTAGTAGAGAAGCAAAATAAGAAATATACAAAAGGCTTAATTACTATAGGCCGGCCTTTCCATATCACTAAACCTATCATAATGTGGTTGACTTTGCCATTGTTGACTAACATTTCAATGGTCAAACGTTGAATCATGATGATGTGCTGCACTAACTCATTAAGTACTTTTCTAAACAAGATTCTACACTGTGGTAAAAGTGACTGCTGCAGCAAAATAGATCTCTTCTTGATTAAGGAAAAGAGATTGTTTACAATATTAAAATTGTTGGGGAAAGCTAGAGAGTGAGAGGCTACACTGCTAGAGAATGAGAGGTGTCTAGGAAGCTTTAACCAGCCTGTTCTTTTCTTTAGAGATTTTTTTTTTTTTTTAATAAATAAACCAGGACATAAGCCTGAGGTTACAACACGAAACATGACATAAGAACATTACACAAGGTGACTTCCAAATAGTACGAGACCTTCGTAACTTAATCTCTTCGAAACTGAATCTCTTGTAGCCAAAATCCATAACATGAATCCAACTAATAGGGACGGGCGTTGAACAAGAATAACCCTAAAACTAACGATGAACACCCGATATACGTGCAGGTGAGTTTGGATCGTTGAAACATGATCCACAACTCGGTAATAATTTTCCAAAAGATTCGATAATTTTTTTCCTCGAAGAGGAGATATGACCAAAGGCCAAAATTGAGCACCGTCTTCCAAACTTCATGGGAAAAGTCAAGGAAACTTTTCAACTCTACCTGAAAAATAGTTATCAAACTTGGGGTACCAATTCTTAGAGAAGATCGTCACCTTTCTTTAGCCATACAAATATCGAAATCAAACCAATAACCCAAACTAACGGAACTACGGGGAGGATTAAAAGCACTCGGTAAAAACAATCATCACATCCTCATGAGATAGAGATTCAATACCCCAAGCAAGAAATCGGGATCTCTTTTACGAGAGAAATCAAAACCCACCTAGGAGATATTTGTCATGATTACAACACAACGCTCTTTCCTCGACAAATCATGATCTTGAGTTTCATCAAAAACTTTCGGTTGCGGAGAAGCTTTGCCGTGAAAGAATAGCCACCGTAAATCACACTTATTTCAACATCACAAACACAACATACAGATAGATATGAACTTGTTAAATCCCCTTCATAATAGCCGGACAAGGAATCAAACAGAAGAGGAACAAGAACAAGACTGAAATTCAAAAAACAAGCTGTAACAGCTGAGAAAACATTACAAACTACCCCATAACTACTAATACAAACTACAACTGCGAAGAAAAGAAGAGATCTTCGCTCGCATCCTGCTCCGAAAGAACGAGTCATGAAACGAAAGGGCCGACGGGAGGTTTTCGTTAGGTTGAGAGAAGGAAAGAGACGACGGAGGGTTTTTCGTTAGGTTGAGAGAAGGAAAGGAAGTCGAAATTTTAGAGATAAAGTTAGGAATATGCTTCAAAATAAAAAATAAATAGTGTGTACAAACATTGTAGTTGCATAAAATTCACTAACTACCAATCCTATTGGAGATAGTTCTACAACTTCTAAGGACGGAAATAAAATATCCAAATTTTCTCTCTTAGGCGATTTTGGAATTCTCATTTTTCTTCCCGTTAGGGTTTTAGTTTTCACGTCTTTGGATTATCAGGAACAATCCCGGTTGTTTCATGATGATTCAATCTTCAGGTAACGATCCTAGTAGCTCAAATCAAAGCCATGTTAAACAAGTCTCTTTCGCTGAAAAAGTTAGGGAACGTAAAACCCTAAATCCAACTACAGTTGATATTTCATCGTTACCTAACCCTACTCTTGTTGAGGGTGAGCCTGCTCTTGTGATACCTAATGATTTCTTGCAGGAAGGGTGCAAACCTTTTCTACACAGTTTCATAGCTAAGTTGGACTCTACGGGATTAAAGTTCATTGAAGTTCAAAAAATCCTAGTAGATCAATGGAAACTTCAGAATAAGTGCAAGTTTATACTGATGAGCAAGGGCTTCTTTTGTTATTATGTTATCAAATGAATGAGACAAAGAGAAGTTACATGGTGAAAAGTGGTACGTAAATCAACAAGTTCACGAAGGCCGATTGATTGATATCCGAGGTTTGAATCTTTTGGAAGCAAAGAACGTCCCATGCAGTTTGTTTGGGTACGTTTTTTTAGGTCTTCCCATTGAGCTATGGACTGAGAGGACACTTACTTTCAATGGGGAAAATCCTTGGAACACCCATAGTGGAGGATCAAAGAACCATAAACCTGGAATATGGTCACTTCACTGCTGTTTTGGTGGATATTGACTTTGCAAAGCATATCCCTGAACGTATCTGTCTAACTGCAGGTGGTAAGAAATTTTGGCAATATATTGATATTCCGAATTCTCCTAAGTTTTCCTTTGATTGCAATATTATTGGGCATGTTGCTGGTGAATGCAAAAAGAAGACAAGCAAGAAGTTTTCTCGGCAAGGAGAACACTAAACATGATTGTTCCCTACGAATAATCAATCTACAAAGCAAGTTTGGCAGGCTAAACGCACTAAGTATGAAGAGGAAGCAACAACTACTCAGTTGGATGTGGGAATAGCTAAGGCTGAAGAAGCTTGTCACTTAGCTATTGTTGATTTACTTAAGCGTAAGCAAGCTGCAGCTGATCATGCAACATTGGTAGCTCGAGTTGCTTACTCAAATGTGGCTACGGAGGGTATTGTTTCTGGTAATAATAATGCAACTGCCCATGCAGTTCAAGCAGCAAAATAAAACATTCAGTGTAAATATATTGTGAGTACAACTACCAAGTTCTCAGTGAGACGAATGATATTCATAAACAAATTATACCATCCGATGATTGACGTGACAAGTAAAGAGTAAACACTCGTTTTCTACGTTTATTTAAAACAAAAGTAAAGGTACGTCGTTTACTTTTACACTGTTGGCTGATGATTTGCTCAACACAGAAATAGTTGTCAGTAACAATCCTTATGAAGTTCTTAGCTCAGAACTGGAATTTCGAAATGATGAGGAAGTTGTTCATGAGGTGGAAGATAGTCAGGCAGATGAGGAAATACATGATTATGATGTTGTAATAAACGCAGCTGACATGGCAGATGAAGTGAAAAACTCAAAAGAATGGGTACCCTGTTGGATGATTCAACTAAGCACATGGAGTCTGGTGTAGCCAAGGAGTCTTGTAGTGAGATTTTCGTTAGCGCAATAATTAATGATAAAGAGCTAAATTTTTTAGATGAGTTGGACACGATGATGAAGGGAAGAAAATAGCTTTATATGCAAAAAATAGAGTCCCTAAAGGAAACATCGTGATTGAACAAAAATAAAATTTTCTCACCAAGAATGAGCTAGATGAAGCAAAAAATATTAAGAATGATGAGGTTAGGTACTAATTTCATTAGAAATCCGAGACTATAGAAAAGATTATTTTAAAGAAAAAAAATGAGCTAATGGATAGAGTTTCAACTAAGAAAAAGTTCAATCTCCTATTAAACTTGTTCACTGTAATTACGCTTCGGATGAAGATGAGTACGATAATATTTTTGAATAGTACGAAGATTATGGAGACTCGAAGCTTTTGGCGAGAAATTCTTTCGGGTTTACCCAAGAGGAGAAACTTTATAGTTGTAAATAAGGGGCAGCTTGAGAGAGTGGGATATAGACGTTATTAATTTCCTTTGAGTTTTCTCGATGTTATTATTTTGTGTTAGCTTTTTTGGAGCTTTTTGAGTTATCTTTGCAGTTATTTTTTTAACCCCTTTGGTTTATGGAGATGGGGCCCTTGAGCCCTAATAACTCAACCAAAGGATAATAAGATAATAAGATTAGGGTTGCACAGAAACCGAGCCGAATCGACCAAAACCGACTAAACCGGATCAAAATCGCATCGTTCATCCAACAGTCGCAATTTGAGAATTAATAACCGTAGGATCATCGTCTCGGCACAAGTTAGACCATCAAAACCGATCGAACTAAACCGTAGGAATTGATGCAATGTGAGCCGATCTTCTGAAATCCTAACCCTCTATCTATACCCTATATATTAACTAATTCTAACCCTAAAAGCATTTCACTCTTTCATTCTTCTTCTGTTCTTCTTCTCGACTCTTTGAGTCTCAGTTGCAGCATCACTCACCATCACCAAAATCATCTTATTCTGCTTCTTCTACAATCACCTTCTTCTTCTTCTTCTTCTTCTACTTTTTTTTTTAACTTTTTCCTTTTTCTGTTTTGATTACTCCTTTCTCCTTTTCAACCCAAACCAACAAAACCTAGAATACCACCATCACCGGCAGCTGCTACACCATCATCACCAGCATTACCACCTACTACACTAGCACCACCACCTTCCGATTGATGAAAATTAAAGATTAATCAAGTATTTATGAGGTTTGAGGGCTATGTCGGAAATTAGGGTTCTTTAAAAAATTAGGTTTTTTTTTTCATTTCTATTTTTATGGTTGATTTTGACTTGTACACTTCACGGGTTTCATTAATATTATGTGATCCTCAATTTTGAAGGTTTAATTCTTGTTTTTGTGAGATTGATCTCATATTTGATTTGGGATTTTGCTGAGAAATATTATTGTCAATTTCTAGAAGGGGTATAATGGGAAAAAATATAGATTTCACCTTTTAACTATCGTCGTGTCCCGACTTTTCCGCCAAGTCTTTGCCTTTAAGACTTGTTTTACCAGAAATGTCTTTGTTTTATTCTAAAAAGATTTTCCCTCTTATAAAAGGATCTTCACTGGTCTTTGCATCTTTTTCACTTTGTAACTTCATGTAAAAAAATCAAGAATCCTCTCCCTTGACTCCTTCGCTTTCCATTCTACTCTTTATAAAAAATTACTTATAATGGCGAATAAAAGTCTTTCTTCTTATTCTGGAAAACGATAAGTTGGAGTTAACATATTTCATCGTCTTTTTTCTTTGTTTTGTTTTCTCCCCGGCTTTATCTGGTGTTTGTTTCTACTTTGTTTTTCAGTGGTGATCTTTCTGATTTGCTCAGGTGGTTACTGCAGTGTTGCGAGAAAAATCCTACTAGAAAATCACCATGTGTGAGTGATTCTCAGTTTCTTGAGAATTTTGAAAGTACACCATCATTTAACTCGCTTTCAAGTTTCTTTTGCTCATTTTGATAATAATGTTGTGGTCATGACTCGAACTCGTCGAGCAAGCTTGGGGTCCGAACGGATCGTAGTTACCAAAGGCCATCCGGAAGCGGGTTTCGTTTCCCATCGCATCAGCCCTCTCAATATGTTTCAAGATGAGTCCTCGCTCTAGCGAATCCTCAGCGAGCTGCGTTCCAACATTCTGGTAACTATTGGAGCCTCATGCGAGAATATGACCGCCGTATTCAGGGTCGTCATTGTATGTATCCTCGGAACGAGTTTACTCCTTAGCAATCTGATCTTTATACTCCTACAAATTTCATTGATAACTATTAGTGCCATCAACTGGGTGAGAAGTTCAATAGTTATGGAGTGGGAATATCTCGGAGTTGTCGTGCTTTTAGGAGTCCTCAGCTTATTACCGATCTGGATCCTTCGTTTATATCCTAGTAATAGTTTCCTTTGGAAAACTAAAGATCCTAAGTGGTTTTTATGTCCCCTTCGGATTGTGGTTCCTTGGGTCCTTGAATGGGATGATGTTGGTAAAAAAATTTAAAAGTTTACTGATGGGCTATCGTAGGCACAACAAATTAACCAATATGTTTCTCCCTAATTAACTAGTAATATGGCGGTAGTAAGGATCGTTCTCACAGAGAGTTGTGTAATTGATATGTTATTTGGATTAGAAAACTAAAATAAAGTAAATACTAAAATGGGGGACTTAGATTGATTGATTAAAGCAATAGGAATAAAGATATGATTACGAGAATCCCTCGCACCGCCATCGGACATTAACTCGATTAATATACCAGTTTACCCTTTGTTAGAATCATATATCACCAACCATAGAATAACAATAAGCTATGATATCCCCAAAACTCCTTGTGTCATCGGATACAGAAGCGCTCAACTACCAGATTGTATCCATCTGAGCCACCATGAATAAGCTCTCAAGGTATAACCCAATTGAATGAATTAGGGTTTGTGAATTTAGGTTGAATCCTAACATCAAACACGTAAGCTCGGTCTGCTTACTAGTGTTGCCTTCACACGCGTTTTCTCCATAGAATACCTCTGCAAGGTCTCACGTTCTTTACTTGTGTAGGAGATGTTCGACAATTACACGTATCTCAAAACTCTCTACTAGCAATAGAATGATCAATAAATTAATCTAGCGTGCGCTCCAAACAATTTAGAAATCAGTCATAACCTTTAGATATAGTGAAAACAAACGATTATATGATTAAAACTCCAAATAAACTTGTATAACTAACAAAGTTCTTGTTTAGAATATTAAATCCATCCATAATCAACAAAAGATTAGCTACACATGACATAAACAAAGAAGAAGAAGAATATATCTCATGGTTTCCCCCACTAAAGGCAAACCTAGAATAAAGATGTAAAACCTAGCCTCTCCTCTATTTTTCTGCAATGAAACCCTAATAAAAACTTGTTCCTAATGTCTTGGGAAGTCTCCTTAAATATCCCCAACAATCGTAGGGGTTTGGGCTTACTTCGGAAGTAAGTTTTCCACTTTTGGAAAGTAATATCGTTACTTTTGAAGTGGGGGACTGGTTCTCACAGATCCCCATGTAAGGGATTGGTTCTGCTAGAGATCCCCAATAGAAATCCTTAAACCGCTTCCATAACTTTCTCATACGAACTCGGAATGACCTCATTTTTTTGTGTCCTCTCCCTACAACATAGAGTTGTGAAAAAGTGGGGTCTAACAACCTCACCCAATATTTCGCTTAGCAATCTGTATGGACTAACTCCAATATAATTCCAAGAGAATCAACTAGACAGTCAGACTTAATCAATGGAAATATATCGAAGAGTTGTATCTCAATTTCTCAATTCAATCTGCAATCAAACAAATAGGAATTTGCGATCCCGATTGAATATAAGAAATTGAATTGTACCAAAGACCAATGTTCAAGTGTCAATCAATTTATATCAACAACCAAAGGTCGAATTATCTAATTGATTGAACTACGCACAACCTATGATATTTCAATTATATAAACAAATATAATGCGGAAAAGAAATAACACAGACACCAGAAATTTTGTTAACGAGGAAACCGCAAATGCAGAAAAATCCTGGACCTAGTCCAGATTTGAACACCACATTGTATTAAGCCGCTACAGACATTAGCCTACTCTAAGTTAACTTGGACTAGAATGTAGTTGAGCCCTAACCAATCTCACACTGATCAAGGTACAGTTGCGTTCCTTATGCCTCTTGAACCACGCCGGATTCTGCGCACTTGATTCCCTTAGTTGATCTCACCCACAACTAAGAGTTGCTATGACCCAAAGTCGAAGATTTAATAAACAAATCTGCATCACACAGAAAAGTCTACTGAATAGATAAATCTGTCTCCCACGGATATACTCTACGAAGTTTTATTCGTCTTTTGATAAATCAAGGTGAACGAACCAATTGATAAACCTGGTCTTATATTCCCAAAGAATAGCCTAGTATTATCAATCACTCACAATAATCTTAATCGATTAACGAAGCAAGATATTGTGAAATCATAAACGATAAGACAAAAATGTTTGTGACTACTTTTCAATCTTGCTTATCGGAGATAAATCTCGAACAAATCTTAAAGAAGATAGTACTCAATCACAATAGAAAATAGCAAGATCAAAACATGCAACTACAGAGAAATGGTTGGGTCTGGCTTCACAATCCCAATGAAGTCTTTAAGTCGTTAACCTACTGGTTTTTAGAAAAACCTAAGGTTAAAGGAGAATCGACTCTAATCGCAACTAGTATCACACATGAAGTGTAGGGATTAGGTTTTCCCGGTTCTAGAGTTCTCCTTTTATATAGTCTCCAAATCGGGTTTGCAATCAATGTTACCTTGGTAACAAAGCATTCAATATTCACCGTTAGATGAAAACTCGATTAGATTCAAGCTAATATCTTTCAGATTAGATCGAACTTAGCTTGTTATACACAAATGAAATGTACCAACATTTAGATAAAGGTAACCGTACCTAAACGTGTACACTTAGTTGGTTCAACAAAGTAGTTAACCAAGGTTAGCCATATGAACACTTTAATATCAACCTAGTTCATCTTTATCGCAACTAGTTAGAAATGCTCAAATGAAACTAGTTAGAGAGTTGTTCAAATTGTTTATATTCTCATAGAAGTATACAAGGCACAATTAAAGCAAAATCGAATTTGATTCACCAATCATTTCATGAACATTATAGCCACGCTTTGCAAAAGATTGCATTCCTTAATATATAAATGTATTAGTTCATGAACAACTCGATTTTAGAACATAACCTACTCAGTACGCAAACGTGTACGCATACTTAAATAGCTTCTAATGAGTTTGGTTTCGTCATCATTAACGGGTACACATACTAGTACATTTCCAAACTCGAAAGAAAAAATCACTAACCTCGAACTTCACAAGACAGCGTCACGGGGTACGCATACTTAGTTCACGGACTTCCATTCACCAACCAGTACGCGTACGAGTACACATACCATGGTTCCCGGACTTGGACTTACACAAATGTGAATACACACACTATGTTTATATCCAATCATGGTTACATGTTCTAAACTCTCAATTCAATCATTGAAACATTCTTAGAAGACGACAATAGATGACTCACACTACTATTAGCTCCAAAGCAATTTTCAAGTGATCGAATGATCAATACGAAACATTTTCAGAGTCTACACCAAATGATTGTCTCACACAAATCATGTAAGATGTTACAAAGGGAGATTTTCACATGATCATCTTTGACTTGCGTCAAGAATAGATGAACTTGGTTAAGCGAAATCTTACCAACACATATTTAAAAATAGATAGCGAGATAAAACTCGGCTTGATATATCAAATGTGTTTTAATTGAAGTCATATATCAATATGAATTTTTTCTCAAATAGGAGATAGAGTAGATAGACTTTTGAGTGATAGATGAGTTCAAGTCTCCGCATACCTTTTGTTGATGAAGTTCCATAAGTTCTCTTGAGTAGTTCTTCGTCTTCATTCGATGAACGTCGTGAAGTCTAAAGCTCAACTACACTTTCTATCCTAATCCGAGACTTAGATATAAGTAGACTAGAAATCAAGACTTATAGTTTTAGCAACTAAACTTGACAAACAAGCTTGAGATATGGCAGCTTTATGAGTTCGACCAAGCGGGGCTCTAACAAGTTGAATAATCCTGAATTTGGTTGAGTTCCTCCTTGTTCAGTCCACACTCACTTCTATGTACGTTTCAACACTCTTTTCGCTCATTTTGGATGATTCTACATAAATAAGACAATCAAAAGAAAACAAGAGTAATACAAAGTAAAATGCAAAAAGTATAGCAAATACAAGCATGAAATTGATAACAAAGTACAATAAATTATGCATTTATCACTTTCGAGATGCATAGCATTTTCCATCTTATAGGACATGGATCTTTGGGATGGGATGAGGTTCCAGCGTCTCTGAACCATATGGTTGAGACTCTCCACCTACCGAGGCGGCTAAGGTAAAAAATAATGTCTTAATCCCCTGTTTTATACCTTAGCTTCTGTAATCGTGTTTTGTGCAACGAGTGAAGTTTGTTGATGGGTCAGTTCCTTAAAGAGAATCCTCATAGGGTGGTGTTGCTCCTTCCTATATAAAGACTCGAGCTTAGGACATTTATTTATTTATTTATTATTTATTTATTTTGACATTTACAATGACGAAAAATATGGATCCTCCGTCGATATTGGCATGTCTCTTATGGAGTCTCCCTATCCATATTGCGTCTCCCTACACGTATCGCGTCGAAGTCCGTCTTGCGTCCGCTGCCATTGTTGGGCTTTATCCAAAGGTATATCGAATGACACGCGTGCCATCCCACGATTTCGACCGGTGGGAAAATTATCTATTGTACAGCACGTTAACCAATACCAAGTTAAAACAGTTTCCCATTCTGGGATCCGAATTAAAAACAAAAGATGACAACAATACTTAAAACGATCGAAGATCATGGAAAATAGTGAGTGAATTTAAACTAGTATAAACTTGTCTCTCCTCTTTAGGTCCTTCTCAAAACCTAAAACAACCTCTCGCCACCATTAAAGCTTACTGCTTAGATTTAGTCCATTTTATGGTAGATCTGAGCAAGTTTATTTCTTTTTTCTTGTTTTCTTAGATATCCAGTAGTTTAAGTTAGATTTGTTTAAATTTTTGTTTCAATCTCCATTATTTTTTAGGAGATTTTTATGGTGTTTTTGTCGGTGTTTTGGCACTTCATTTATCACCTTTTCCTTGAGGCGAAGCACTATGGTAGGGGTTATCCTTTCTATCCCTAAATATAGGGAAATTCCTCAAAATCCATCTACTATGTTCTTCCATATCTTTACTATGTAATGATATCCCTTCCCCACATTTAAAACCTGGATCGGATCCGATCCAGGTAGTGGGAGGGATCTGGCCGCCCATGTGAAAAAACTACTTTAAGGAAAACCGAATTTAAATTGTGATTTTCCACGAGATATTTAGTTTCCGTTTTGAGATTTTTTTGTTTTACCTTTTATTTTTACTTTTAACTCTTTTATCTCTACTAAAAATCTTTATTTCCTATTATATCTCTATTTTTTTTCTCTTCATTTTTTTATCCATAAATAATAATAATCTAAACCTCGTGGAAATAAATTTGAAAAAAAAACACGGAAACTCAAGGAAACTAAGTTTCCGTTTAGTGTAGGGAAGGATAAAAGCATACCATAGTGAGTACGCCGTGACCAATATCCCTTCCCCCGGGATAACCCTTTGCCATAGTGCTTAGCCTTATTGAGATTCTCTCATGGCGTTTTCTTTGCGATTCCTAAATGTGAGATTTTGGGTTGAAGTTCGAGTGTGGTGATCAAGATTCAAGACTTTGGGCATATTACTCTCATATTTTTATGAGAAAGATCTCTTTTTCAATAAGAAAAAATCCTATAAAAATGGTTGGATTATAATCCCAAAATTACTCTTTAGAATCTTCAAATTGCTTGGTACTCTTGTTGGTAGTTCGTTACTTCTCTTCCGAAATACGCTTGTTAGTACTTTTTTAATTGTATTTCGATCTTCGATCTTGATATTCTTGATCTATATAATCTACATTTATATAACGAATGAAATTTTATGAGAAAAAAAAAAACATTCTCATGAGAAATTTAAGATCACATATTGTCTTTCATGACTTTGGGTTAAGAAAAAGGCACCCACTAATTTAATGGCATTTACAACTTCCTTCAACGCTATTTCAAAATGATCTTCTTACATGAAACATAGAGATTTTGCTTGAAAGAAAAAAAAAAAAATTTCCTAACACAAAGGAATTTACTACGAGAAAAAGACAAAGAGCCGTTGTGTTTGTTTAAATCACACGATTGCTAAAGGCTGATACCACTGGGCTAGAGGCGGGTGTAACCTATTATAGGGGTTGAAGAAACTATTAGAGGGGCTGATATAATATGACAAAAAGGGTCATTAGATGGTAATTTCAAAAGCCCCTTATCAAAAATAATTTGATAATGACTAATTAA
>JAJJWW010002377.1:0-41161 GCA_023531295.1 Papaver armeniacum | reverse complement strand
GACATGCGTATGTTAAATGATAAATCAACGACTTAGCTATGTATCTCAACGACTTTGTTGATTGCAACCCATCACCAGTAGGATACTTTTACCACTCAACGCGCATGTCTTCTTGTAGGAGTTTGGAATCTTCGGATCTTCTTCTTCCCTGAAATTGGTGGTTGGTTATTTCTGCTTCCTTTAATTTCAAGTGTTTGCTCAAATCTTGTACTAGCCGGTTGGTAGAAATTTATTTTACACTGTTCTTTTATTTTACTGTTATAAAAGTCATTTTTTCTTTAGATGGATCATAATCTTCATGCATCCCAAATTCCATGCTACATGCTAATTAGATAGGTAGTATGAGATTGAAAACCCCCTTGATTAGCCATACTTTTTGACTGTTGGATAAACTCAAAAATACTTTGGCATATGGATGGTTGCAAACTTGTGACATGAATTGTGGTATAAATATTGTTGGGTTTTTTAGGCTTTTGGAAATTGATTTAGAAATTTGTTAATGCTTTGATGACAAGTATGAATGTTGTAATTTGGGGTATGATGTTAAATATTTCTTTTTTTTTTCTTCGTTTTTTTCTGTCCTCTTTCGCAGAAATAATCTAATCCAAGGTAAAGTCAACAATGGAAAGAGCGCAGAAAGAAAGGGCAGAAATTAACAATATGGAAAGACTACCAGAAGGATGTATATCTGACATCCTATCCCTAACATCTCCTGCAGATGTGTGTAGGTCTAGTCTGGTTTCAACTCTTTTTAAATCCGCTGCTGATTCAGATACTCTCTGGCAGAAATTTCTACCACCCGATTATCAGAACATCATCTCTAGAGCATTTTATCCTTTTTCGTCAGCTGCACTATCAAAGAAAGAGCTATATTATCGACTATGTGATGACCCACTTCTCATTGATGGTGGTCTTAAGAGCTTTCAGTTGGAAAAATCTAGTGGAAAGAAATGCATCATGCTTGGGCCAAAGGAGCTTGGAATTGCTTGGGGAGACAATCCTAACCACTGGTATTGGGAACGTTACCTTGGCTCGAGTTTTGCTAAGGTGCCAGAACTTCAATGGGTATGCTGGCTTGAAATCCATGGGAAGCTTAAAACTCGATTGCTATCACCAAAGACCTTATATGCAGCTTACCTTGTGCTAAAGTTCAATGAACGTGTTGTTTATGGATTTGAATTCCAACCTATCAAGGCCAAAGTAGAAGTCGTTGGACGAGCTGGTGGTAACAGTAGTGTGTGTAGCGAGGAGAGATGCATCTACTTGACTCTCAATGGTGGCCGGGGTCAACATTTTGCGCGGGAGAGAGGAGATGGTTGGATGGAGGTTGAGATAGGTCATTTCTATAACGAGGAATTAGAAAACGACGAGGGTGGAGAGGTGCATATGTCTGTGCTTGAGACTGAGAGGTTAGGAACCAAGCGTGGCCTTATTGTCCAAGGTATGGAACTTAGACCAAAGGTGGACACACAAATTCCGTAAAACCCCTAAAATTGCCTTAAAGATTGACAAAAGAGGGTTCATAGCATACGACTATATAATTTCTATATTTATACTTTTGTTGAAAGGATATTATAAACGTACTGATGGAATCGTTATGGTAAAATGTCTTGATAAACGGTTTGTTGCTTGATAATTCAGTGACTTGTGATCTATGAATTATGTCTAGCGCGTGAACAGCTTCAAATTTTGTTGGGCTGCGAATATTTGTTGCAAGATACAAAAGAATCATGTCCATGCGTCGTAATAATCCTGCAGATTATGGAATTCACAGTATTATTAGGCTGCACTGGAGCTACCTAAACATTCCAAAATAGACAGAACGCAATGCAGAAGAGTTTGAGCAAGTGATGCGACATTATCAGGTCTCAGTCGAGAGAGATTTCGCCTCCAATGGCATGTTCAGCCTCATGTATATGCCACTTGTTCAGTTGCTGCAGCATTAGTCCAGACAGTTGGGATTCTTTGGGTCATGGATCTTCTCATGGTTTGCGTACATGATTACTTGCAACTAAGAATTCTTGGTTAATATGGCGTCAGTAACAAAAGACTTTAATCCCATACTAGAAAATATCAGGACACTATAAAGTAACTGAAGCATTTTCGAAACAATTCACTACGGAAAAAAAAAATGTATAAGGTTTAAAATGTGTCTAATCATGCATGCTAATGAAGTAAAATTTCATCTAAGTTATTGTCTTCTCCAAATGCTAGGCTCTTTTCTCTTTAATCAGGTATGCTTTCTTTGCCAAACGTATTGATTTTCTTGATCCTTAGCTGGTCTCTTACCTCCGTTTAATGTGACTTCTGTCAACATAAGCTTCTATATTCCATCTGTCTCTTGCAATGTGCTGGATCTCAGTAACCTTACATTTTTTACTCACGAAGTCGTATAAAACTAAACAACAATTACTTCCAATTGATCCCCGGGTAACGAATAAAACCTCACCGTTCTTAAATTCCCATAATAATTTCACATAGTGATTGGGAAGTCCACCTTCAACTCTTGGGAGCCTTGGCTGCGCAACGAACAATTTAGTCCAGGATTCTTTCACTTTGCAATTCTTAATCACCCATACTTCAATATTAGAGTTATCAAACCCTTGTAGTACTACTATGCAAAGCCACCCTCCTAAAACACCCATTCTCTTATAATTCATATCATTCAATAAATCATCGACTTGCGAGGTGACTGCTACTTCGTTGAACTTCTCGCCATGGTTATCTAAAGAAATAATACATGTCTTCTTGGATCCAAGTCGTTTGGCTAACCAGTGAAAAGCTCCGCTAACAAATATTACTTCAGCGTTATCACACATACTTGTAGTATCATAAGGAAAGATGTCGGGTAATGTTCTCCATGAATTTGATTCTGATGAAAAAACCTGAATTTCACAAACCTTACCATCAAGACCGGCAGTATTAATACTACCATAACTGCTAGCTACCACAATCGTGTACTCATCGGTGTCGCAACTATAACCAACCCCGTACGAAGTGCATGCATGTAGTTGGTGATAGTACGCCAGCCCAAATTTAACTTTAAAGTTAGTGTATGGAATTAATATTCTTTTCAGCTCTTTGGTAGACGGGTTCCAAAGCCAATCAGTTTTCGTTCGAAAACCGTAAAAAATATTATCTGTATAACTTCTCATGAAAATCAAACCATTACAAGAAGCAACAATCTCAATATTTGGGTCTCTATATTTGAATGGAGAATCCATCTTAACATACTCACAGCGGTTATCTCCAAATAATGTATACAATGATGAAGACTTTGTTATATGCATGCAAATTTCTTGGGCATCATTATCTTTTATTGAAAAACAAATTAATTTATCGGCTTCAATGCTCTGTTTAAGACGACTTTCGGTAAAATCATGTTTATTGAATAAGCTGTTCCAATGTTTGGCAACGCACCTGAACCTACATATTGATTTTGCAGGTAACATCAAAAGTATATGTACAAGAATATCACCTGGGAGATCTGGCATGATCGTTTCTTCCTCTCTTCGTCTCTTTCTCGTGGTAATCGTCATGTAATAAGGGTTCTGGGTTTGTCTTTTTTTATTTTATGTATTATCTACTGCGAATTTCCGAATCCTACCTTGTTAGTTGTTTCTCTAGTCCAGTAACAAAATACATACAGTAGTTTGGTTAAGGACGATTCTTTATAGTAGAAATTGACGTTAATCCCATTTTTTAATGGGCTTTGGACGCTCTAGTCCATCCATCTCAAGCCTAGTACTCTCTGATCCAAATTTACCAAGTGAAAACTACAGTCACACCCATTTTAGAATTTTTCCTACTGTGAAACCCACACACGTGAAATATCACACACGCACCCAAAACTGCCGTGAAAATTATTCCGTCACCCAGAGTTTTCGAAATTACGTTTTTTTTTTTTAATTTCCCAGTTTAACCTCAGTTGTTCACAACTTCAGTTTCAGTTTTGAGAGATTAAGTTTCGAGAGAGAGATTTATAGCTGAGCGATTGAGAAGGAGAAGGATATAGAATACGAGCGAGAGCTGAGAGATTGAATTATCGAGAGCTGAAGAAGGAGATGATTTGGGAGATTGAATTTACTCATCGAAGATAATTCAAGCTTTAGCGTCCCTTTCAGTTTCTGAGATTCAGTTTCGAGAGATTGATAGCTCAGAGATTGAACAGGAGATAGAATAGGAGCAAGAGCTAAGAAGGAGCTGATCGAGAGATTTAATTTACTCTGAAATTCAATCTTCAGGTTCGTTCGAGCTGATTTTTGTTTAATATTGATTCGATTCTAGGTTTTAGTTTCTGTAAGATTAGGATCTATTATTTTAGGTTTCCGAAGCTTAATTTATGTTTTCGAATAGGTTTTTAGATCTTTAATTTTAGCTTGTTTTTGATTTTTTTTTTTTTTGATTTTTCTAGGTTCTGAAATTGTTACGATCAATGTAGATCTTTTCGATTCAATCTTTTTGTTTCGATTTCATGTTCGGATGTTGATACACCCATTTTTTAGGTTTTGCTTCTGTTGTATTCGATTTTTCATTTGATTTGTTTTCTATTACGTTAATGGAGATGTTATTGATTTTGGTATCTTGTTGATTTCTGATCTGATTATGGTTAATGTAGATTGTCTTCACTTGTCTTTGCTGTTGTTGATTAGATCTTTTAATTTTGAGTAAGAATTCTTGTGAAGCAATATGCAGGATATGTATGTTTGATTTTTTTCTCTTTTGTGTTTTCGGAGGGTGAAATGCCTCCTACTAGAGCACTAGCTGTAATTCACTACTTCAGTGAATTCTTAGCTCATCCTGTTGATGTTAACACAACTCTGGAGACTTTGAAGATAGCCGTTTGCCATAAGTGGACTCGTTTACTTCCTCATCATGTCAGATTTTCTTTTAATGATGGAAGAAAGTTTGTGCGAGTTGATTCTGATGTCATGCTTCAGTGTTTTGTATCTTGTTGCCATTGCAAAGGTCAGAAGAGCTTTGATTTACTTGTTGAAGTTGTCTCCAATTCTTCCAACAGTCGTAGTAGAGCTTCATCAAGTAGACGTGTAATAGAACCTGAACCAGAAGAAGCTATGGTGAATTTCCTTGAAGATGGTTCTGTGCCTATTAATAAGGTTCTTAGGACTGAGGGTTGGGATAAATTACTTGGTGATGTTGATAAAGTTTTTTTTGGAGGTGTAGCAGAGGTACGTATTGCAGTAAAAAAGTACGAGTTAAAGGATGGGCGTGTTCTTGTATATACTAAGAATGAACCTAACAGGTTCTATGCAAAATGCTCTGAAGAAAACTGCCCTTGGGAGTATAAGGTTTGTGCTGTTGATGTTGAAAACAAGATGCTTAAGGTTAAGAAGTATGTCAGAAGTCATAGATGTGGTGTTGGATGTGAAAGGCTTTTCTACAGGCTCAAGAAGAAATTTGTTTCTAGTCCGATCAAGGATGAAATCGAAGTGATCCGAGTTTCAAAGCTTCTGATTTGAAAAAGTTTTTCAAAACTAGCTATGGGATCAATGTGAAATATTACCAAGCTTACAATGGAAGAGAGAAAGTGTATGAGGATATATTTGGTGATGAAGCCATGTCGTATTCGCATCTGGTATGGTATGTAGATTCTATTCGCAACACAAATCCTGGGAGTTGGATTGATTTTCAAGTTCAAACGGATGAACTTGAATCGAACGAGGATAGTTCAGATGAATTAGAAGATGAGGCACTTTCAAATAAGTTTGTGTGTCTTTTTATTGCTTTCGAGGCATGCATCCATGGTTACCGTTACCTTCGTCCCATGGTTTATGTCGATGCTACCTTTCTTACAGGGAGATATAGAGATGCCTCATGGCTGCAACCACTATCAATGCTGAAAATGGTAATTTTTCTGATAATGCATCCTTTTTATATATGTGCATAATGTCTCATGCATTATTTATTTTTGCTTCATAATGTCTTATGCATTATTGTTTTCACTTTTTTGGTTATGCATCATTTCTATTTAGATGCATAAGACATTATACATATTTTTTTTAGCTGCATAATGTTTTATGCATTATGGTTTTCACTTATTGATTTTATGCATCCTTTTTATGCACGTGCATAATGTCTTATTTGTTTTCACTTTTCTGGTTATGCAGCTGTTTATGGGTAAAAATCGTTCTGCTGATTTCGGTAATTTCGGTAGGTGAGTGAGAAACTGGTTCAAACCCTAAACAAATGTGCTGCACGTGAGCACTTTATAGATTCGAGAGATCAATCTGCAAAGTCCGGCCTAAACCAAGAAATGGCCGTTCCAGACTTGCTTCGGTCACAAAGTGGAGGAGAAGGGTTGATTTGGGGAGGGAAGCAAAGAAAGGTGTTGAGACCAGAATAATTTTGGGAGAGTAGTATCTCGACTTGTATCAGAAAGTGAAAGCTTAAGAAGCTTGCAAGAGATGAAAGCTTTTGGGAGAGCTTGCAAAGTTGCCTTTCTAAGAGTGTAGTATTTTTCTCCTGACCGAGACTTGTTGTCTGGTGGAAATAGGTAAGACCTATTTATACAAGTCGAGATTGAAACGTACCCTGGCCTCATGAAGGAAGAGAGTAAAGGGTGAAATAATGGGAGGAGGTGGTAACCGCATGGTGTTAATGGGTGAAAACGTTTTCACCATTATTTCCTCTTTTTATTTGACCGCTTTATTCCTTTTCACGCTTTCTTAATGTGAGCGTAGTGTACGCCGCATGTTTGTGACCGCCAAACCAAAACCCTAAAAAGCATCCCCGCTTTGTGTTGATGTCTCGAGTGTTGGTTGCATCTTGAGTGCAAGTGGTGCTGCTAGGGACGCATGTGGCATGTGCCAATGGCATGTGCGGAATGCCTTCGTTGCGAGTTGCACCTCGAGCGTAAGTGGTAATGCCGTGAGCTGCTAGTGGCGTGTGTGGCATGTGCCAACGGCATGTGCGGAATGCCTTGGTGGTAGGTTGCACGGTTTGCAAGTTAGGCTACCAGCGTGTGTGTTTGGCATGTGCCAATGGCACGTACGGCCATGTTGACCTAGTTGCAAGTCTTGCGAGCCTAGGGCGCTATATTTGGCGTGGGCCAATGTCATAGCGGCTTGGAAACATGGCTTGCGATACGTGTTGGCATGTGCCAATGGCACGTGCGGCCATGTTGACCTAGTTGCAAGTCTTGCAAGCCTAGGGCGCTATATTTGGCGTGGGCCAAAGGCATAGCGGTTTGGAAACATGGCTTGCGATACGTGTTGGCATGTGCCAATGGCACGCACGGCCATGTTGACCTAGTTGCAAGTCTTGCAAGCCTAGGGCGCTATATTTGGCGTGGGCCAAAGGCATAGCGGTTTGGAAACATGGCTTGCGATACGTGTTGGCATGTGCCAATGGCACGTGCGGCCATGTTGACCTAGTTGCAAGTCTTGCAAGCCTAGGGCGCTATATTTGGCGTGGGCCAAAGGCATAGCGGTTTGGAAACATGGCTTGCGATACGTGTTGGCTTGTGCCAATGGCACGTACGGCCATGTTGACCTAGTTGCAAGTCTTTCAAGCCTAGGACGCTATATTTGGCGTGGGCCAAAGGCATAGCGGTTTGGAAACATGGCTTGCGATACGTGTTGGCATGTGCCAATGGCACGTACGGCCATGTTGACCTAGTTGCAAGTCTTGCAAGCCTAGGGCGCTATATTTGGCGTGGGCCAAAGGCATAGCGGCTTGGAAATATGGTTTGCGACACGTATTGGCATGTGCCAATGGCACGTACGGCCATGTTGACCTAGTTGCAAGTCTTGCAAGCCTAGGGCGCTATATTTGGCGTGGGCCAAAGGCATAGCGGCTTGGAAATATGGCTTGCGATACGTGTTGGCATGTGCCAATGGCACATACGGCCATGTTGACCTAGTTGCAAGTCTTGCAAGCCTAGGGCGCTATATTTGGCGTGGGCCAAAGGCATAGTGGCTTGGAAATATGGCTTGCGGTACGTGTTGGCATGTGCCAATGGCACGTACGGCCATGTTGACCTAGTTGCAAGTCTTGCAAGCATAGGGCGCTATATTTGGCATGGGCCAAAGGCATAGCGGCTTGGAAATATGGCTTGTGGTACGTGTTGGCATGTGCCAATGGCACGTACGGCCATGTTGACCTAGTTGCAAGTCTTGCAAGCCTAGGGCGCTATATTTGGCGTGGGCCAAAGGCATAGCGGCTTGGAAACATGGCTTGCGATACGTGTTGGCATGTGCCAATGACACGTGCGGCCATGTTGACCTAGTTGCAAGTCTTGCAAGCCTAGGGCGCTATATTTGGCGTGGGCCAAAGGCATAGCGGTTTGGAAACATGGCTTGCGATACGTGTTGGCATGTGCCAATGGCACGTGCGGCCATGTTGACCTAGTTGCAAGTCTTGCAAGCCTAGGGCGCTATATTTGGCGTGGGCCAAAGGCATAGCGGCTTGGAAATATGGCTTGCGATACGTGTTGGCATGTGCCAATGGCACGTACGGCCATGTTGACCTAGTTGCAAGTCTTGCAAACCTAGGGCGCTATATTTGGCGTGGGCCAAAGGCATAGCGGCTTGGAAATATGGCTTGTGGTACGTGTTGGCATGTGCCAATGGCACGTACGGCCATGTTGACCTAGTTGCAAGTCTTGCAAGCCTAGGGCGCTATATTTGGCGTGGGCCAAAGGCATAGCGGCTTGGAAACATGGCTTGCGATACGTGTTGGCATGTGCCAATGGCACGTGTGGCCATGTTGACCTAGTTGCCAGTCTTGCAAGCCTGGGGCGCTATATTTGGCGTGGGCCAAAGGCATAGCGGTTTGGAAACATGGCTTGCGATACGTGTTGGCATGTGCCAATGGCACGTACGGCCATGTTGACCTAGTTGCAAGTCTTGCAAGCCTAGGGCGCTATATTTGTGTGCCAAAGGCATAGCGGCTTGGAAATATGGCTTGTGGTACGTGTTGGCATGTGCCAATGGCACGTACGGCCATGTTGACCTAATTGCAAGTCTTGCAAGCCTAGGGCGCTATATTTGGCGTGGGCCAAAGGCATAGCGGCTTGGAAATTTGGCATTGTTGCCATGGTGCGCAGGATGCGGCTTGGTTTGGCATTGTTGCCATGGTGCGCAGGGTGCGGCTTGGTTTGGCATTGTTGCCATGGCGCGCAGTATGCGGCCTGGTTTGGCATTGTTGCCATGTCACGCAGTGGTGCGGCTTGGTTTGGCATTGTTGCCATGGTGCGCAGAGATGCGGCTTGGTTTGGCATTGTTGCCATGGTGCGCAAAGATGCGGCTTGGTTTGGCATTGTTGCCATGGTGCGCAGGGTGCGGCTTGGTTTGGCATTGTTGCCATGGTGCGCAAAGATGCGGCTTGGTTTGGCATTGTGGCCATGGTGCGCAAGGTGTGCGGCTTGGTTTTGGAATTAGGTTCGTGTTGAAAACCCTAATCTGGTATTTTGAAAAATACCCCTATTAATTATTTACACCCGAGTTAAATGCTCTTAGTTAATGTGTAGCGGGTAACACTAGGTCATGGGGTTTTACGATTTTACCCTTGTTTAAAAACCACCATCAACATTAAGTCCCCTGCTTAGCTCGGAACAGGGGCTTTGTTGCGAGGTAAGCATAAGATGGTGACAAACTATTAACAAGAAACCGTAAAAAATTGAAGGAGGCTTGTCTGACCTTTTATAAATAGGATTTGGAATCCTTGCCTCTGGTAGTTTTGCACAAATCGGGAGGCTGGCACAATTGGTGGGCCAGGTGCAACTTGGGCGACGTTGGGAAGTTGGCGTGAGTTGGGAAACTGAGTGCGCTAGCTGGTGGGACCGGCGCAAAGTTTAGAAGCCGTGCGTGCTTGCAGGTCGGCGCAATTGGTGGGGCCGGTGCAGCTTGGGCGACGTTGGGAAGTTGGCGTGAATTGGGAAACTGAGTGTGTTAGCTGGTGGGTCCGGCGCAAGGTGTGGAAACTGTGCGGCTGGGCCGGCGTGGATCGATGTAAACAAGGAGGGAGTAGGTGTTTCTTCGTATAACGAAGTTTCCTTATCTTGCTTTCCTTCACGTGCGGCTTCAATTAGGGCATCATCCATGCCAAAAAATCTGGAAGCGTTATGTCCTTCATTGCTCCCTTTCCTTTTTTAAGGTTCCGTATTCATACCCCACGCGAATGTATCGTCTCCCTTGTTTGAGAAGGGGTTCTTCCCGTTGATTCCCCTTTTCCTTTGCTTTGCTAGGTGCGTTTTCTTCTTCTTTTTGTTCACGCTATCCTCTTCTTATATGTGTATAGACAGATGGAACTTGATCATTTTCCCATTTCTTGCAAAGTGTATGATGGGATCTTCCGTGAGACGGCCGTGCCTTTAACTTTTTGGAAAAGGACTTCAGAATCGGTGGAGATCGATCTTCTTCTCTTGGGGAGGTATTGGTTTGGATCGAATCTTTGTTCCATGAAGCTAACGAAATTATTAAAGACCTCCCTTCCATCTATCTTCACGAAGAACAGGTGCATGTTCGGACTCTCTTGGGTTCAGTGGACGCGGAGGAGAACGCCATGATTCTTGATTTTGATGTGGATGAATCAAAAAACTTCCTTCGAAGTGTCGATGAGAAAACTTTCGAAGGAGTATATGATAGAAGCGAGACAGCCTTTGAAGTTGATTCCAAAGGTGTTATTGATGATACCGGAGGGGTCATGGTGGCGTATCTTTGGAATAGTTGTCGGGGAGGACACTGCGCTGCCGCTGGGTCGCTTCGGGATGGGATGCCGAGGTTGCCGCCGCTAAAACCGCCGAATGGAACCTTTGTTGTCCGAAGGATTGCTGGGGGAAGTGCTTGAAAATAGCTTTGCCCGAAGGGACTTGCGCTCCATCCTTCGAGGGCTAGTTCCTCCTTTTGTTTTTCTGTTAGCTGCTTAGTTCCCTGATGTTTTTTCACATCTTTCCCTTCTTCTTCATCAGTAAACATTTTGCTTCATATATATATATTTTTGAAAAAGGTTGCGGTATGATGGCTCTGCAATAGTTTTCTGGGTTCTTCTGATGTATTTCTCTGATATCTGAAGGATTCGCTTGGGAAGAGATATATTTATTTTTATTTTTATTATTTTTGACAAAAAGGTAGATCTCCAGGGAAAAATACAAACGGTGTATTCATCCTGGGGAAGTACAGCTATTAAGAGGAATGGTTTAAAGGAAGTACTGAAAAGGGGAGTGATTGGGAAGTACAAAGATTTTAGGTATTGGATTCCTTGAGCCATCGCGAGTGAACTATCACGCCTTCAGTGTGTGTCGGTATTGATGAGCTTGCAATATCCTCCCAAAAGGGTATCCGCAACTGCATACATCTCGCCTTCACCTTCCTCGGGCAAATCCATCTTTACTGTCATCCTCCCAACTTGAAACGATCTTTCCTTAACCACTACATCTCCGATTGAAAACGGGTTCAGACGTCGTGTAACCATTTGAGCCTTGGCTTCGTTGGTTTCGCTAAAAGCTTCCAAGCTTCTTGCAAAGTGTTCGAATGGTCCAGCTCCCCATTCACATTTTTTGACAGCGTTTGTGCCGGTTGTTGCGCCGAGTCCCCATGATAGAATGGGGGAAGAAAAGGCCGGTTGAAGAAAAGGTTGCTCGGTCAGACTTACTTGCATTTGAAAATCATGGGCCAGCGCCAACGGGTCCTCTCCGGATGCTTGGGTTTCTTCAATAGCTCGTTGATGCGATAACCCGTGGGACGATTTGTTGGGAATCCCTTCGGGCGTGGATGTCGGCAGAGGGTGTACGTCCAGTTTCGCTTTGTTGTCGAGCACCCATAAGCGTCCCAAAATCATGTCATGATCTAGCTCTTTGACAATGTGGAACTTGCTATGCGTTATAGCGTCTCCCATCTCGATCTCTAAGTTGATGTAGCCATGCGCGTTCAAAGTTTCTCCTCCCAAGTTCTTAATTACGGACGGCGAATAGGTAGCGTCTTGTTTTGTAAATCCTGCTGCCTTTAGTGTCTTGAAAGTAGTGATGTTGTGGTAGGAGGTCGTGTCGATGAGCGTGTCGTCAAATTTGTTACCTCTTAAACGGGACGTGGTTAGCAGTACCCAGTTCTCCTTTTTAGTTCCGCCCGTTTGGAGAGCTTGGGCCCCTGGCGTGGGTGCCGAGGAGAGAAAAAGCCGTTTGCCGGATACAACACGATTGAGAGATGCGAAAATATCTTGTCGCTGCACCTTGGAAAGATAGAGAATTTAGCATATATGTTGCATCATGGATTGCACAGTCTCGTGCACGGAATTCCCGCAGGACCCGCAGCTTCTTATGGGGAGTGGGTCTCGATGCACTCTTTCGTCTCCTAGTTGGAGTTCTCCCGCTTCTATCCTTTCTTTGAAAATATGCTTTAGTCTGTTGCAATCGCTAGTCGGGTGGTGAACGAACTCCGTGATAATGACAAGATTTTGGGTTCGCCATCTCGCCTTCGGTTGGCGGACGTCGAGCGGCGCGTCGATGACATCTTCTTGAACCCAGGCTTCCAGGAGGTCAATCACCTCCTCGATGGGGAATGGGAAATCAAGGGTATTTCCTTCGGTCTCGCGATACTGCACGGTAGTTTTAGCGACGATCTTCCGTCGTGAGGGTTCCCGTTGTGCCGGCGCTTCACGTTTCGGCTGGTGGCTCGTAGTTGCGGCTTTCCTTTTTCCTCTTTCGTTCACTATGTTCACGGAGGATGAGCCGGCATTAAATTGTTTGCTGATGATGAGGCGTCTACTCCCGCGAGTTTCACGCGCGTCTTCGCCCGAGTTGGCCTAGTCCTTTCCAGTAATGCTAGTGCTGTTGTTGCAGATCGTCTGGCGGCTTCATGGAGTTCGGAGAACGTTTGGAAACGCAAGTTTTCTAGCAGGGCGCGGTAGATTGGGACCATACCGTTGATGCATGCGTTTACCAATTGTTGCTCTGTCACGTTTGGGTCGTGACAGTCGAGTGCTTGAACCCTGAACCTTTTGACGAAATCATTCGGATGTTCGTTATCCCACTGGTACATTCTCCCGAGGTCTGAAAAGGTAACTTATTCAGACACAAAGAAATACTTCCCCAAAACGCGGTGACCATGCTACTCCCGGCTTGGGAATGATGTTCGATGGGATGTTTGTTGTACCATGTATACGCCCTTCCGGTAAGTGATTTTGAAAATTCCCTTAAACGAAGAACGTGATTATATTCATGTTCACCCAAGGATTCCAGAAACGAGAAACATGTTCGCGTGCATTCCCACCATCGTACAGGGTAAATTGAGGAGAAGAGTACCCCCTTGGGAGAGGGATTCTCTGTATTTCGGATGGGTAAGGGGGTTGGTGATGATGTACATCCAACTCATCATGCTTGATTCGGTCGCGTAGGAGTTGTTCCAAATCTTCTCTCGTGACGAAGTTGGGTGGTTGATTTCTCTCCAACGGGACTCTAGTGCGAGTTTCTTCATCCGTGGAGGCGTGCCATGCCGAGGTGCCTGCGTCAGGGTTGTTGGAGATGCTTCTAGGCGTCTCTGGAGGATGCGACTCACGGGGTAGTCACTCTGTCAGGGTTTTGAGAAAGGTGAGCACCTCCTTTTGTGTTGAAACCATGTCCTGTCCGGGCTCGGCGAGCGTCTCCCGTAGTTCCATCAAATCGGCGATGGTGACGTAAGGGCGACTTCCTCTGGTCCCTCCTGGTCTCTCGTCCCGTCGGCGGGGTAATTGGAGCCTTAGTTGTCGGAGGCGCCATGCTGGAAGAAGCATTCGGGGTCGTGGTGGCGGCCCTAGCTCTGGTGACTGGGGGCGTGACACCTGAAGAGATATTCTCATTGCCGTGATTAGAGGGTTGTGCAAAGACGCTAGAAGAGGCAGCGGCCCTGGCCCTGGTGATAGGCGGTGTTACACTTAAGGGAGTGCACTAGATGTTGTCGTTGTCAGCCGGTGAAGTAGCAACGCTATGGGGAGAGACGCCAACATCAGGGATGCGTTCTCACCGGTGTTCTCGGCAGACGCCCGGATCTGAGTTCCACCATGTTGGGATTTGACGTTCGGGAAACGAAATCAGGAGTTGGAGTTGGTATTGTAGCCGATAGATCAATCCTCCCACCGTGGTCGCCAATTGTTTATGGGTAAAAATCGTTTCTACTGATTTCGGTAATTTCGGTAGGTGAGTGAGAAACTGGTTCAAACCCTAAACAAATGTGCTGCACGTGAGCACTTTATAGATTCGAGAGATCAATCTGTACAAGTCCGGCCTAAACCAAGAAATGGCCGTTCCAGACTTGCTTCGGTCACAAAGTGGAGGAGAAGGGTTGATTTGGGGAGGGAAGCAAAGAAAGGTGTTGAGACCCAGAATAATTACGGGAGAGTAGTATCTCGACTTGTATCAGAAAGTGAAAGCTTAAGAAGCTTGCAAGAGATGAAAGCTTTTGGGAGAGCTTGCAAAGTTGCCTTTCTAAGAGTGTAGTATTTTTCTCCTGACCGAGACTTGTTGTCTGGTGGAAATAGGTAAGACCTATTTATACAAGTCGAGATTGAAACGTACCACGGCCTCATGAAGGAAGAGAGTAAAGGGTGAAATAATGGGAGGAGGTGGTAATCGCATGGTGTTAATGGGTGAAAACGTTTTTCACCATTATTTCCTCTTTTATTTGACCGCTTTATTCCTTTTCACGCTTTCTTAATGTGAGCATAGTGTACGCTGCATGCTGTGACCGCCAAACCAAAACCCTAAAAAGCATCCCCCAGTTTGTGTTGATGTCTCGAGTGTTGGTTGCATCTTGAGTGCAAGTGGTGCTGCTAGGGACGCATGTGGCATGTGCCAATGGCATGTGCGGAATGCCTTCGTTGCGAGTTGCACCTCGAGCGTAAGTGGTAATGCCAGAGCTGCTAGTGGCGTGTGTGGCATGTGCCAACGGCATGTGCGGAATGCCTTGGTGGTAGGTTGCACGGTTTGCAAGTTAGGCTACCAGCGTGTGTGTTTGGCATGTGCCAATGGCATGTGCGGAATGCCTTGGTGGTAGGTTGCACGGTTTGCAAGTTAGGCTACCAACGAGCATGTTGGCATGTGCCAATGGCACGTACGGCCATGTTGACCTAGTTGCAAGTCTTGCGAGCCTAGGGCGCTATATTTGGCGTGGGCCAATGGCATAGCGGCTTGGAAACATGGCTTGCGATACGTGTTGGCATGTGCCAATGGCACGTGCGGCCATGTTGACCTAGTTGCAAGTCTTGCAAGCCTAGGGTGCTATATTTGGCGTGGGCCAAAGGCATAGCGGTTTGGAAACATGGCTTGCGATACGTGTTGGCATGTGCCAATGGCACGTACGGCCATGTTGACCTAGTTGCAAGTCTTGCAAGCCTAGGGCGCTATATTTGGCGTGGTCCAAAGGCATAGCGGTTTGGAAACATGGCTTGCGATACGTGTTGGCATGTGCCAATGGCACGTGCGGCCATGTTGACCTAGTTGCAAGTCTTGCAAGCCTAGGGCGCTATATTTGGCGTGGGCCAAAGGCATAGCGGTTTGGAAACATGGCTTGCGATACGTGTTGGCATGTGCCAATGGCACGTACGGCCATGTTGACCTAGTTGCAAGTCTTGCAAGCCTAGGGCGCTATATTTGGCGTGGGCCAAAGGCATAGCGGTTTGGAAACATGGCTTGCGATACGTGTTGGCGTGTGCCAATGGCACGTTGGCACGGCCATGTTGACCTAGTTGCAAGTCTTGGCAAGCCTGTGCCAATGGGCGCTATATTTGGCGTGGGCCAAAGGCATAGCGGCTTGGAAATATGGCTTGCGATGGCGTATTGGCATGTGCCATTGGCATGTGCCAATGGCACGTACGGCCATGTTGACCTAGTTGCAAGTCTTGCAAGCCTAGGGCGCTATATTTGGCGTGGGCCAAAGGCATAGCGGCTTGGAAATATGGCTTGTGGTACGTGTTGGCATGTGCCAATGGCACGTACGGCCATGTTGACCTAGTTGCAAGTCTTGCAAGCCTAGGCGCTATATTTGGCGTGGGCCAAAGGCATAGCGGCTTGGAAATATGGCTTGCGATACGTGTTGGCATGTGCCAATGGCACGTACGGCCATGTTGACCTAGTTGCAAGTCTTGCAAGCCTAGGGCGCTATATTTGGCGTGGGCCAAAGGCATAGCGGCGTGTTTGGCATGTGCCAATGGAAATACGGTTGTGGTACGTGTTGGCATGTGCCAATGGCACGTATGGCTTGTGATACGGCCATGTTGACCTAGTTGCAAGTCTTGCAAGCCTAGGGCGCTATATTTGGCGTGGGCCAAAGGCATAGCGGCTTGGAAATATGGCTTGTGGTACGTGTTGGCATGTGCCAATGGCACGTACGGCCATGTTGACCTAGTTGCAAGTCTTGCAAGCCTAGGGCGCTATATTTGGCGTGGGCCAAAGGCATAGCGGTTTGGAAACATGGCTTGCGATACGTGTTGGCATGTGCCAATGGCACGCGCGGCCATGTTGACCTAGTTGCAAGTCTTGCAAGCCTAGGGCGCTATATTTGGCGTGGGCCAAAGGCATAGCGGTTTGGAAAAATGGCTTGCGATACGTGTTGGCATGTGCCAATGGAACGTACGGCCATGTTGACCTAGTTGCAAGTCTTGCAAGCCTAGGGCGCTATATTTGGCGTGGGCCAAAGGCATAGCGGCTTGGAAATATGGCTTGTGGTACGTGTTGGCATGTGCCAATGGCACGTACGGCCATGTTGACCTAGTTGCAAGTCTTGCAAGCCTAGGGCGCTATATTTGGCGTGGGCCAAAGGCATAGCGGCTTGGAAATATGGCTTGTGGTACGTGTTGGCATGTGCCAATGGCACGTACGGCCATGTTGACCTAGTTGCAAGTCTTGCAAGCCTAGGGCGCTATATTTGGCGTGGGCCAAAGGCATAGCGGTTTGGAAACATGGCTTGCGATACGTGTTGGCATGTGCCAATGGCACATGCGGCCATGTTGACCTAGTTGCAAGTCTTGCAAGCCTAGGGCGCTATATTTGGCGTGGGCCAAAGGCATAGCGGTTTGGAAACATGGCTTGCGATACGTGTTGGCATGTGCCAATGGCACGTACGGCCATGTTGACCTAGTTGCAAGTCTTGCAAGCCTAGGGCGCTATATTTGGCGTGGTCCAAAGGCATAGCGGCTTGGAAATATGGCTTGTGGTACGTGTTGGCATGTGCCAATGGCACGTACGGCCATGTTGACCTAGTTGCAAGTCTTGCAAGCCTAGGGCGCTATATTTGGCGTGGGCCAAAAGTTATAGCGGCTTGGAAATTTGGCATTGTTGCCATGGTGCGCAGGGTGCGGCTTGGTTTGGCATTGTTGCCATGGTGCGCGAGGTGCGGCTTGGTTTGGCATTGTTGCCATGGCGCGCGAGATATGCGGCCTGGTTTGGCATTGTTGCCATGGTGTGCGGGGTGCGGCTTGGTTTGGCATTGTTGCCATGGTGCGCGTATGCGGCTTGGTTTGGCATTGTTGCCATGGTGCGCGATATGCGGCTTGGTTTGGCATTGTTGCCATGGTGCGCGAGGTGCGGCTTGGTTTGGCATTGTTGCCATGGTGCGCAGATATGCGGCTTGGTTTGGCATTGGTGCCATGGTGCGCGGGATGCGGCTTGGTTTGGCATTGTTGCCATGGTGCGCAGTGTGCGGCTTGGTTTTGGAATTAGGATTCTGTGTTGAAAACCCTAATCTGGTATTTTGAAAAAATACCCCTATTAATTATTTACACCTGAGTTAAATGCTCTTAGTTAATGTGTTGTGGGTAACGCTAGGTCATGGGGTTTTACGATTTTACCCCTTGTTTAAAAACCACCATCAACAGCAGCATTTTTGTTTAGATGCATAAAGCATGATACATTATTTTGTTTTAGCTGCATAATGTCTTATGCACGTGTATAATGTCTTATACATCATTTAGTTTAGATGTATGAGCCATTATGCATTTTTTAGCTGCACATACTTCATGTAGACGCTGGCTTGATTTTATATTTTTTGTTGTGCAGGGTTCTTTACACTAGCCATGGCCCTGGTACCTGGTGAATATAATGATAACTGGGAATGGTTCATGAGGAATTTGAGTAATGTTCTTGATCATGATCAAAGTCCAATCACATTTTTATCTGATCGTGCAGAAGGATTAAAGAGAGCGATTCCATTTTACTTTCCTGGAGCCTTCCATAGTTTCTGCTATTATTATCTTAAGATGAACTTACCTATTAATGCATCTGACGAAAGGTATGGTGCCGTTATTGATTCATTTCAAGCTGCTGCGTATGCTCTTAGTCCCGAAGGTTTCCAAACTGCCATCGCTATGATTAGGGGTCTTGGTTGTGGTTAGGTTGCAGACTATATTGAAGATATCCCTCCCTAGAAGTGGTCAAATGCCTTTTTCCAGGGTTGTAGGTATGGTAGGACATCTTCTACTCTTGCTGAATCCTTCAATAGTTGGATGAAGGTACACAAGAAGCTCCATGCAAATGCGCTCCTGGATCAGATAAGGAAGGATGTGATGAGTATGATGTCAGAAAGGCGGAATACTGGTAAAATTTTCATAACAATTCTCACAACGAAGAATGAAACTAAGATGAAGGCTCTTATTGATGAGGGTTTAACCTGGCTGGTTATACAGTCCGATACTCATGTTTAAGAAGTGGAGGGAGGGGAGAGTTCTCATAGTGTTAACCTTGAGGCAAGGACATGAACCTGTCATAGGTGGCGCGTCTATGGGTTCCATGTGTGCATGCTTTCTCATCTATAAAAATGTCTGGTTCTAATCCATATGATTTTGTTGAACCTTATTTCACTACTTCATACTTCAATAATGCCTACAACCATGCAATTCATCCTATTCCGAACTACAACAGGCCTGAAGTTTATGAAGGTAATGATATTATCGATGTACCTGATGTTAGGAGGCCGCCAGGGAGACCACAAGCTAATAAATATTTGAGCATATATGAGAAGCCGCCCAGGAGAGTTATGCGCTGTTGATGCATGTCGTAGGTGCAATCAAATTAATATCTTATTTCTACTCAATTAAAAATAATATAATGGAAGTCAAGTTCGTTCCCACGAAGAGCAGGGAGATTTAGTTGTCAAAAAGTGTCAAAATGGGGGTTTGTTTTTGATTCAAAGTAAAAAAAAAAAACAATTAAAAATAATTAAGTTGCAAGCAATGGAGAGAAATATGATCAGGGAATCCTTCTTCGTTACTAAACCGTCATCAAGTTATTATATTCATCCATTAATACAATTAATCACAAATTATTACCAACCGTGGAATAACAACTAGCTCAGTGCTATCCCCTAAATTCCTTAAATCACTGGGTACGAAAGCTCTCCAATACCAGATTCTATTCTTCGAAACCACCTAGTAGTAGCTCACCCAAGGTGTAATTTGTCCGAATGCTTTTTCTTTTGTGAATTATAGATTGATCCTAGTAGTTAGACTCTTAGCTCAAGGTCCACTTTCTAGTGTTGTTTATACACACAATCACTACACAGAATCCCTCTGCAAGGTCTTGTGTTCTCTACTTTTGTATGAATTATTCGACTATTACTTATCTCCTAACTCAATACTAGCATTTGATTGAATCAACAAATTAATTTAGTTGGCCACCTAAACAATCTATCAATCAATCATAGTTATTTTAATTAGTATAAACAATCAATAATCATGTGAAGAATTTCAAAATAGATTTATATAATAACTCAAATCATGTCTAGAACTTAGAATTCATCCCCAATCACTAAGAAGTTTAGCTACTCATGGTACTAACAAAACCCATGAGTTTCATATTATATAATGGAAAAGAAATAGTTACGGTAATGAAGAACGCTCCAAAACCCTAGCTTTTCTCCCTTGTGTTCTTCTCTCCAAAACTTGATAAAAGATTATAAGATCCTTCACAAAAATATTATAAGTTCTCTTAAATAGGCATCCAAGTTGTTGTTGTGCCCGTGCGCCAAATCCCGGTCAAAATCATATGGTAACTTGCCAAAAACGCCGCAAACTATCCAAAATAGGTCACTTCCAAAATATTGTTCGTGTAGAATATGCACACACAGCCAATGGACCGCGTGCAAACCAGCATAAACCCCATCCCGTTGGTATCAATGGCTTGTCAGTTCCATGGAACCCAAAGACAATTTGCTTTTCTTCCTACTAGGCTAGTTTACGCGGATAGTCATGTCTCGGTGAGTTTTAATTTCCCTGGATTTTCATTCTTCCCTTCGTCATCTCACGATACTAATTAGACACTCACGACTCCGTGAAAAATAATTTCCCTTGGATTTTATTTTCCGGCCATTCCAACTCCAAAATATTGTTCTGAATTTTCCTTTCTCGACCCCATCCCGACCATCCACGGATACCATGGTAACCGTGAGTTTCCAATTCTTCCCGACTTTTCAATCCCAAGCCAATAAATCCACATATACCAGGCCCTCCGTGAAAACTAAAAGTTTCGAGATTTTCTTCCTTCCATCACGTAACAACAACTTCATGTCTCTCTTCTCCATCGTTAACCATAGCTAACACTCATTGTCGCAGACCATCGAAACCAAACACCATTAATACTTTGAGCGTCATCTCTGCTAGCTCCAAAGTGAGTCTAAACTGATCCCTTTGCTCGAGCTTTCATCAACCATCAATAGAACCACCGCCTTCATATTCTTCGGCCAATCTTCTCTCGCTCGACGTACCTTCCCCGAATCACTAAGATAATATCACATAACCTCTTCCTCTCGTTCTCGACTTTCATCACCAATTTCAGTCCATAGTTTGACAAAGAACTCCGTTGACTACCAAAGCAGATTTCATCACTCTCTTTTCACGTAAATCGAGCTCTAATGCTTCACGAACTCCATCAACAAAGAACCTCGCCTTTGGCGAGTTTCTCCATCCTTAGCCACAAGTTCCTAATACCACCAATGAATAGAAACATCACCTACAGCGCCAAACTCGTCTCTCTCGCAAAGATCTCTCCGATCTTGCTCGCCACTACCGCATCATCAATGGCAACATACCTTCAAGTTCCATCTCACCGGAACCCATTGTTTACAGCGTCGTCTCAGCTCATTTCTCAACTGAAGTTCGATTACAACCAAACTCAGCTCCATTTCGAGACGCAAGCAAAGAACCTCAGCCATCAACACAAATGACTCGACTCCATTAATATTCAACACCGATGGCAGTAGCAACTCGAGCTCCAATCAACCAGCGGTCTTCATTATCCATCATGGCAGCAATAGAAGTCACCACCATTACGGAGCATCACCACCATTATACCACAAAAACCAACTTCTCCTTTATTGCCATTATCGTAGCACTCATTACGTGTCTCCATCTCTCGGCAGCAGTTCTTACCATCTTCTACAAAGATAATGGCATCAAGAAATCACCATCACAATCTCGTTCAACCGCATCTTCAAACTCCAGCCAATCCTCTCTGTCCGCAACTCCATGAATGATCATCACGGTCTCGACCTTCTTGTCTCTTCTCTACCGCCATCGGTTCATCTTCTCCAATCTTCTCTACCCGTTAATGTCACACGACTAACGTCACTGCAAATCAAGTTACCAATCATTATCTACACATTCGTACTAGCATTAAATCGCCGTTCATCTCTTCATTTTGTTAGGGTTTCATTCTTGTTGGGAAAAAATACCCATGAGTGTAGATTTATCCAGTCCCGTTTCCAAATCACGTTCTTGACAATTGGTATCACCGAGAAGTTAATTCACTGTCCGTGTAATGACAGAGGTCCTTTTTCAATTAAAGTGGTGGATGCTACCACCAAGGAACCGATGATGCAAACTTTGACAGATCTAGAGAAGAAGAAATTGCATTTCAAGACCGAAAGATTCGTTGAACTCACTCATCGCCTTATCCAAAGAGAGCCAACGTCGGTTCACGGCTTTATTATCTCACCTTCAACGATCTACCCCACCTCCACTGCACTCCCTCGGGTGCTTCTCCATCATACACTCTGAGCACCTCAGATCCGGAAACTCCTAAAATCGATTTCCTACATTTGACGGCAATCTTCTCTACCAAGCAATTGCACATGATTTTCTTGTGGCGATGTGAAAATTGTTTCCATTAGATTAACGTCCCCTTACATTCACAAGTCCGTGCCCCATTTGCTTCCCCCCATTCTGTCACAGTGAAGAAAAAAGTAATATCAATCAAAGATAAGTTTCCCATCCCCGTTATTGATGAATTTGCTAGACGAGTTCATCTCTTCTCTTCATATCCATAAAACTACTTTTAGGACACACCATCACTATGAATTCAAGGTAATGCCAGCTACCCATTTAAAAATTTATCCTTGTCTTCTTTGATGACAAAAGGAAGAATTCTTTTCACCGGTCCCCATCGGGGCTTTGGTGGCATTCAATTCTCTTAAAACCGCTATGTGCAACCACCGCCTAAGCCTTGCAGCATTTCTCCAAACCCTTTGTGGTTGAGTCGATGCTTGCTCTCAAGGTGTTGGAGCTGTCCTTATGCGTGGAAGAGGCTATAGCCTTCTTCAAAGAAGCCCCCTAAGAATATGGGATTGTCCACCTACGAAAAGGAGTTATTAGCAAAAGTAGTCATGGCGCTACAAGATGGCGACATTAACCATACGTCCCTGTGTTAATATCACCTTGTTTGTCACCACCGTGACACTTGCCAAAGGAACAAAGTGGAGCATGTTCAATCACCAGGCCTTCTACAACCACTTCTATTCCTTCCCAAGCCTGAACTTAACACCAATTATCTCATCCTTACCCGAGCCGTGAAGTGAAGAAGTTGATAGTGATAGCGCCGAGTAAAATAGTTGGCTCTCCCAAGTGCTTCAAAATCCACCACAGTTGCCTACTCGCCATTGATTTACCTTTAGTAATTTCATTCAACTATCATTCTTACAAGATTTTAGGGCAAATCGTTGGGAAAAATGGGAATTTTTGCATCATCCTTATTTTGCGCATAACTTCTTCGTATGATATCGGATTGACCCCATTCTTTCGCCATTGGCTTCGTCTTTTCGTCCTCTTCAAGATGATAGCAAGAACTCCTCAATTTAGATGAGTTCCACTTGGTCTTTGGCCCTTCTCAGCTTGTGGCTAACTTCTTTTATTGCACAATTAAGTGCAAATTCACTTCTTTTTGATGATTCACCTAGCAAAACATAAATAAGAGAAAACAAACGTAATATACAATAATTTGCAAGAAACTAAGCAATTACTAGCATGGATTCGACACAAAATATATGCAAAATATGCACTTAACAAATTCCCCCACACTTGGCTTTTGCTAGTCCTCGAGCAAACTATCTAAAATACAACAACTCCATGTCGCCGAGGATACGGTTACTCTTAGAATGAATAACAGGCCTTTAAACCCCTAGGTGTCCCTAGTGGACGAGTTATAGTCTCGTGAGGGCTTATGAGAGGTATACCCACAAAACCTATTCCAACTTCAAAGCGTTCCAGCTTCCCAAGCATCCAAAGAGCTATGAGGACATAGAGTTTCTGCATGCTAGTAATAAGAAGTTAGAAATACCAAAGAACATATTCATTCTTAAATATTGAGTGAGAAATAACCACACCATAATGAGAGAATGCGTGTTTGAGAGCGATCAATAAGCATTTCGCCTCGACTTCTGCCTCACTTAAAAGGATTTTATGATAATTGCACTCAATAAGAAGTCTTTTTTAAGGGTCTCATATGTGTGCAGGTAGGAATGAAGAGAAAATCCTACACACGTTGAATGGTGGGAAGGAAACCTTCCGAAGTATTTCTGGAGACTGGTGAGCTACCCAACTTGAGAATCATTAGTAGGGGTGGCTTTAGCTTCCACCCATTTAGAAACATAATCCACATCAAGAAGTATATAAAATTTTCCATTCTAATTAACAAAACGACCCATAAAATCAATGCCCCACACATCAAAAATCTCGAAAGTGAGAATAGGATTGAGTGGCATTTGATTTCGAGCACCTAGATTTCCCGTTCGTTGACATCGATCACAAGATTTGCAAAAAGCATATGCATCCTCAAATAGGGTAGGCCAATAAAATCCACTCTCAAGGAATTTGAGAGCGGTACGTTTTGCACCAAAGTGACCACCACAAGCATAAGAATGACAAAAAGATAGAATTGGATCAAATTCGAGTTTGGTACGCACTGCGCGGATAATTTGATCAACACAATATTTCCACAAGTAGGGTTCATCCCACACATACTTCTTGGCTATTTTCTTAAGCTTTAGCTTTTGAAAAGTAGACATTGTACTAGGTACTTGCCTTGTAACCAAATAGTTCACGATATCAGCGTACCAAGGTGTTGATTCTTCAATTGAGAAAAGTTGTTCGTCTGGAAAACGATCCTGTAATGGGAGTTCTTCTTCGGAAACAACAAGTCTACTAAGATGATCAACAACTGTATTCTCAACACCTTTCTTATCTCTAATTTCCATATTGAATTCTTGTAGCAAAAGAATCCAACGTATGAGTCTTGGCTTAGCCTCCTTCTTTTTTAATAGGTACCGTAGTGCTGCATGATCAGAATATACAATCACATTGGTACCCACCAAATAAGCTCTGAATTTTTCTAATGCAAATACTATAGACAACAACTCTTTCTCAGTAGTAGAATAGTTGATTTGAGCATCGTTTAGGGTCCTTGATGCATAATAAATCACATGTGACCTCTTGTCTACTTTTTGACCCAAAACAGCTCCGACTGCATAATCACTTGCATCACACATTAACTCGAATGGCAAACTCCAGTCGGTGACTTAATAATTGGTGCGAGTAGTCAACAATTCCTTCAATTTATTAAAGGCATCCTTGCACTCCTGGTCGAAGTTAAAGGCAACCTCTTTTTGCAACAATCTGCACATCGGCATTGAGATTTTGGAGAAATCTTTGATAAACCTCCTATAAAAACCTGCATGACCAAGAAATGAACGAATTTCCCTCACCGAAGTGGGGTATTGTAAGTTTCTAATCAAGTCTATCTTTGCCTTGTCTACCTCGAGACCTTGAGAGGACACGATGTGGCCAAGTACAATTCCATGGTCTACCATAAAGTGGCATTTCTCCCAGTTTAAAACAAGATTAGTGTTTATGCATCTTTTAAGCACAAGTTCAAGATTATTTAAACAAATATCAAATGAATCACCATAAACACTGAAGTCGTCCATAAATTCCTCAATGATGTTTTCCACGTAATCAGAAAATATACTAACCATACATCTCTGAAAAGTGGCAGGCGCATTGCAAATACCAAATGGCATTCTTCTATATGCGAATGTACCGAAAGGACAAGTGAAAGTAGTCTTATCTTGATCCTCCGGTACAATAACAATTTGATTGTAGACCGAATAACCATCCAAAAATCAATAATGAGAATGTCCTGCTAACCTCTCTAACATCTGATCAATGAAAGGCAAAGGAAAGTGATCCTTGCGGGTAGCCGAATTGAGATTTCTGTAGTCTATGCACACTCGCCATCCTGTTTGAACTCTTGTTGGAACGAGTTTATTATCTTGATTTCTAACAACAGTGACACCTGATTTCTTAGGCACCACTTGCACCGGACTAACCCATTTGCTGTCAGAAATTGGGTAAATCACCCCCACACTTAGTAATTTGAGGATCTCTTTCTTCACGACCTTCATCATTAGGGGGTTAAGTCTACGCTGAGCATCACATACTGGCTTGATATTATCTTTCATAAGGATTCTATGCATGCACATGGCTAGACTAATGCCATTTATGTCAGCAATTGTCCACCCAATAGCCGTTTTGTGCTCTTTCAGAACCCTAAGGAGGCGTTCTTCCTGTATTGTTGTGAGATTCTTTGCAATAATGACTGGAAGATCTTCCCCATCACCCAAGTAAGCGTACTTTAAGTGATCAGGTAGAGGTTTTGACTCTAATTTAGGTGCCTGCTGTGAAGGTAAAGGAACTTCATCAGTTACAAGTAAAGAAATATATGAAATATTACCTCTTCTAACTTCTTGTGATGCTGTTAAAGCACCACATGTCTCAACAAACTCCTTGGAAATATCAACATCCAAGTTAGGCATGCCATGGACGTCCAAATCAATGTTATTTTTTAGTACAGATTCAAGTTCATCTTCGTTGATCAAATCAAACATCTGTTGTGCCAACGAACCAATAACATCAACAGAAAATGCGGAATGGATATCACTTGGATAACGCATGGCTTCAAAAATATTGAAGCGTATAACCTCTTTGTCAAACTCCATAGTGAGTGTCCCAGTATCACAATCAATCTTCGTCTTAGCAGTCTTCATAATGAAGTAGATGAACAATTGTCCCCATTCTGCATATCCACAACAAAGAAATCAACCGGAAATATTAATTCATTCACTTGCACCAACACGTCTTCCAAAAGTCCCTTAGGATATATGTTAGACTTATTAGCTAATTGAATGATAATCCCTGTATCCTTTATAGGCCCGAGATTCAATGAATCATAAACATCGGCTGACATCACACTTATGGAAGCTCCCAAATCAAGCAAAGCACGCTCGAACCGTTTTTCACCAAAAATAACTGGCACTGTAAAACCACCAGGATCTTTACACTTTGCAAGCATCTTCTTTAGCAACTTAGCTGAAGCACTTTCTCCCACCTGAGTGATCTCGTTAGCAATCAACCTCTCCTTCCTTGTACACAAATCCTTCAGAACTTTGGCATACCTGGTTACCGTTCTGATAGCCTCAATAAATGGAATGTTGATATGCACCTTGCTGAAAATATCCATAATCTCCTTGTCTAGAGCTTGCTTCTTTGACTTGGCAAAACGACTAAGAAAGGGAGGTGGTGTGGTAAAAGTAGGAACTGTGTCCTTAGGTTGGCCAATCGAGGTTGGCTTTTCCTTTGGAACGGTTTCCACCCCTACTTCCTCTTCCAAGTCGTGACTAACCTTTTCTTGTTGTTTTGGCTCTTCAGTTTGCTTTCCACTTCTTAGAGTCACAACATTGACGTTTGCTCTTGGATTCACAAAAGGTTGTGATGGCAACTTTGCTGAATTCTGTGCTTTTATTTCATTCATGTCTGTAGCAAATTGTCCCATTTGAATTTGCAAGTCCTTTATAGCCATATCTTTTTTTCTGCAGAATGGTATCTTGACGTTGAGCATTTGCATCTTGCTTTTACATCATCATTTTCATCATCTCTTCTAAACTAGAATTTTGAGTCTATTGTTGAGGCTGAGGTGGAGGTTGTGGTCGGAACTGTGGTTGTTGAAAACCACTTTGTCGCCCATAAGGATTACGAGCTGCATCTTGCTGATTTGCATAACTGAAATTTGGGTGATCTTTCCAAACCGGATTATAAGTATTAGAGTAGGGATCATACCTTGGCCTCTGATTAGGGAACACAACATTCACCTGTTCAGAATCTTCTTCATAAGAAGGAATAATCACTGCTGCCATTCGTTGTACTACCTTTTCTATGTTGTTCATCTGTTGCTCTGACTGTGCTGAATCTCCCATCTCGCTAACTCTTCTGACATTAGAGTTGTTTCTAGTGTAGAATTGTTGAGCATTGGAAGCCATACTCTCAATCAAACCGGTTGCATGCGAGATTGTCTTCTCAGTAAGTGAACCACCGGCAGCCGCATCAATTAAATTCCTATGTTATGGAAGTAATCCTTCGTAGAAATATTGAATGATAAGTATTGAGGATATATTATGGTGTGGGCAGCTTGCCAGCAACTTCTTATACCTCTCTCAATATTCATATAGAGACTCCCCAGACATCTGTAGAATGCCACTAATCTCCTTACGAACAGATAGTGCTTTGGAAGCACGAAAATATTTCTCCAGAAATAGCTTTTTCATCTCAGTCCATGTTGTAACACTCCCTGGAGGAAGACAATACAACCATTCTTCTGCTAAGCCTGTCAATGAGAACGGGAAGGCTTGTAGCATAGCCATATCTCTGTCTGTGGTTATATGCCTCAGACTTATCATCGTGTTCTGGAATTGTTGAAGGTGTCGATTTGGATTTTCAACTGGATGTACCTTGAACTTTGGTAGATGATGAAGTAGATTCGACTTCAGCTCCACTGGGTTAGTGATTGAAATGCACAGTGGTTGCGAATCTAATCATGGAGATGTTAACTCTCCTAACTTCCTCTCCGGTGGTGGAGGATCTCTCTCGTCGTCTGTATTAACCATCTCTTCTGTAGATAGTTCTTGTTGCGACTGTGGATGTGTTTGTAGTATCGTTCCCTTGCGAGTTTGAATTTCGCACCTTGGGTAATTCCAATCCTTTGATGCCAGAGATTAAGTACCTGAAACAAAATTCTCAAAAAGCTAAATCAAAAACTAAAAATAAGAATAAAAACAAAAAGAAATAACAACTAAAGCTACCGACTGTTCCCCGGCAGCGGCGCAAAAATTTGATGCGTGTCGTAGGTGCAATCAAATTAATATCTTATTTCCACTTAATTAAAAATAATATAATGGAAGTCAAGTTCGTTCCCACGAAGAGCAGGGAGATTTAGTTGTCAAAAAGTGTCACAATGGGGGTTTGTTTTTAATTCAAAGTAAATAACAAAGCAATTAAAAATAATTAAGTTGCAAGCAATGGAGAGAAATATGATCAAGGAATCCTTCTTCGTTACTAAACCGTTGATCGCTGTCGTAGGCGTCAAAAATAATTTACACTTTCTTACTACTCAAAATATATAATGAAGCAAGGGCAAGAAAGGATCGTTCCCACAGAGAGGACTAGGTTGTCAAGTTGTTTCGGTTTCCTATAATTAACACCGGGGGATTTTCTGATTTTATGTAATAAACTAAATAAAACAAATAAAGAAATAAGCAAACAAATCAAATCAAGGATAAGAAGGTATTGGTCATGGATTTCATCTTCATTCACAAACATGTTTTCAACACAATAACTAGAATTGATATTTTAATCTCAACTTTTATCAAAGGCCCTAGAATACCTTGATCGCAACAATATCCCGCTAATCTCCTCTTGTCATCAACAAACACATTAAAAGATGCAAATATGAATTCTATCTAAAGGAACAACCTAACGTGTAAAAGCACTAATCAAGTTTAATTCCCTAGATGCATTAGGTTCTATGAAATTAGGCCAATCAAAGCAATCGAACGTGTAAAAGTACTAATCCGATTTAACAAAGGTTATGGTTCACATATGATCATAAGAATATATCACTACAAACTATAATCATATCTATGCTACTTGCAATCAGGAATTATCACTTTTGCGTATAATAACCCTAATCTAGCACTAAAGATGAAAGCAAACTCAATCGATTCGCGACTCGACTAAACAAGCATTCAACTCATGTAACAATATTAATGGCGAATCATAAACGATAATATGAGAGAAAACTAGTTTATTGCACAAAAACTCATGTTTGGAAATCCAATTAATCCATAACCAAAAGAAAACTCTAGCTCATATTCATGGAGTTCATAACAAGAAGAAAGAGAAAAGACTTCATGGTTCTAAACCCTAGAAAAAAAATAGAGGCAAAAAGATAAGATAAAAATATATAAGATATCCCTCTTGATAGGGAGAAGTCTTGGCTATTTATATACTTTCTCTTCCCAAAATAGGTTATAACCTCCCTGTCAAGAATCAGTCGCTCAGCCCATGAATGAAGCCCACTTAAAACAAGTCCAGGTCCAACCGAGTCGAACTGGATCGGATCAGATCGAATCGGTGAGTCAACTCGCCCGACCTAGAAATTAGCCGAGTTATGACCGATTCCTGGATGTTTCTAGGCCATATTTCAGCCATCTCTGTAACTCATTGCAACTCAGTAGCTCAACTCCTAAGTTCACCAGTTACGCGAGCAATCCCTTCTCAGCCAATTCAGTTCATTCCCCGCAGTGCTATTTCGCAGCCAAATAACTGTATAACTGCACCAGCCATTCTTAACTCACTGCAATCCACCAGCACCAGCTGCCACCAACTTGACCTGCTCTTAACTCATTGTAAACTCTCGAACATCAACTATGCCATCAAATCCGTCTCTCGGCTTTGTAAGCAGCTTCTGGCAACAGCATCACTGCCTGTATACTCGAACTCATCCGCTGCTAACACCATCGTCACAGGCATCATCCTCTCCGTCTCCTTGTTCATAGCTACAAGCATTCACACTTCAATTATAACTCCACCTGCAACTCTGCTCCATACCAACAACAACTTATTCCATCTTTACCTTGTCATTGCATAAATTCCAGCTCAACACAAGCACCATCTTACCAACAAACCACGCTATTGTATGTTTCTCGACTTCAGTTCAACCGCCACTGCACAACAACACCTCCTTGAACTACGCCTGCAAATGCCATTTCCCTCAAATCTATTCTCAACAACCAAGAATTCCAGCTTCTCTTCATGTTTTTCCATTACCATTCCATCTTTAGCTCCAATTGAGCCTTGCCTTAACTGCAGCTATCTGTAGCTTTGCCTTATAACCAATCTCAGCTGTTTCTTGCACCCCCAAGCCCTGATTTCACCTCCCATTTGTTGCTCTGCACACTCCACCAGAGACTCAAGCCATCTGAGCTCAAGCCATTCTAAAACACCCTTTTACTTCCTCATTACAGCATCAACACTGTCAATTACACATCCATTGCAGACCCTAAAATCATTTCCACATTTCTTTATACCACCTGCAGTTCATCTTGATAACTGCAACCCTAGCCAGATTCATTCATCCCTTGCTAACAATTGAACTCAGATGGAATACCCATTTACAGCTCCATGTCCTTCATGAGCTCAACAAATTTCAATTACCACAACTGTATCACCATCGAACCCCCAAATGCAATCAAAACAAAACCAAAATCAACTCAGGCTGCAACCCAACAACTTCAGCATCAATAACTCCAGATCGAGAGAAGCCCTAGTTTCTTCAATTGAAAGAATAGAAACCCATCTCCCAGATTAGCAGATCCATAGCAATTCGAACCCCTTCAATTCCTTGGTTGAACATAACCACAAGTTGTAGTAGAAACCCATCTTCTGAGATATCGAATCTCATCTCAATCTCCCACTGATTCACCACTACAAACCCTAAACCTCCATTTCTATCTTCTCACAAACCTTAATTTCAGAATTCAGTTCTTTCTTCATTTCTTCTAACAATCATCACCACCAGACTCATGAGATCTCATCCTTCTTAGCTTCGAATCAGCAACAACAAACCCGATCCGCCAACAGCATCGCCTCCCTCCATTTCCTCTTGTTTTCAGGTGAAATGTATTAATGAAAGAGGAAAGAAAGCCTTGAGTTGTCTGAGAAGCAGCTCGGCCTAATTGAGTCTAGCAAAGATGGATTGGATATTGGCATCCTATTAGATGGATACAGGCAGCCACAACTCACATATGGCTTGTCGGTTCCGAATAACCGACATCCTAATTCTCTGTTCAGCTCAACTGTCAGTTACGAGGAACTAACAGTTTATTTTTCACCTCCTTTGCTAAGTAACCTTCGCCGGCTCTAAGGATCGCTAGCCTGTGAATTGACTTTTTGCCCTTTACGCTCCTAATGGATGGTTTTTCCTTCTTTCGCTCCGAATGACTCCAAAATACCTAATCGACTCAAAAACACGCGTAAAGTACATAATTCACAAGAAAAATAGCAAAGAAAGCGTAACTACTAGATACTAAATTAGGTGTTTTAGACACCTATCAACCGTCATCAAGTTATTATATTCATCCATTAATACAATTAATCACAAATTATTACCAACCGTGGAATAACAACTAGCTCAGTGTTATCCCTTAAATTTCTTAAATCACTGGGTACGAAAGCTCTCCAATACCAGATTCTATTCTTCGAAACCACCTAGTAGTAGCTCACTCAAGGTGTAATTTGTCCGAATGCTTTATCTTTTGTGAATTATAGATTGATCCTAGTAGTTAGACTCTTAGCTCAAGGTCCACTTTCTAGTGTTGTTTATACACACAATCACTACACAGAATCCCTCTGCAAGGTCTTGTGTTCTCTACTTTTGTATGAATTATTCGACTATTACTTATCTCCTAACTCAATACTAGCATTTGATTGAATCAACAAATTAATTTAGTTGGCCACCTAAACAATCTATCAATCAATCATAATTATTTTAATTAGTATAAACAATCAATAATCATGTGAAGAACTTCAAAATAGATTTATATAATAACTCAAATCATGTCTAGAACTTAGAATTCATCCCCAATCACTAAGAAGTTTAGCTACTCATGGTACTAACAAAACCCATGAGTTTCATATTATATAATGGAAAAGAAATAGTTACGGTAATGAAGAACGCTCCAAAACCCTAGCTTTTCTCCCTTGTATTCTTCTCTCCAAAACTTGATAAAAGATTATAAGATCCCTCACAAAAATATTATAAGTTCTCTTAAATAGGCATCCAAGTTGTTGTTGTACCCGTGCGCCAAATCCCGGTCGAAATCATATGGTAACTTGCCAAAAACGCCGCAAACTAGCCAAAATAGGTCACTTCCAAAATACTGTTCGTGTAGAATATGCACACACAACCAATGGACCGCGTGCAAACCAGCATAAACCCCATCCCGTTGGTATCAATGGCTTGTCAGTTCCATGGAACTGACAGCACAATTTGCTTTTCTTCCAGCCGCGCGGATAGTCATGTCTCCGTGAGTTTTAATTTCCCCTGGATTTTCATTCTTCCCTTCGTCATCTCACAGACACTCACGACTCCGTGAAAAATAATTTCCCCTGGATTTTATTTTCCGGCCATTCCAACTCCCTGAATTTTCCTTTCTCGACCCAGCCATCCACGGATACTATGGTAACCGTGAGTTTCCAATTCTTCTGACTTTTCAATCCCAAGCCAATAAATCCACATATACCAGGCCCTCCGTGAAAACTAAAAGTTTCTGAGATTTTCTTCCTTCCATCACGTAACAACAACTTCATGTCTCTCTTCTCCATCGTTAACCATAGCTAACACTCATTGTCGCAGCCATCGAAACCAAACACCATTAATACTTTGAGCGTCATCTCTGCTAGCTCCAGTGAGTCTAAACTGATTCCTTTGCTCGAGCTTTCATCAACCATCAATAGCACCACTGCCTTCATATTCTTCGGCCAATCTTCTCTGCTCGACGTACCTTCCCTGAATCACTAAGATAATATCACATAACCTCTTCCTCTGTTCTCGACTTTCATCACCAATTTCAGTCCATAGTTTGACAGCAACTCCGTTGACTACCAGCAGATTTCATCACTCTCTTTTTCACATAACTGAGCTCCAATGCTTCACGAACTCCATCAACAACAACCTCGCCTTACAGAGTTTCTCCATCCTTAGCCACGAGTTCCTAATACCACCAATGAATAGAAACATCACCTACAGCGCCAAACTCGTCTCTGCCAGCATCTCCCTGATCTTGCTCGCCACTACCGCATCATCAATGGCAACATACCTTCAAGTTCCATCTCACCGGGAACCCATTGTTTATAGCGTCGTCTCAGCATCTCCCATTTCAGACGCAAGCAGCAACCTCAGCCATCAACACAGCGGACTCGACTCCATTAATATTCAACACCGATGGCAGCAGCAACTCGAGCTCCAATCAACCAGCGGTATTCATTATCCATCATGGCAGCAACAGAAGTCAGCACCATTACGGAGCATCACTGCCATTATACCACAGCAAACCAACTTCTCCTTTATTGCCATTATCAGTAGCAGCTCATTACGTGTCTCCATCTCTGGCAGCAGTTCTTACCATTTTCTACAGCTGATAATGGCATCAGCAGTCACCATCACAATCTCGTTCAACTGCATCTTCAAACTCCAGAAAATCCTCTCCGTCCGCAACTCCATGAATGATCATCACAGTCTCGACCTTCTTGTCTCTGCCCATTAATCTTCTCTACCAGTTAACGTCACTGCCGTAACATCAGTTCATCTCTTCTCCATATTGTAGATACCCATGACAGCAACCATACGTCCCCTGTGTTAATTGTGGCAGCAACATGAACTTAACACCAATCCCTGAGCCGCGTGAAGTGAAGAAGTTGATGGTGATAGCGCCGAGTAAAATAGTCGGGTGCCTTTAGTAATTTCATTCAACTGTCAGTCTTACAAGACTGACAGTGCAATTTTCTGTATCATCCTTATTTTGCGCATAACTTCTTCGTATGATATCGGATTGACCCTATTCTTTCGCCATTGGCTTCGTCTTTTCGTCCTCTTCAAGATGATAGCAAGAACTCCTCAATTTGGATGAGTTCCACTTGGTCTTTGGCCCTTCTCAGCTTGTGGCTAACTTCTTTTATTGCACAATTAAGTGCAAATTCACTTCTTTTGGATGATTCACGTAGCAAAACATAAAAGAGAAAACAAACGTAATATACAATAATTTTCAAGAAACTAAGCAATTACTATCATGGATTCAACACAAAATATATGAAAAATATGCACTGAACAGCTGTGGTAATTGTTTTGAGCTTGGTCATCATAATAAGCAAACATTTACAAATCCTACCTGTTACAAGAAGCCTCCGAAGCCGCCGAAACATCCTAAGGGAATTTAAAGGAGAGCAATTATCTTTTTTGTTTCTTCAGACTATTACTTTTATGTTGGAACCTTATTCATTTTTCTTTAATTAGTTTATGTATTAGTGTTTGCACCCAGAAATATTTCCGGGTACTAAACACGATGATTTTGGTGTTGTTGATGTAAACGGGGTTAAAAACATGAAACTAGAATAAAAAAATGAGAAGCAGATTTTACGTGGTTCGGCATGGTTTGCCTACATCCACGGGTGAATCCCCTTGGGGAGTAGTGTTTTATTGATAATAAAATTACGATTATCTTTTTCTCTATCCGCTCCCCCTCTTCTTCTATCGTATTGTCCGTATTTATACGGTTGAATAATTAATTTCGAGATAAATTTAAATGACATTAATTTCCCGCATGCCTCCTAGAATCAATTTCGCATGTAATCGCTGCTGCATGCCTCCTTGAATTAACTCTGCATGAAACTGTATGCATGCCTCCTAGCCATAAATTGTCTTAATTTGCATGGTCATAACCTGTATTAATTCTGCATGGCCATAAACTGTATTAATTCTGCATGGCTATAAATTGTATTAATCTTCCTCGCATGGCTCCTTGTATTGATTTGCGGGCCTCCCGTGTATTTTATACACGGTACAAACATCGCCCCCTCTTAACCTCCAACTTGTTGGGGTTAAGAATTTTGTTTTTCCTTCGCGTCGATCGTCGATGACGTAACTCGCCAGTCGCCCCCAAGCGTGAGTAGAGACATTACAAAGACGCCCCCAACTGTGGTAACCTGCAATAAAATTTGCTCACGTGCTAGGTGAGACTTTTTGCCACGTGGTGGACTTGTGATGCTCGATAGCTAGTCGAGTCTTGAGTAGAATGTAGTGTGTGCTTGCGGCTGGGGCAAGGCTTTTTGCTCGCAACGTAACAAGGCTAGCGCTTGCTGCTTGGGCAGGCTGGCTGTTGCTTGTGTTGAGTACGAGTCTTTGGACCAATATCGGGCATTGGGCTCGTGGTTCAGACGAGACTTTATGATTGCCAAGATGCAAGTCTTTCATACTCGCGTGTAAGACGAGATTTTATGCTTGCGATAAAAGCAAGACTTATGTGCTCACGTGCAAGGTGAGGCTTTAGGTGCTTGCGAAGTGATGCAAGGCTAAATATTGAAGGGTCTATGCAATCCTCATCTCGAACTCGATCATGTCGCTATCCACGAACCTCGAACTCGATCACGTCGTTATGCACGAACCTCAAACTCGTTCATGTCGTTATCCACGAACCTCGAACTCGATCACGTTGCTTCCCCAAGTGCATATAAAAGTTTCTCGAACACAGAAATTTTTGCTTCCATGCTGTAGGGAATTAACAAATGTCTGCAGACTCCTTTACATGTGCGTTTCTTAATGCCCGGGGAATTTCAGTTACTCAAATGCTTTTTGGATTTCTATAAGCATGCACCTGTTCACTGCGCAATTTAATTCATGGAATTAAATTAAAAATAAAAGAGATTTAAGTATTGAAACGTATGCTTTAACTCACGGAATTAAATCAAAAATAATTTAATGAGATTTAAGGATAAAAACGTATGCTTTAATTTATGAAATTAAATCAAAAATAATTTAACGAGATTTAAGGATAAAAATGTAGGCTTATCTCTTTTGCATGTGTTGTCCGTGCAGATCCATATTGACCAATACGAGCTAATTAATCGATTCCAGAAGTTTGGATGTCTTTGAATCACTTATGAGTTAGCCGGTATGAGACGATGAAATCAGCCAAATTTTTCCTAAGCTTTGGTATTTTGTCTCGTGCGATCACGGTGGCTGCATCCGGTGTGATTCTAATCGAGCATTTAAGATAATTCCACGTTGACTCCGAAGTCGTTGAAACGTTGTACAAGAGATGGCGATTTTATAGATGTTCCTCTTATTAAATGAGGAAATTATGGTGAGAAATAAGAAAAATTCCAATGAAACCTCAAACATCCGTATGATTTGAAGCACGACCAGAAAATAAAGAAAAATTTTATTTTTCTCCTATGTGAAATCCTTTGGTTTCTTTTACGCAAATACTTCCTTTGGAGATGTTTCACGGACACGAACTCAAATTCTTTCACGAACATAACTTCAAGTTTTTGAAATACTGTTGTTTTTGGTAGAACACGAGGATCTTTTCTCGAATCCCCTTAGTCGGCGCCAATGTTTGCACCCAGAAATATTTCCGGGTACTAAACACGATGATTTTGGTGTTGTTGATGTAAACGGGGTTAAAAACATGAAACTAGAATAAAGAAATGAGAAGCAGATTTTACGTGGTTCGGCATGGTTTGCCTACATCCACGGGTGAATCCCCTTGGGGAGTAGTGTTTTATTGATAATAAAATTACAGTATCTTTTTCTCTATCCGCTCCCCCTCTTCTTCTATCAGGGCGTCCGTATTTATACAGTTGAATAATTAATTTCGAGATAAATTTAAATGACATTAATTTCCCTGCATGCCTCCTAGAATCAATTCTGCATGTAACTGCCTGCATGCCTCCTTGAATTAACTCTGCATGAAACTGTATGCATGCCTCCTAGCCATAAATTGTCTTAATTTGCATGGTCATAACCTGTATTAATTCTGCATGGCCATAAACTGTATTAATTCTGCATGGCTATAAATTGTATTAATCTTCCTCGCATGGCTCCTTGTATTGATTTGCGGGCCTCCCGTGTATTTTATACACGGTACAAACATCGCCCCCTCTTAACCTCCAACTTGTTGGGGGTTAAGAATTTTGTTTTTCCTTCGCGTCGATCGTCGATGACGTAACTCGCCAGTCTCCCCCAAGCGTGAGTAGAGACATTACAAAGACGCCCCCAACTGTGATAACTGCAATAAAATTTGCTCACGTGCTAGGTGAGACTTTTTGCCACGTGGTGGACTTGTGATGCTCGATAGCTAGTCGAGTCTTGAGTAGAATGTAGTGTGTGCTTGCGGCTGGGGCAAGGCTTTTTTGCTCGCAACGTAACAAGGCTAGCGCTTGTTTGCTTGGGCAGGTTTGGTCATTGCTTGTGTTGAGTACGAGTCTTTGGACCAATATCGGGCATTGGGCTCGTGGTTCGAGCGAGACTTTATGATTGCCAAGATGCAAGTCTTTCATACTCGCGTGTTAGACGAGATTTTATGCTTGCGATAAAAGCAAGACTTATGTGCTCACGTGCAAGGTGAGGCTTTAGGTGCTTGCGAAGTGATGCAAGGCTAAATATTGAAGGGTCTATGCAATCCTCATCTCGAACTCGATCATGTCGCTATCCACGAACCTCGAACTCGATCACGTCGTTATGCACGAACCTCAAACTCGTTCATGTCGTTATCCACGAACCTCGAACTCGATCACGTTGCTTCCCCAAGTGCATATAAAAGTTTCTCGAACACGAAATTTTTGCTTCCATCTTTGTAGGGAATTAACAAATGTCTGAGACTCCTTTACATGTGCGTTTCTTAATGCCCTGGGAATTTGATTACTCAAATGCTTTTGGATTTCTCTAAGCATGCACACATTCATTCTTGCAATTTAATTCATGGAATTAAATTAAAAATAAAAGAGATATAAGTATTGAAACGTATGCTTTAACTCACGGAATTAAATCAAAAATAATTTAATGAGATTTAAGGATAAAAACGTATGCTTTAATTTATGAAATTAAATCAAAAATAATTTAACGAGATTTAAGGATAGAAAAGTAGGCTTATCTCTTTTGCATGTGTTGTCCGTGCAGATCCATATTGACCAATACGAGCTAATTAATCGATTCCAGAAGTTTGGATGTCTTTGAATCACTTATGAGTTAGCCTGGGGTATGAGACGATGAAATCATGCCAAATTTTTCCTAAGCTTTGGTATTTTGTCTCGTGCGATCACGGTGGCTGCATCCTGTGATTCTAATCGAGCATTTAAGATAATTCCACGTTGACTCCGAAGTCGTTGAAACGTTGTACAAGAGATGGCGATTTTATAGATGTTCCTCTTATTAAATGAGGAAATTATGGTGAGAAATAAGAAAAATTCCAATGAAACCTCAAACATCCGTATGATTTGAAGCACGACCAGAAAATAAAGAAAAATTTTATTTTTCTCCTATGTGAAATCCTTTGGTTTCTTTTCTGCCAAATACTTCCTTTGGAGATGTTTCACGGACACGAACTCAAATTCTTTCACGAACATAACTTCAAGTTTTTGAAATACTGTTGTTTTTGGTAGAACACGAGGATCTTTTCTCGAATCCCCTTAGTCGGCGCCAATGTTTGCACCCGAAATATTTCGGGTACTAAACACGATGATTTTGGTGTTGTTGATGTAAAAGGGGTTAAAAACATGAAACTAGAATAAAGAAATGAGAAGCAGATTTTACGTGGTTCGGCATGGTTTGCCTACATCCACGGGTGAATCCCCTTGGGGAGTAGTGTTTTATTGATAATAAAATTACAGTATCTTTTTCTCTATCCGCTCCCCCTCTTCTTCTATCAGGGCGTCCGTATTTATACAGTTGAATAATTAATTTCGAGATAAATTTAAATGACATTAATTTCCCTGCATGCCTCCTAGAATCAATTCTGCATGTAACTGCCTGCATGCCTCCTTGAATTAACTCTGCATGAAATTGTATGCATGCCTCCTAGCCATAAATTGTCTTAATTTGCATGGTCATAACCCGTATTAATTCTGCATGGCCATAAACTGTATTAATTCTGCATGGCCATAAATTGTATTAATCTTCCTCGCATGGCTCCTTGTATTGATTTGCGGGCCTCCCGTGTATTTTATACACGGTACAAACAATTAGTTTTTATGAACAAGTACTTTTTCTTTATTTTTATTTTTTGTATTGGTTTTATGAAAAAAATACTTCTTTTTTTCACTGTGTGTTTTTCTGCTTCTATCAGATAATGTTTTCATTTTTATTCTTAAATGCATAATAGATTATGCATTAGTTTTTGATGATGCATAACGTGTTATGCATTATGTTTTGAAGATGCATAATCTCTTATGCATTCTTTTTTGAAGATGCACAATTTGTTATGCATTTATTCTTTTAAAGATGGCTGCATAACGAGTCATTCAGCTGTGGTTCCTTCATGCATCTGCATCTGCATAACAAGTCATTCGTCTGCATAAAAAGTCATGCGCATTTATTTTATTCTGCATAACATGTTATTTTAGGTTTTTTTTGTTGCATAACTTGTGATTTTTTGTTGCATAACATGATATTTAGATGTTTATATGTAACCTGTTGTTCCTTCATTTTCCTTGAAAGATATATCATGTTATGTTTATAATCGGGGGTCGAGGGGGAAGCGCCCCCTCGTTATCATAGTACAGTTAAATGAAATAAGATTGCAGCAAATAGAAGCACTGAAATAAGCATTCATATATAATAAATATATATATAAACATCGACAAGATAACAAGATATAAGTTGTTTAGACAAGATTCATGCCAACACATTACACATAAATACTGACTGAAGTTAAGCTTCACACTAACTACTTTCCCATTAGTTTTCACTCCCAAGTTAAATTGCTCAACCTACCAACAACACACAGGTTGTTAAAACAAAGTTACGTTTCAACCTTTCTATTAAGCACAGCATCAGGAACATTTACGCACAGCTTCATCACATTGACGCGCAAAATCATCCCAGATGTCTTCATTGGCATCTATCGCCCAACTGTTTCCAAGATCCGTCAGCATTTTCAATACCAGACTTACTCTTTTCTTGTTGGCTTTTTCTACTGCATCTTCCTTTCCCAACTTCAGCCATTTGTTCCTGACTTCAGACTTGATGCTCATCTTCATATAGTAGCATACTAATATGAGGCAGTCGGGGTGATGACCTTGTTTAGGAACAATTGATAGACACATTTTTGTGTCTAATTTGTCTCGATTCTATATATTGATAGTGCTCATTTTTGTACTTATTATGGTGTTTTATGTGTGTGTAGGTATTTTTGGCCAACAAACATTTTTGAAAAATCGGCTCGAAAAGTTGCTCCCAGGAGGACACCTACTATTCGGACCCTCAATACGGATAAGGGTACCCAAATTACTAAGGGGCACCCCAGGACACCCCCAAGGCAGATACTAAAGGCACCCTACTCGGATAGGGGCACCTCATCTTCAAGAGTTCAAAAAATCGAGAAAAAGCGGGGAAAAATGGCAGCGGCGAGAACGGAGATGGAGTTGGATTTTTCGACGGTTTTAGAAGATTCAATCGTGGGATTTTGGTGGACTGGACACATTAGAGCCCTAACAAGCTTCAGACAAGAGTTTGGATCAACTAAATTGGGCTGCATGATCGTGTTGGAGCGAAACAGGGTGAAGAAAAAAAAGAGTACGGGTTTCGGTTGAGATAAGTTTGGAAGTTACGTGTGGAGATGGCTAGGATATCTTAGTGAGATTCGTTTATATCTTAGGAAGATTCTCAAGAGCCACAGACGCGTTAAAAGAGAAGGAAAACAAGATAATCGACGATACTTCCGGTGAAAGAAAACGAGAAAATAAAGGAATTTCTCGAGATATTTGGTCGCCGCTTGTGTATATAAAGGCTAGGGAGAAGTTACGAGAG